>JAYKKI010000029.1:3735000-4335000 GCA_039881145.1 Druceiella hillmani | reverse complement strand
TAAAAAGATTGAATATATTTTATTAACAAAACTTTTCCTTCAAGCCTTTTTCATAATTTTTCTTCCTATAATCCTTACTTGGTGGACCATCGTTCAGTTTCCCTAGGAGTACGTAAAATGTAAAATTATCTAGTACCTAATATACTTATATACATTTGAAAGTGAAAATTTATTGAGAGAAAACGTATATAAATTGAAAAAGAATTATTTCACAAACTCGTTGTAGCAATTAAAGCACTGTTACAGTAAACATACATTGCGTTGGCGTTTTTTGGTGCTAATGAAACATATACTTTACCGCGTTGCTACATGCTCGGTAATTAAATTGCTTCACGGCGTATCGTTTACATAAATTCCGAGAAAACTTCATGAATATGAGGTTAATGTAATTAGCCTCAATTATATTTCAATTAGAAATATTTAACTCTTGCTTATGGGTACTCGCTCCCAACACGCGCTACTCGTGTGATACTTTGTTAGGTATGATACCTAACAACGTATTACACGAAGCGTGTAAAGGCATGTAAACATATTCTACCAAAAAACAAAGTTATGCTCATTGAAAAAAACATACCCAAATATATAATTTATCCTATATTATCTAAAATGTTCAAAAAAACATCGAAAATTTTTTTAGTGAGCTGCAAAATTTTCTTTCTCGGAAGTCCTATGACTTACTTTTAAGTACAGACGTTTTCTACATGTGTAGTCTTATTGGACATTGTAACCAAATTTTTAGCGATGTGAAATTTATTAAACTATTATGAAAATTGTTTAAATTTTGGAAAAATTTGCTATGGATAACACAAAATACCCAAACATAACTAATATTATAAATACAATAGTTTTGCCAAACCGAAAAATCTGAAGTGTTTCCTAAATGATAGGTATCTATCTTTATGACGTTCATTAGACTTCTACTTTGTTAAGTGGTTTCTACATAAGCGCGTCTTACTGTCCGTAAGAAGAATTCCATACGTTTGTAATTAGCTTTTATTAGCTTATAACATGAACCTGAATATCCAAGTTTGGTTACCGTGCCGTGCCGTGCCGTGGTTGTTTGGTTGCGTTAGCATACAATATAAACTGATTTACATAACTCAGTCACAATGTCACTACTAAAAGCGAACGAATTTTAGAAAAAGTAGAACAGAGCGTACAGGCGTAACTTTTTATTATTAAACTTATTATCATTATAATTATTTTTCAGTTACATAAGTTGGTTAGAAGAGAATAATTCTGACATAAAAACTACTTTCAGAGCAAAAATATTCAAGTATTCGCAAGTTTATTTCAAGTTATTCTAAGTTCTGTCCTCACGGCCTTCACCCTCCTCCTTTTCCCTCTGACCTCATGGAAATGAACCTCATGATCACCATTTGGCATTACAGTCTGAATTTTTAATGGCGCACAGATGCTGGTCTCGAACACTTAACTTTAATCTGTTTAAAAATACAAATTCGTCCAAAAGAAAATTTTATACCATTTAGAATTAAAAATGGAATGTGTCCATTCTCCTTCCCAAATTGCTTCTGACAAAAATAAATGATAGGCAATAAAACATGGAACGTGTACCTTAATTAAGGCTAAAGCGAGGGGTGGATACGCAAATGATTTCAAAACCAATATTAATACTAAATAAGTTAATGTTGTGTATACGGTGAAATTAAAACGGAACTGTACGTTATTAATTGCTTTTAACTGGAAATAACTACCCATTTTCATATATACTGTTAAAAATGAGGAAATTGGAACAAACAATTAAAAGACAATGGCTAGAGTTGAGTAGCAATGGGAACGTTTTCTTTCATAATGATAACACCAAATCACACACATATTCGATGACTAGACAATAATTAAGAGAGTTTAGATGGGAAATTTTGATTGAAACCCAGAACTTACATCTTTAAATTATCATCTCCTCTGGTCACTTTAACTCTCTCCTAAGGTAAGAAATTTGGCAACAAGGCTTTTGAAAATTTATTCAAGTTCTTGGCTAGGGAATTATTGAATTTCGAGCAAATCAATATATTATATTTTGAAATGGATTAACACTAGTAAATACGATTGTCAGTTTTGTATGGGCAATTACAGAATACCTCACGCTTAATCGAATTTTAAATTAACAGAAATTTACTCTAAAAACAAATCACTTTCTAAATCAAAGTATTTAAAAATATGCTACACCTTGAATGATCATGAAAATTCAAAAAATACAATATGAAAAATATGCACAAATGAGAGGAAACGTTCTTTATCTAAACAAATTGCTCATTCTGTTTATTAACATTAGAAAATTCATCAGTATCAGTAAGCAGATAACAGCTGGAGGCAAATATAATTAAATTTGAATGAAATTTGAATAAAATTTCTAAGAATGATTGTTGCATGGTGGTCATATTTATACAAAATGCGTGGTGGTAATATTTATACAAAATAATGGCCTGACAGTATTTATTAAAACTATTTGAAGATTAAGTATTGTAATTAAAATGTTTACAAAGGAGGGACCATTAGAAAAATTGTTTGACATAGAATTACGTATCCACACATCGAAAATATAACGTGTGGGTATACATAAGAATTTATGTATATATAAATAGACGTTTGCTTATAATTCTCTCCCATATAACAAACACATATGTAGAATAATACGAATTGTTAAAATTAAATGAGATTCTTTAATATAAATGAATCAAAATATTTTTTTTTAATTTTTGAATTTTGTGTGTTCAGCGAATGTTGAATGTAATTAAGATACCTGTGGAGAGTTAATGCATATTTCTATACGAGTTAGTGGTTTTTCATGTCAAGAAAATAATGTATAGAATAATATATCGTTTCATTTGAGCTTTTATATAATTTAAACCCTATCTTAATTTTATTTCAAATTAGCTAACCTTTCCTCTAGTGAACACATCCGAAAATTCAATTATAATTTGTGTCAATATTTGTTAAAGAACTTATGCTTCAAAATAATATTTATCTTGAACGTATTCTTAATAGTGATTGTTTCGCAACCATAAATTTGACTTCAAAGTTAACATTAGTTATCTTCTCGAATAAAACTTCTAATATAATTTCTGCGCAACAAGGCATGTTTGAAGAAATTATCGATATTCGAATAGTAGATAATAGTATTACATTGCTATTGGGTGGATTTTAATGGAAATATTTGGGACAAATGGGTGTAATACATTCCATGCAAACTTCAAGACACGACAACATTAAACTGTCACATCACTTAACGTATACAAGTGAAAACATCATTTAATCATAAATACAAAAAGCTTTGAATAACAACTTTTTTTATAAACAATATATACAAAAGAGGCAAAATACATAATAAAAAAAGAAAATACTCAACAAACAAAATATTAATCAATATTCGAAAACTCACAGGAAAAAATGCAATAGGATTATCTGATGATTGAAAGAAAAATATATACAAAAAACAATTTAAGAAAAAAATTATGACGTAAACACTATCTAAAAAACGATAAAATAAATAAATGAAATAAAATGTTCAAAATATAATGGAGTGAACAAACTAAAAGAATGGACGGTAGATTCGGTGACAGCGACCATATAATGAACAGTTATAGCTTAAATACGCTTAAATATAAAGGAATAAGACATCATTGATAATTACGAAATACGCAATAGAACAGAAAATAATTTTTCTGTGGCAAATATATCGAAAGACGTAGCCATAAAACAATATGAGACAGTTAAGCTTACGCAACTGAAGTAAATACACGACTAATTAAATATATAGACGAAGATATTTCCAGCCCTTGTCTCATATATTCACATCTAATAGAATGAAGGGCAAGTTACCAATCGGTTTTAAGTTGGTTAGTATCGTAATTAATTTTAAAAATGGAGACAGGGTAGATATTAACAACTATAGCCTAAACTCTGTTGAACGTATATAGTACACTCATTGAAAAATTGGTAAATCAAAGACTGATTGAGTAATTGGCGTAATATAAAAAGCATTCTGAAAACTAATACAAATTTAGGAAGGAAAGAGGAATTAGCGATGCAGTACTGGCTAAGTATTTAGCTGAGCACATGGACCGAAACGAAATATGGGTATGTATACCTGTATTGTTTGTATATGTATCTATATTCCTTGACTTCTCCGAAGTTATTGCCGCAATATCCCAAGGATTACTTATTTAGGAGCTTTATAATAATGGTATACGTGACAAAATACGTGATTAGTTACTGACTACATTACAAACGGGATAAATACAGTAAATGCCAGTAAAACACCAATAATTACTAATGCGTATATGATTGTTTTTTTTTTATTTTGGTGTAATATTACAAAATATTTCGTCATTGTATGTATTTAAAAATTTGCTGATATTATATTAACTGTGATAGTCGGCGGATCAAAATCTCTTCTCATTCTTTGTAGGTTTCTATTTTTAACATATCGTTTTGTTTCGTTTTACTCAATCTTATATTAGTTTTGTACTAATACAGTTTAAATTCGTCATTATCTACTTTATTTTGTAAGTATAATTAATTAACATTTACAAATAATTAAATGTTTTCAATAAAGTTTGAGAAATAAATAAATTTATATTGGCCACCAGGGAAACATTTTAAACATTGTTATAATAGTTTTCGGTCAAATTACGGGTACCGATTACGATAACTATACCAGTTTTTCTCTCGTAGCTCTAGTTTTTAATTTACACACGCGTTCTAAACATTTACAAAAATATGATATTTATATACCTTATTTTAAACAGTTACTGTGTATCAGAACAAAATTGTATTTTATATGACTTTCTTGAATGAGGGCCTGTTTTAGATCAGGACAAAAAATTCAGCGTTAATCTGCCATCATATGGATTTTCTATCTTCCTCGGTATCATTTTTTCCATTGTGCAAATACCCTGGTGAAACCATTTACCCTGCTCTTCACTTTAATTTTTAGGAAAAACCAAACGAAAATGTAAATAATCAAAAGAAAATGTAAATAATGAACTTTCATGCTTATATTAAACTCTAGATCACTCAAATTGCTGTACTAATTGTAAATAGTTTTCTGATTTATTATTTTGTATAGAATGTTGCGTTACCGTTATGAAATATTTCCAAGTTCTCTTTCGGAGCTCGTTCATAGATACGACAAAATTTGAATCTTTAATTAACTGTCTAATCTGTGGTCCATAAAAATACTTGATTTCAACTTTTCTGTAATTAGCTTAGGAAATCTTTTTGGAGGGACAAGCAAAAGATTCAAAATCTTTGTTAAGGATATTAACAAATTATTTCATTATGCCGAGTTTACATAATATGAGGCGGTGGCAATATAATTCGATTTCGATTCATCAAGATGAATCTATTACATATTGCTTACCAACAACTATTCACACTCTCGATGGCTACACATTTTGAGTCCATTGGTTCTTTTTGTCACAGATGTCCCGCAAAACTATGAGACTTGGATATTAAGTATAACCTAAAACTTTATAGTTCAGTTTTTCTAACACCAGAGTAACAATTCTATATTTTTCTTTCAATGAAAGTGAATGTCCTATAGGTATATATAGGTTTATAGGTATATAGGTTATATAGAGTCATACTTATTCCTATTATGTAATAATACATACTTCAAACTTCTCTTATTGCCATCGATAAAAAAATATCAACCTCAATCTCAATCGAAACATGACTCATATTTTTGTAAGCCTATTTTTTGCATAAGATTTCGAACGTCTTTATACTGAATTCTCTTCCGTAACAAAATATGGCAGCATAGCATTACATATATATATATATATATATATATATATATATATATATATATAAATAAATATATATATATATATATATATATATGTACATATATATATATATTTATATATATACATATACATTTATTATGGGTATGTTAGTGTGTGTGTATGTGAAACGCATTCAAATAAAACAAATTGCACTTTGACGTATGTGCTAAGAGCAAAAAGCTTTTAATATTTTGCGCGTCGTATTCTCATATTATACACAAACGAACACGTAGTGACATTTTGGGCCATTTACCAATCAAACTGTTGTCATCGATGGATATTCTATTAAATTCTCTGGCAATTTTCCAAGTTCATGAAACATTTTTCAATATCAATGAAATTGTATTTGAATAAATAAAGCCAACATTTTTCTGAAAAATTCAGTTTGTAATTTTGTTGAAATTTTAATAGAACGCGGTTACTTTTGTATTTGAAAATACTTGATCGCCTTCTATCTCTTTAGACGGGTGCTCTTGACATAGCGGTCGTATTGCAAAAGATGAGGAGGTGGATCATTAGCTTTGGCAAATATTTGCTGTTGATGGTATCGCACATTTATTACATTGTTGTAAATCCCATCGTTATCTTGATCGAGACGGTACTCGCCTTTTAGCTCCTTTGTCGTAAAATTGGCATTGTGCTACAAGCCGTCAGTTTTGGAGCCCTACGACACAATTAAATTGGCTTCAGTAAAAGCAAACTCGCTTTTCATATTTTTCCTCTCCGACCAGTATTGGTCTCGGAGGTTGGCACCTCTGTTTCGGTAGGTTATAATGAGAGATCCAATATCGCGGGTTATAAAGATATTTTAACCTTGGGGAAGGCAGAGAGTATGGATGTCTCTAGGGTAAACCTGTGGAAGAGGTGAACCATAAGAGCTTCTTCTTGAAACCCAAAATAAAGCAATAGGAACCATAATTACCAGAGCGCAGTATAAGGAATAGAATCCAAGTCTGGATTCTATTCAGTATAAGGAATAGAATCCAAGTCTGGATACTATATTAAGTTCTGGATTAATTCTTATTATTATATATTATTTATATAATTTAAAATCAGTCGGTTTACAAATGTATACTATAGCCATTAAAATTATAATACTGCGATATAAAATGTCAAGAGAAACTAACGCCCCATTCACTTTCACATTAAATAATTAAATAAAAATATTTCAAATACATTTCTACGAGATTTTGTAAAGATGGTTATATATCATTTACGTCGTTCCATACGTGCGTTTGTTGTCCTTTTATATTTAAAGAAACTAAATCCTTTACTTATAATTTAGATCCTTAATTTTAAAGGAACGTAAATCGTGACACTGGCTATGAATGTAGTTCTAACGCTGCAACTTTGAATTCAAAACTTAATATTCCCTTATCTTCGAATCCCATTCTAAAAATCTAATTCTCTCTCTTTTCATCCCTCTCATTCTTAAATATATAACTTTCTAGGAACAATCCACGGTTCATTTACTAGCTACAATGTGTATACTATCTACCGTACAATGCGGTATTATATAAGTATAACGGTGCATGTAACGTATTATATAGTTCACTATTTAACACGTAGTAAGCAAGTTCTTGTAAACACGAAATTATAACTCAAGCAATTTTCTATCTACCGCGTTTGGACAAACTTTTTGATTTAAGAAATTTTGACCATAGGTCGAAACAATTATTTGTGAAAATAATAAATGACCTAAGAAGTAAAGATTTATTTATACAAGCAGCCATGTTCGGTATCTAAATATGAATCTATGCACAATGCATAAACTGAACAAAATTAAAAATTAAAAACCAAGATATCCGTTATTAAATTATAATTTGCTACAGATGAACAAGCCAATTAACAATTCTATAGTCGTATGTGTTGACAGTGTCAATTGAGATAAAAAAAATTTACCAGCACTAGCAGCATCGAATTGAAAAAGTCGAGCACCCGTTTTACGCGGAATGATCATCCAGTGCGTGCAGAAAGCGAAAATGCTTTTTTATACAGGTGTAAACTGAATTAAATCTATGAAATATGAACATATTTTGGGGTTTTTAAAATTTCTTGTATGAAAATAAATTATATCAAACAAATAGGAAGCCAAATGAACACGTTTATTGATTTATATGCCTTAATTATGACATTAAGCTCATATATTGCCATTCATAGGCGACTCTTGAATTCATAACCCGTAATAATTTTGACTTTTCATCCTTCTCATTGCCAAATTTCTACGCTGAGGAGGGGAGAAAATTGTTGAGTTTGAGTGAAACTTGCACTACGAAGAATTCGTACATCCTTACACTACTGCAGTAGAAAAAAAGATAATATAACCACAATAATCTTTTGATATTTTTTTTAATAACTTATAAATTTGATTTGAAAAATTTAATCTTTAAATTTTTATTATTTTATAATGGAAAACATAATTTTATTAACACACAATTGTGTGATTATACATTACCTCCGACAGCAAATGTACCTTTGTATTAAATAAAATCTTTCATAAATTAAATTTTAAATAGCTCAACCTGTCTAAGAAACTCTCATATAAATCATATTATCCATCTCGGTATATCTCTTTTTTGCGAATTAAATATGGACAACCATTTTCAGGAATAAAGCATAATTATATTTTTAAAATAAATTTGGATGTTTATCTGCTCCATAGAGACTAGTAATATTCAGTTCCGACGCAAAATAACCTTGAATTTTATTATTCAGGCCGGTAAATTTTTGTGACTTATTTTAAATTTAATACCTGTATGACAACTTTCATCCCAAAGTTATCTCGGGTATATAATTTACATTTTTTTAAAAACATTTCCACCGCTATCAACATATCAAATACTCAATAATAGCTTAGAGTAGTAATGGCTTCGTCCTTGAATAATTTTGCATTTTCATTGAGATGAGCAGTTTGAATATCTAATTAATTCTTCTTGCTGAAAATTATCAACCATTTATATAAATTTACTTGAAGTGAGTAAAAAGTTAATTAATTTTTCGAATGAGTAAAATTCGTTTTTAGTTTTTAAAATGGCGTGGTCATTTAATGAATATACTGCCAAATTAGTTCATATTGGTTCATAGGCGTTTGGTATCGATCTTATTGCATATATTTATAGGTTTCTATTTAATTACAAAATTGTCGATAATGTATTTAGTATGGCATTCCATATTCTGTTTACGTTTGAGTATTGTCATATTTATCAATATGAAAATTTATGTCAGATCTTATAATAAATTTCATTGCATAAGTAATGCGATGGAAACGGCATAAAGTGGTAACTAAAGTTTGCTAATCAAATTTTTAGCGAATATCAAGTCCTAATGTAAGATTAATACACGTAACGCGATCCATTAAAACGTCTCTACTTGTTAAAGTGGAATATTTTGTTTTTATTTGACTGATTGTGGAAAAATATAACCTATGTTTGACCAGACCCAACAGAATCTATCTTATGTATTACATAACGTTAATCAAAATCATTTTAGCTGTTCTTGCGTGATGCGCCAACAAATTAAATGATATACAGACAAACGTACAAATATTTTGAGAACACTGTATCTCATGTTCTTTTAATTTTATTACGTTCCTTACATATTTTTTTGCTAAAACTTTAGCAGTACAAACACGCTAATTCTACGATATTATTATATACTAGTTGTGCTGGCGATTTCGTTCACATGAAATTCATTAATGCTAATTGTTTAGATTAATCCTGGTATCTGAAAATATTAACAATGGACGAAAGATGAATGGAAAAATACCGACACAACATAGATGTCTTCAAAAAATTAACATACTAATTTCATTTTCTATTAGCGTAAAACTCATAAATATTGTCAATAGGCGGAATTTGCTGTATTTTGATAATATTATGACAAATAACACGAAGACCAGGTTAAAAAAGTTTTATAATTAAAAAGAATATCATGGTAGTCAGGGAATACAGGGAGAACAGGGTGAATTCTGCATATGGAAAATATTTTAAATAAAATGATTGATTTAGCGTATAAAGTGATTGATTTAGCGTATAAAATGATAATAGAAACCAGACAATTGTATCATAATAATGAATTTATACCATAATATTCACCATATTTTTTGAAAGTATTATATCAAAATAAAAATATGTAAAAACTATTACCATGTCAACTTCCGTCAAAATCTGTCCAGCAGATTTTGCGTAATTGAAGAACAAGTTAACAAATAGACAGACATACATAAACATATTGTATAGTAATAGCAGGTTTCTAGCTTCGATTATCATTTTGTGCGCTAAATCAATAATTTTTTTTATTATTTTCCATGATCAGCATTCACTCTGATACAATTTACGTATACAACAAATTACCTTTTTTATTTATTTTACTCCTATTTTTCTTATTTTACTGTTACTTAGTTATGAAATGAAACTGAAAGATATTTAGTAATAAAAGTCAGACCAACTGACGCCTGCTTCTAGTTTGAGGGTTTCATACCTCCTTTAAAATGAAATTACTTTATTTATCATGAGTCCTTACTAACATGGACTTACTAGTGCACTAAATGTCGAACAAACTATAATCTAATTAAGTGAGAAGCACACAGAAAATATTATTTCTAAAATACTGTTTTTCTTTTTGAGTTACGGAATTCGTAAGTGGTCCGTTATCCGCTTAGTGTTATTCAACTTCAGTTAAAACTAGTACTAAATTTTAATTTAAAATTCAAAATTTATTTTTAAATTTTTGGCCATAATATGTCATACTCTAAGCGGTGATGTAATATGGCCGTACACAAAGTAAGCCTACCGTAAGTAATTTTTTTACATTTTGCCCCAACTAACCGACTCGTATGTACAGCATGGACTTCTCATCCACTTTCCACAATGACTTTCTTTCATGCCACTCTGCGGACCTCGCAAACGGTAGGTCTTTTTGCGTCATCGTAATCGTGAGAGCGCAATGCCGCCTTGATACTTTTTCTCTAACGCTCTCTTGAATGTTTTACGCAACAAAAGAAATATTTTCCGTTTTAAAATTGGGGCAGGCGGTTGCTCGCTGACTTCACTTAGAACATTTCATATTTATGAAAATCTGTCGAATAATCCCAGAGAAAATATTTTCATTATTACGGTTCATGTTTTATTTGTATTTCTATAAACTTTACAGCTAAAAAACCCTTATTCTTGCATTTCTTCGTTGATTGTTTAAGCTCAGAATATAATTTTTATCGGTACATTCATTTATAAACGAATCTTGTACATGATATAAATACAGTTATACTGAATAATTTCAATGAATAAAAAACTAAACTTGGATAATGGTCGTCCTTATTTAAATTAAATTCAAATGAAATTTATATGAAAACTGTAGTTATAATTGTCCAACCCGGAATATTCAAAAATATTTTATTGCAATTTGAAATGAATACATGTTTTGTATATAATTTTATTAGGATTCAAAACCTTAAAATGTCGCAATATCTATTTGTTTGTCTCCTCATCTTTTTTTTGATATGAACTAATATAATATGAATATTTTTGGAGAATTAACGTAGCATCAAATTCTAAAATTATTTGTCCCCGGGAAGTTTCCGAATTTCTATGTTACATGTGTAGTAAATTGGAATAATATTGATACAATATATAAAACAGTCACCAGAAAAAAAAAGTAGTGGAGAGTATTTCAGAACGCGCATAAAGTTAGATTCCGTAGTCATCACTAGAAATAATTGATGCATGTTACCCAAATTCATTTAATTTCCAGCATACACTCGAACGGATTCAGGTGAAACGTATTCCCTAACCTTAACATGTATTTCTAATTTTAAGTACTGCGAACTTGTAAAAACTCCGTCGTGAAATTTCCACTTTTCTATGTCTTAATATAGTTACAATAGTTTTAATATTCTAATAATACAAGGCAGATGGCAATTACGATGCTCCTGACTCGTTTTAGGACAATATGGCAAATTATGATTGCTGAGTGGTTAATGTAAGCCTTTATTTTTATGACTTTGTGCACTGCAATCTAATCGATTCATTTTTAGTTCATTAATAAAATATTCGTAAATTACAGAGTTAAGAAAGAAAAGAATAAATGAAAAAATAAAAATATAATGAAGCATATTTATACAAAGATTTTAAATTTCAAGGTTCATTACGACCAACAATTTACTTAAAACGACCAATCATAGCAAAGAACGTAAGAATACGCGTATAGTATGTGCGGATTAGCTATTTAAAGACTACTATTTGTATTCTTTCCGAAACGAGTTTTCTTTATTTTTTGAAAATCGCATTTATGTCTTCCGTCTTCCTAGCATTAGGATAAGGATCCTGTTTCCATAACTATCCTACGACATATAAATTTATATATTTATTTATATAATATGTGTAAATTATCTATGCTTATGTAAATTATCCATTATGATGCCTTTACACTTACCAGCTGGAATCAATATTTTGTTACGAAATAATAGAATATTTATATAATGTATTTTATTATCCAAAATTTCAAGTTCATGTAATGTAATGATATTGGAATGTAAGATGGATTTATTCTACTTTTAAATAATACATAATATTTATGAAAATAAAATAACTGTTAATTATTACTAAATGGTAAATTTAACTAATGTATGGTCTTGAAACACTACGTAATGCATTTTGTACATATTTTGTGCGTCGTACATTCAGTACTTCAATTAGGTATAAGAAAGTTAAATATTTCCACAAAACCATTAACCTACTAGAGGTTCTCCCGAATATTAACAATAATATTGTTAAATGTCGATTATATTTGCTTTAATTTTGTAGAAATTCATTATTCTGAAATTCATCTTTATGAAACTACGTGACGTAGTAGCGTAAACTTGGTACGGTTGAAACAAAACGAATATCTCGCAAACTGTTGGCGGGTTGGTGAGGAGTCCAAGGAAAGAATGAAGCGAACTAGCGATCTGAACACGAATCTTAGTGTTGCATCACTCTCCGCGCCCTTTAGCTCCTTTTAGAAGACCCTATTGTGTTTTTTTTAACCAAAAGTAAGTATTTTGGATTGGAGAATTTTCCAATTATTGTGGTTTCTATTTATGTGAGAGTGTTGAGTGTGTGTTTTTGATTAAAATGAAGCTTGTAGAATATAGCATTGCCGCTAGTTTTTATGTATCATTGTTGTCATAATTACTATAACCGCTTTTTACCTAAAGTAGAAGTTGGGGACGGTTGAAACATTTTTCTTGGGTACGGTTGAAACATTGTATTTATTTATTTTTTCTTGTTTTTCTGACGCCGAAAGCACGTGTAAGAAAGACTACAAGAGGAAAATAGACTTGTCGAAGAGCAAAGATCTTATGAGGTGAATACGGGAGATTCATTGCGAAAAGCGACAGAGAACCACGGAGGAAACCACTCTACGCTCCTAAAATGTATTCGAAAGCAAGATGGATCTGGTGAGAAAGAAAATCAAGACATGGCATATAAATCACACAACCGAGTTTTTAACTAGGAACATGAACGAGAGCTTTCAAAGTATTTGTTTCGATGTGCAGATATATATTTTTTCCTACCTAAGAAGGAGATTAGAAAATTGGCCTATGAATTTACAGTTAAATATAGTTTAATAAGACAACGAGCTAGCAGGTAAGTAATTGTTTTGCATGTTTATGAGAAAAAAACCCAAACTGTCTCTACGCGCAGCGTAAGTGACAAGCCCCTCCAGAACGACCAGCTTTAACAAAATAACATAGATTCCTTCTACTACAATTTTATCACTGTCATGGAACTTGATCTTCAAGACATTTATAACATTGACGGAACAGGAATAACTGCTGTTTGAAAGTCCGATAGAGTAGTGGTTAGGCATGGCTCTCAACAAGTAGATTCAGTAACTTCAGCGGAAAGAGGTACATTAGTCATAGTTATCTTTGCAGGGAATACCATGGGAAATGTAATTCCGTAATTATTTGTTTTCCTGTGAGTGCATTACTAAGATCATTTTATTATGGATGGGGCCATAGGCTCCGCTACAGTTGCCAAACCCTCTGGCCGGATACAGGATGAAACATTTATGTACCTGGAATACTTTAAAAAACCTACAAATGTGTCTCCGTCACATAACGTGTTACTTCTGCTCGATAATCACTCTTAACACGTCTACATTAACGCACTAGATTTTTGCAAGAATAATGGCATTATCTTACTATCGTTCCCATCCCACTGCACTCGCAGACTCCAGCGGCTTGATCGAACTGCACATGGCCCTTTCAAGAATGCTCTAAATTTAGCCTGCGATGCATGGATGCGAAACCACCCAAGAAGGACTTTGTTTACTGAGCTCGATTTCGCTCCCGCATTTGTTACGGATAGACCAAATTCCGAAAATATAGCAGAGGCAACAATTATTCCTGTACCAAATTGTAGTCCACCTGAAGACGAAACGCTGCCACTATCGCTTTCTGTCTTAAATCATGGACCGTCGGTAGAGATGGTCGTTCAACAAAAGGCTATCAATAGTTCACTAGCCCGAAAAACTGAACAGGAATACATAATTGAACGTCCGAAAACTTCTAATTACACCACCTAGATATCACAGTAGCATTAGTATTCAGGAAACTTCTTCAAAACCCAGTACAAGTGCTCAAACAATTTCTTCGAGTATCCCAGATATATTTTAACTGGAAACAATACGATCATTTCCGAAAGCTCCTGCGAGGGAAAATAATGATAGAGGGCAAAACAGGAAGTACTAAGTAAATTAAGAAGCAATCGGATGCAGGAAAAAGTAAGAGAAATAACATAAAAGACAAAAAGAAAAATGTACAACAGGAAGTGCCGTCAGAAGAAAAAAAGTGCTTCGGTCTCGTTTGTATGTCACCATATTAAGAGAGCAGATCTTAAGAAAAGTGGATGAAATGCACCACTTGTAAATTTTGGACTCACGAACAATACACAGAAGGTAGTTTTAGCTATGTTTGCCATATTTGCGACCCGGATTGATCTTTATATTTAACTAATGACTGATTTGCTAATGAAATTCAAAGAGAGTTTTCATTTCGTTTATTTTCAGATTATTTTTGTTTAGTTTGTTATGTTTAAAAAACAAACAGTTGATTTTTGTTTTATTGTTTGTTAATTTACGTAAATTATATATAAATGTTAGGTAATCTATAGTTACTGATGCCTGATAATATACATAGATTTTAACTAGCGTAATCTAAAAATGTCAAAGGGTGATTAAAAATATTTTTATAAGTATTTAAAATATTAGAGACTAATTATTATTACTATGGTCCTTAGTTATTCTTAAAATTAAAATAAACAATTAATCAAACATGTTATAATATTATATTTTTATTATTCGCATGTATTTCAAGTGACCCCAATCACTGTTTTCACCGCCCCTGGTATGGGGACGGTTGAAACAAATCGGATTTTTTTAAAAATTTGATCTACTGTTAAAAATAACACACCTGGAACTAAAATAATTTCCCAATCATTACCTATTGGTAGAAAGAAACATGCTCTTTTATTTGACATAACTTCTTCATCGCTAGGATTATAAAAACCAAAACTATGGACGATTTAAGTAAAATTGTTTCAACCGTACCCAGTCTACCTATTATTTCTACTTTCTTTAAGTTCTTTACAACGACCTAGGTTTCGTTGTATTACAATATCTTCAGGTGGGCTATTTGCAAAGACCTTTGCTAATAACCCATCTGAAGATGTTGTAATACAACGAAACCTAGGTCGTGGTAAAGAACTTAAAGAAAGTAGAAATAATACTACATCACGTAGTTTCATTTAATTGTGGATAATATTGTAAAAAAGAATATATTATTTTTCTCAATTTACTTTCATAGTACAAGCTAATACCTATAATTCTGTCACAAAAATTACGTTTTTTTATCTTATCCGTCGACAAATTTTATTAAACTCATGAACTATTGTTACAAAGCTTAATCAAAACAAACAAAAAAAAGAAAATGGCTGAGTAACACGTAGCATAAACTATGGGCAGTAGAACATACCCAGCCGTACCTTCTATCTCATTCTACACCTATGATTTAATTTCACAGTATTTATTACGCAGTTAATGACATTTACGCATCCATAACCATTAACGCGGTTTATGAGAATATTTTGAATTTATTAATTGAAATTATTTCAACTTGGTATCTCAAGTATTTTGTGAGAAAAAAAATTAGAAATAGCCGGACGGACAGACAATCAAGTGATTAAACCGGACTTAGTTCTGGAGTTTTTTGTCCTCATTAATTCTTTCGATATTTAATCCGATGTTTTATAAAAAATATTTTTGACACAGTGTCAGAAAATGAAGGAACAAATTAATATTTTCACGTTAAACAAAATGCAATTGCTACGTAAATCAACAATTAAAAAAACTGCAGTGGAAAGAATGCAAATGTTAATTTCTATACTTGAAACATTTTAAATAGCCGTTACAATTTCACGGTGTCCTTGATTATTAAGGTAGTGTAAAAACCTGTTAGGCACAGGTAAAACTCGCACAACGAGTACACATATTTACAGTACATACTTAGGCACTTATAAACACTTAAGATTACATAGTTTTTAAATTAAGCTATTTATAATCACTAATTTTTCACAATGTAAATATATTCCCTCCTTTAACCTTTACAAGCGTAAAACAAACTATTATAAAAATACATAACTTCACGTAGAATAAGAAATCTTTGTTTTTTCCCTGTACCTTTGCTATAAGACCTCTCAATACGATGACTTTTAAGATTGTATATAGACCGGAAGTACCCCAGAGGTTTTGATGATCAGCTAGTAAAACTATTGTGTGAATAAAAAAATACGAATAAAAAAATGTCTTTTTGTCGCGTGAACCAAAAGAATTGAATAAATTTTGATTTTGACAATGGAAACGAATGAAAAAATTAAAACGGTTTGTTCTCCTTAGCTAATTACAGCTCTATTTTTACACCGTATGAACCCTCGTAAAATAGCTATTAAAATGACACAAAATCTATGGGTGTACAATGCAATATCATTTGAGCGGATTCTTTTTGGACTCTTGAGTGGTCCGCTTTGTGATGAAATCTGTTTTACTCATATAATTCAGGTTCTTTCTATTATATATTATAATTTAATTATTCAGTTCAGTGTTATTATCAGCGTTCTTATATAATAGGTTTCTCCCTTACACGTTTGTTTTCAATATCTTCTCGCAGCGCTTAGTAGATAGGCGTCACCTTAGTTTTCCTTTATCAATTAAGCTAGCAAGTTTAATTTAATATTTTAAGATTTCTCTTAGAAATGTGTTAAACAAATTAGATGAAACTCAATTCTAACGAGTTACTTTATTTTCATTTTTGGTAGAAACATGCAGAAAAAACTAAGCAACGTATATTACGTTTGCCTACAATGCGCGAGCAATGAAAGATAGTATTTAAAAGAAAATCACGCAAATTAAAAAAAAAATTATTTTTCCTTTACATGTTTCCGTAATATGATATTATTTTATAAAAATATTATTTTATAAAAATATGTTTTTTTAAAAAAATACGATATTAAATAAATTTACATTGATTAGTCTTTTTGCAGGAAGTACTTAAAAAAAATATAAAAAGGAAACTCACAATTCTTTTTTAAATATTCACATAATATAAAATTGTAAATCCGCTAAATGGTTTACTCCCGTTAACAACTACATTATCAGTAATCGACAATACTAGTAATTAATACCGTCATGTTCGAATTATAAGAAAAAATTAAATTTGAGGAATTCACCTGGTACTCGATTCATTAAATTGATATATTGGATGGGTAGTTCACCATTTTCTTTTCTCGCTCCATTCCCTTCGTCATTTTCTGTTTGATACTTTTTTATTAAATAAGTAACCCTATTTTGGATACCACAAGTTTGTCATATGAAATATGTTATTAACCCTAAATGAATAATACTCACTATACGATCCATTGATCAAGTAGATGAGATTATGTAATACTCCTAATTATATAATTCTGGAATATGTAATTATTTTCGGATTTACTTTTTTAAAACTCTGTATTTAATGTCCTTCTGAATGGATTCCGATAAATTATACGATTTCAATTTTTGCTATTATTATTCAACATTATCATACAAGAAATACATACAATTGAAGCGATCTTTCAAAACACTTTCATTTTTTTATAAGGGCATTGGTGGTATAAACATATTTTTTTCGAATTTTTCTGGAGTTATAACTAAGAATTTAAGGTTGAAAACCATATTTTTAATCCTTACTATACTAAATAACACAAAACAAAGACCTGAGTTTTTTGAATGCCCTTTTCTCATATTATATTACATAATTAGTTAAAGTAGTTTACAGTGAGGTTGAGTTCTTCAAACACTGCTTTACTTTAAGAAATACATCACGTAATTTTTTTTTGTTCAAAACGTAAAAAAATGTTCAAAATTAATAAAAGTTTTGTAAAGATTGGTGTTTTAGACTTTATACAAATTTATCTTCCCATTTAAAGTAATTAGCCTCCATTAGAACTTACAGTATGAAAGAGTGATTGAAAATTGTGGTATTACGATAATTTGAAGAACCTACACGTATAACCTACACGTATGTCTAAATAATTAAGTATAAATAAAAACATGTAATGTATTCGAAATATAAAATTCATTGTGTTTAAAAAAAAGAAAAAGAACGTTGCACGAGAAATTTTTTTTTCATATATAGCAATGATTTAACTATCAAGTAGATACTTCCCTTAATGTAAAGTATTATAAACTCACCGGAGTTCATTTCAAATTCTTGTACGAGTGGGTACTCGTCATGCATTTCGCTGCTTGAAAAAGAAATTCAAAGAAAACAAAAACAAACGCCACGTTTCTCATATCCAAGTGACTGCTCTTCATATCGCCGTATTTTTGCATGTTACAAGGAAAAA
This sequence comes from Druceiella hillmani, assembly GCA_039881145.1. Taxonomy (NCBI): domain Eukaryota; kingdom Metazoa; phylum Arthropoda; class Insecta; order Lepidoptera; family Hepialidae; genus Druceiella; species Druceiella hillmani. Next base: position 4,316,267 of record JAYKKI010000029.1, on the reverse strand, counting down.
TCCGGCGGTATAAAGAGCAGCCACTTAAGTATATGCACATTTGAAAAGCTGCTTATTGGTGCTTTTATGAAGTACTTAAAATTCTTGTCGATTTTTTTAAATACTTTAATAAGTAAGCATATTTACGGCCGGTTATTTAAAACTCATGAGCAAAGTTAAATAGTTATTTCATTCAGACCCCGTTATTGAGTCCTTCGACTTTCCCAGATAATAAATTTAGGATTGCTATTTTTATTGCAAGTAGAAATGGTTAAGTAGGTGTAAATTAATCTAAATACTCACAATGTAAATTGTAAATAATATAGTTGTTACAACTCATATCACACCATCATAAAAATATAGATTTGGTTTTCAATTTTTTATGTTAGTAAATATAATGATTATTATATTACTGTACATCGACTAACAGCTTCTGGTTCTCTTATAATTTTATTCTTTTGAAATTAACTTAAAAACATCTTCGTAAAATAAAATAACAACATTTTAAATGCATTTACAGTTTTGCTTAGATACCAACATTTTCGGAATAATTTTTATCAGTTTATAATCTATAAATTGCAAGCAAATATAAAACATTTCAAATGTAATATAAATATTTCCTCGACTAAATTAGAATTAGGGTATTTTTTGAAAAGTATTTAATATTGGTAAAAATCATTTTGAATATATTTGGCGTTAATTTTGTAGAAATTCATTATCGATCATTAAATGAAACTACGTTATGTAGTATTATTTCTACTTTCTTTAAGTTCTTTACCACGATCTAGGTTTCGTTGTATTACAACATTTCCAGGTGGGCTATTAGCAAAGATATTGATTAGCATTGCTAATAGCCCACCTGAAGATGTTGTAATGCAACGAAACCTAGGTCGTGGTAAGAAACTTAAAGAAAGTAGAAATAATACTACATCACGTAGTTTCATTTAATGGTCAGTAAAGAATCATGTCAATAAAATGCGTGTTAATCCAATTTTTCCTGAAATTTCATCGTTGCTACTTATTTCATATACCCAAACATATTATGGAGATGAAAATAGATACATAGTTATTACTACTATTATAAGTGCACAATTTTGTTGTAAGCTTCAGAACGAGAAACGCGGATTATTCTGGAGGTAATTAATGGATGATGTAATTAATGGATAAAGCCAAAACCACATGTCACTTAAGTGTCACTTGAAACATAACGAAACATGACGTTTGCATATTTGAGAAGGGTTTAGTATATTTAAATTACTAACTGTGACAATCTAAAATTAAAATCTTATAATGTTACTACTGAAAGATTGTATTATAATTTTGACGGAACAAATATGAAGATTATTACTGTACCATTATTGTACATTTTAAATGCTTTTCAAAATAAGACGCAAGTTTTGGAAGTTGACGTAACTAAAGTATTAATGTTTTTATAATTATAATGTCTCTTGTCCCTTTAAAACAAACTAGCAAATTAAGAATTACAATATAATCTTATATTTTTTTTAAGACGCTGTAATATTAGACATTAAATATGGCGAGAAAATATAAACATATTTTTCTCGTAGTAACATTTGAGAGTAATTAAGGGTCCACTTATTTAGCTTTGTGTTGGTTTTAAAACTCATTTAAAAAGTATTCTTTCAAAAGACCAATTTTAATTAAAGAGTATTTTATACGTATTCGAGAAGATTTTAATATGTATGAATAATATGAAACAAGTATGCGAAGAAACAAGTATGTGCTTGAGTGCAATATACTCGATATTGCACTCAAGTTCTGATATTCTTTTTCGAAAAAAAATTAGATAATATTCCATTACATACTAAAAAAAATGCTGTATTATACGATAGCTTTTTAAACCAATGAGGAAAACTTTATATTTTGCATTCTTGATTTCGTGAATTTGTTTTTTCATTAATAATTTTATTTAAGTCTCGGAGTGTTTATATCAAGTAGAGGACACTTTATTTAACCGTAGGAAGGCCGAATGAAGCCGTAAATAATTATTCGAATAACTCCTATAGTTTTATAACGCAATGACGTCTCTCACATCATTGTGGTTGTAGCTTACGATATGAGATAGCTCAACTAAATTCTTTACCCATCAAACAATGAACTATTCAGGTAGGGTACAAGAAAACTGGAAATGTTTTAGTTTTCTCATCTCTTCTTAAGAGCGATTGCTGAAATAATTTACTGCACAAGTATTAATAAAAGCATTTTGAGGTAAATACTGCTGTACTCATCGGAGTATAGCAGCAAAATACTCTGTCTTCTATGTAAGGCTTGAATTTAATATTTTACATGTTTAAATAAACATATGTTAATATACAAGTTTTAACCTTCTAGTCTTACTATAAAAAAACTTTAAAGGGTTAGAAGAAGCTATTGAAGCTGTCGTTGATGGAAATGACGATGAAGTCAACTATAATTTAACCATCACACCACCACCGCCGAGTGTCGTGACGGTTGAAGAAGTAGAGGCTGATAAAGAAATGGTAGCTTCACTGCTGTGAGATGTTCCCGGAAATATTGAAGTGTTTGTGTAGAAGGGAATTACAATTTGGCGTAAATTTATCCAACTTATCTTTCAAAACTTAAGCACATCAAAGAAAAGAGGCTGTCAAACACCTAAATCTTTTCCAGATATTTGATTCAGCTTGTCTAATATAACTCTGAAATTAGCTCAATAAAACTTTCGAACCATGCACTTCCCGCCATTTGGGTTTCATGGTCAAAATTATGTTTTAGCTCTAGCTTTTGAGCAAACTGTTAAGCTAACATACGTATGACTCCTCTATATGGAGAAAATACTGCGTCTCCAGCTGTAAAATAAGCTTTACCATTATTTTTTCATCTTCGAAATCAGAGATAGGACGTTTTCCTAAAACAAAAAATAAGTACGTAAATGAAACAAACCATTGGAAAACTATAACAATCGATCAAATATTATATATTTGATATTTAGTACCCAATTTCAACTGAGTTTTGTTTTTAGTAGCATTACTTCTTCATAATATTCTAGATGGAATTCCAAATTGTCGGGATATCTCGTTGATCCCCATGTCTTTCCGTAAATTTCATCGAAAAGTGACTGTAATTGTTCTGTATTCCACGAACATAGTCAAGCTCTCTTTCCCTCTTTCCTTTGTATTTTCATGGCATGCTTCATCTATAATCAATAGGAATTAATAAAATTACCCATATTATATATTAACACAATATAATGGTACCAACAAGTAATAAAAAACACGCTATCGCTATTGAGATATAAATTATCCGAATAACATCACAACGTATCAATAAGAATTCACTGCAAAAAGCAATAAAACATATAATACAACATAAAAATAACAATAAATAAATACATTTACAAATGAATAGGGGTAAGGGAGGCTAGATACCCTAAGAGCGCCTATACCACCAAAAATTGGAGCGACTATCCTTTTTGACATGGATAGATGCCCTTTTATTTTTTCCAACTTTTTAAAATTTCGCTGACAATGCAAAATCGGCTTGAAAACATTGTGCCTAAAAAGAGAGTTCTGGACATTATCACTGCTAAGTGGCTACTGTTACTCTATAGCTAGTATCTTCTAAAATCTCTAAGAGAGCAAAAAATATTTTTCTTTGTATTAATTCACTTGTGTTACTATTATTCAGAAAATACACGATCCACATTAAAATTACCGGCAGTCTTTCTTTGGCGCTTAATGGGTTAAATATTGCAAAAAAAATTATGAGCCGTCATAGAACGCTTAGCATGTGTGAAACATATAAATTAAAATTTTTTTTATGCTGAATGTTTTTATTTGAGCGAAAAAACAAATATTCAGAAAGTTTTTATAATAAATTAATTTAATTTTATTTTTGTGAATTATTTATTACAGAAATATTTCTTAATAGTCTGCTGAAAATCTGTTTTTAATTTTATAATACTATTAATCAAAAAGACGCAAAGCTGGCCCGATTTATTCGGAAAGGGCCGTTAAGACGCGAAGCTGGCTGAATGCCAAGTCGCCGAGTGCCATCAGAATGTTTTAACTTGCATGCAAACATGCCATTAGATGTTTCACACCAAAAACGGAATGATCATTTGCATGTCACAGCATATTAATCTGCATATATCTCGTATACACAGAAAGCTCAAAGAAAAATATACCAGCCAAATATACAACTGCTGAAGTCAAAATTATGAAACACCAAATTGCTCATATTTTATCAAAATTTTACAAAAAACAGTGACGATAGCAATTTGAAAAGTTCATAGTATTTTAAAAAAAAATCACAATATTTTTATGCTTCAAAAAGATATGTTAAGAAATATAATGACATGGTGACAAAATAATTGATGTAGTTTCTTATGCAGGAATATTATGTATTTGTTTCATACAAAATCCACGCATAACTTACAGATTTACATAAAGCGTAGGATATGTGATAGCATCAAAGGGACAAAAGATTAGAAAACTTATTTGAAAGATAATAACGTATAAGACGCACACGCACGGCTATTCGGAAAAAAAAATTTCACTCTAACTTGGATGAATCGTGAGCCACAAAGCAACATCAAAACCTTATTCATGAAACGATCGATGTAGCAGAAAAAAGTCAAGTATCAATTTTGAGTGGATCTCACAATACTATGTTAAATAATGTGAGTGCTCGAAATATAGATAAATACTACAGGAAATTTGCATGCACTCCGTACAAGGGAAATAAATTATTTCTTCGACTGTACAGCAGCCAAGAGTGTAAAGCACTACTAAAATAAGATCGATATACATTACCAACGTAATGACTTAGCAATTAAAAAAAATGCATTATCAAAAGCAAATCCCCTCGGAATCAAGTGAATTCAGTACAACCGTTTTTAAACCCGAAGAAAATAAATAAGGACAATAACCATACATTTCCTTAATTTAAAAACTTTTTGAACTTCTTTAATATTTTGTCTAGCATGAGCATGTAAATAGTTTCAAATAGAGGGGGAATGGCTGCGGTCATTTCAATATTAATATGGTGTAAAGTGTCGATCAATATCCCGATAAATTTGATGTCATGAAAATTTTGAGAATATCATATAACGAATATAGAGGATAAAAAATTTTCGAACGTAGCTACGTCCAGCTCATAAATGTGTACAAGTGGGACACGCACGCACCAGAACGTCATCAAAGTACATTTTCTTACATTAAAATATAGCTTATTGCTCAGATCCTATTGAAATTTTGAGTTGATATCACATTGGAAAAGCTCACTATCAAATTGTCCAATGACAATTAACAAAAATCTTAAATCTTCAGCAAATAGAAGGTAATGAGTAATGCGAAAACAAGAAGCAAGTTATTCATAATAATGAATAATAATTTAATTTGTGTACGACCTCATGTTAACTGGCAACAGCCTCGACTGACATATTAACTTTTCATACTTCGCGTGCACGTACCGACATCCAACATTTACAACATTTTAATCTCGATTATCCGCGTGCTTAATTTGCTTAACTCATTATTTAAGACATCTTGATTTGTTTTTTTTTATTGGCGGCATTGAAGTTAAAACGGTAGAATTGTTAGGTCGTTCGCGCTTTAGTAAATATTTTCACTATCCATGATTATATTTGTATCCAATCTGTTTTCTTTCATTGTTTTGTGAATTTATTCTCTCTTCTTCCTTCTTCTTCTTTGCTCGAAGTATTGATACTGAGCGATAAACTAATCAAGGAAATCAATGTAAATAAATTATAGAATATATCCTAAAATATATTTTTAAACGCTTTCTAATTATAATTAACGAATTTATTCAAGGAAATTGCTAATATCACATTATGATAAAATAAAGTTTAAATTTAAATGTTATTTCATTTATTTTTTCCCAATTTAATTCCCTTTCATAAATTAAAGTAAAAAAAACACAAACAAACTTAAACCAGTGTCTTGCTGTACGGATATAATTCCACGCTCATTTCCATTTATGTTGTTATCATTAAGAATTTGTCACTTTGACAAACTGCAACCTATTTGCCTTTTTATATTGCTTTCGTTAAAAATCACGTTCTTTATCCGCGATACATCTCGCAATTAAAATATCGACTGGTTCTAATTAAGCTAAAGCTTTGAAATTTTTCACACGTTTATAAGTCCGGTGTTCAGTCCTCATTAATGATGGCTGATGAGAGCTTGTTTGCTAAGATGAAAAGTGCTAATATAAATTTTAAAAATTTGCCTTAGTTAACTCTAGACTTCTTTTAGTGAATAAATTAAATCTTATAATATATCTTAGCTAAACGCATCGACGAATCGAATTTATTCTTATTACTGAAGCATTTCAAAATATTCTTTCTTCTATTTCTATTTAAATTTGCCTTGGAAGGTTTGAAAGAAAAAGAAAATCAGAGGAAAATGCAAATAATTTTAGGTATATTATTTTATTACACATTGTGCAAAAACGTTTTTGAAATATCAATTCTTTTATCTTAAAGAAAAGTAGCCAGAATGGTAAGGCCACTAAAGGCAATATGTTTAGCATTAAATCTATAATATTCATTACGTGAATACGGTACGTCAAAGAAAGATCAACCGGCATCTTTATTGTATTACTGTATATGTATGCCCCAAGTGACAAGGTCATATACTTTTTATCTTTGTGCACTTTCTGTTTAATTTCTTCCATGTAAATCTAAAACAAGCAGCGCGTACATTTTACAGTACCCATATATGTATAAAGAAATATCAAAATATTTGGGAAGTATATTGGGAAATATCATAATGAGGAAATATTATTTCTTTTTTGAAATATTATTTGGAAAAATTACCAAAAAAAAATAAATCCACGAGGAAAGGGAAGCAAGTTAAGAATTATCTAAAGCATAACAAACGGCAGGGGTTTATGCAAATGACACAGGTATGTTAAAATATATATTGATATACCTACCATGCAAGGTCTCAAAAAAGAACAGAAGTGTATGTCATAACATCGTTGCATACCCAGTCCAGCACAGATATCTAAAGACGTGTAACCAACTCAAAAGTAAGTGCTTATGTACTTCCAAAAACGATAGTGGGAACATGATATACTTGTGTTTTAGTTTATTATGAAATATTTAATTTCACTTAAAATGTAAATGGGAGGAGAAATCGCCCTACAAGAGATCCGTGTATACTTTGGAATTCATAATGGTTTAACCATTTAAGGATAAATAAAATTTGTATTAAACTATTTAAAAATACAAGTAGGATTTTCTGTCGAAATATTTTTCCAAATGCATCATTCACATGCGCTTATTAATTATATCCTGGATATACAAGTCGCGCATATATATCAAAATCTCTTTTAAATATTTACTAAGCAGAATTTCGTTTTTTGCATGAACTTAATATTACTTTTTCACATTATTAAAAAGACTTAGATATGAAAAAATAGTTTTCCAAATCTCAAATCAATAAATTTTATTCAAAATAATTTTTTTAAGAGTTTGCTTAAGGGTGATATATACCGTAAGTAAAAAACACATAAAAATATTCTCTAAATGAACCAACAAATCATAATTTTAGCAATCAACTGTATCAAATAATTAGAGAGGAAGGATTGAAAAGTGCAAAAGCTACTAAATACGGTCAATAAATTGATACTGCACGTGTACGAGGTCATGGTAAACTAAAAATTTATTGTGAAGTAAGATTCTGACACAAATAAATAACACCAATAAAGTACACAATAAAAGATCATAATTTCTTCAGGTGAATAACATCTTTAGGTGGGCTGTTAGCAAAGATCTTTGCTAACAGCCCACCGGAAGATTTTGTAATACAACGAAACCTAGGTCGTGGTAAAGAAATTAAAGAAAGTAGAAATAATACTACATCACGTAGTTACATTTAATTGTGAATAATGTATTACTACAAAATTAACGCCAAATATATTCAACCAATAAAGTATTTAAAATATTGAATAAATATTTTCTTGTCATTAACCTGACCAACATCTTCCAAGGCTCCTTTCAGTGCAACAAGTTTTCCTTATATCGTGTATCACTTATCATCTTTTACGTTTTAGCCAGTATAAAAATTTATATGTCCGTACATAAAAAATTAAAGTAATAAAAATATTTACTTTGTGGAGGTATTCAACTCCTGTTTAAAATTAATGACTATTGAAATATGTAGGAAATATTAAAACTGGGTCATAATCATTTGCCAAGATGGTAGCTGCAACATAGCTATAAAAAATAGAGATTTTAATATTGTTCTTTAAATCCTAATATAACATATATACAAAGGATCTACTTTAAAAGAGTTATCCCATGTAAAACCTTTATATAACCAGATTATACATTTATTGAAAGGAAAGCAAAAACAAATTACAAAACGAATAATTCAAATGAAAAAAACAGTAAGGAAAAATTACGAAATATAAAGATGCGATGTCATTTTCGCACTTTAAAAAGCAGCTTAAAATATTCCGTTCTGCTCGCAGCGATGTGTGCTCTCCGTGTGTGTCTGTGTGGGTTACGTTGACATTTTATCTTAACGGGATAGTTGCGGTCCGATAACATTCTCTGCATTAAAATTAAAATAGACTTGAAGTAGTTGCGTTGATTAAATTTTTTATTTCAAATTTAACAATAAAGTTTACAAAAAATTATCATTTGTAAATTTTTGGGGAGAAGGTGGAGAAATTTTTGTAGGTTTTGAAAAATATCGAGTACATTAAATACGTTGTGTAAAATTTCCATATGAATATTATACTACTGAACTGTAAGCAAGGTGATGTGCTTTATTGCTATACCAAGCATTATAATACCAATAGTGTAAGTTTGTAGGTCAAACAGTTTCTGAGTAAAATCTTTATAACATATGGGCCTAAATGACGTTATAAGGATTCTATTTCTTCTATATAAAAATTATGAACTGTAAGGAAAAAATAGTCCTTTCTTCTTACCAGTGAATAATACAAATATACACATTAATTAACCACCGTAATTCTGCTTCTCACAAAAACATCCGTATGAAGACGTACTTGCTTAACCTATTAAAAAATTGCATGTTTCATGATCTTTAAACATTACAAAAGTTTTAAGAACCAAAGGTTTCATTTAGTATTTAATTTTTGCTACGCTACAACCTTAAGAATATAAATGTTTTTACTTGAAGGCCCATTTGTGGGTTATTTTGAGCGAAGTATTGTGAAAATCTTATAAAACTATTGCCCCGTAATGTGACAAAAATTGTGAAACCGCTTTGGTAAATTATACCATGCCAATAGAAAAAGGATGGATATTAGGAACTGTCTATTATGTTTCTATAAAGGAACAGGAAATGGTTTATGTGTACATCGTCAATTTTCCTTTCAATATTTGATAAGACGACTTTATATATCATGACACTTTTTAGTCAAAAAACTGATAACGCATCTTAATCTAAATAATGTAATTAAGTTTCTGAATGAAGCGGTTTCGTAAACTGGTGACTGGAGGATCTAAACTGGGGGACTTAAAATAATGGACGATTTGTTTTTTTGAAAATGTTCGAGCAGAAAAAACAAATCGAGTGACTGATAGTGGTAAAAATGATAGCAAGATATTATTTCTCTGAGATTGAATTTGTAACAGAATATAATTGAACTATAACGTTTCTTTTCACGACACATAATAACAATAATATCTCTTACATCTTGGATTAAGAAAACAATGAAATAATAAAATTGACTTTGTGTTTGATTCCACACCAATAAAATTTTGCTATAATTACATAATATGATTCTATTGACTATATTGTCTCTTAATAACTAATTAAGAAATACATAAAATTGTAATAGGATTTTACCTTATTTATTTCATAAAAATGAAATAGTTATGAAACGAAATATGTAATTAATGTACCATTATACAGTAAAATATATTTTTTGGATCTTTATATTTTCATGTTATAGAGTAACATCTAAACTGCTGTGCTGAATCATTTGAACAGTTTGTAAATTCTCTTATTAAACAATATGTACAGAGAAAGTTTCTTGAGCTGTACCCAATATCCGCACGTTCATTATTGTTAGCCCTAAAATAGTAACCAACGTAAATTTTACTCACGAACCTAAACCTAAATTTTATACAAATAAAAGAGTGAACATTTTTTCAAATGAAATGTCAATATACCCTGCTTTCCTTTAGTATTATACCAGAGTTCGGCGTAAGTGCACCTCGTTTTGAGGTAATAAGGTGATATTGAGAAATAAAAGTGAGTAAATTTTACTAATAAGTTACCAACCAAGTACATATATTTTTTTCTTGTCAAATAAATTTGGTTTTGCTGATGTTATTCTGATTGAATGTTGTTGTTTTAGTTTTTGCAATAGTTAAATAACAAAAACCCAAATTGAAGCTAATCTGCAAGATGACAGCAGTGCCAATGAGATCAAGAATAATTTTAAAGTTGAAAACGATAGCGACTCGGACTCCAGTTATCATTACGTCTCTTACAACATACTAGGAAACAATAGTATATAGCAAAATAATGTGTGACAGAAGTTCAAAAAGACGTTGGACAAGACATACATTTCTTTGTAAACATTTCTTTTTTTTATTGAATTACCTTGTTTTTTCGTAATAGTAGGATATTTCCTACGTATTTCAATAGTAGGATTACTGTGATATTTGATTTTCTAAAATAAGAGTTGTATCTTATAAACGATAAAAGAATAAAATTTACCCGCTATAACTCCGCTCCTGTCATCGAGACATTTGACCGGATATGACAAAATATGAATTGTAGAAAGTACCTCTGTGTAACTTTTCTAATGTGTTAAATATTGCTGGCAAAATTTATTTGAATTTCATAACAAAATTAGAATCTATGAAGATTATCTCCACTATCAGGAATAAACTTCTTGTTAATTTTAGCTAAAGATCTTATTGCTCAATACTAAGAAACAAGGTTTATTAAACCAATATTAAGGGAAGGATTAAGTAAATATTTGAATACAAAAATTAGTTTATATAAACCTAAACGTTTAAACGTGCCACAAGAAAATCAAACAGAATCATGGAATAACTTAAAGATTTGCGATGACTTGAACTACGTTGCTCTATTAAACAAATAAGCTTTCAAATATGCAGAAAAACGCAACTTTCTAAAAAGTTATTTTTAATTTCTCTTCGTATGTAGGACACGACCTTGATACATAATTTCATAAAAGTATATTCAACGTACAATTCAACCGTAGCAGGAGGCTAGTTGGCCACTCACAAATTTGCTGTTTTTAGTAAAATCTCATGGAGGTAAGGGTAATTAAAGACCTGTAGTAAAACATTAATTAAAATATAGTTATGGGTTAAGTTTAAGCCTTTATTTTAATGATATTTGGTAAATTTTAGTAATATTTATCAAGATTTCGTTTTTCGTCATCTTGTACTATAAAAAATAAACAAATATAGAAGTAAAAAATAAATAAAAAAAAAATAACAATTATATACAAAACCAATTGTTAATGTTTGGAGTATGTCTTACAGCAAAGTATTAAAGTTGCGCATAAATGAATATATATTATCACCAACACTTTCCGAACTATTTTCAGTTTACATAATTCATACATGTACATGGCTTATATAAACGTGGATAAAATCACCAGATAGTTATGTAATACATGAAAATAAAAAATATTATAGAAAAAAAGGTGATAAATATTCAAGTTCTATAAAGTTATAACAAATACAACAAGAAGCATATATTAAATAAAAAATGCGATCCGGATAACGTGGTCCGAAAGAAAAAGTTCGACGAAAGAAATTTCTGACGACCTAAGAAAGAAATAAATCCACTTAAAATATCCAAAATTGTCTTTATGTATTCTATAAATGATAAAAGTAAAATATTGTAATGTCGGGGCAGATTCAATAAATTATTTTTAAAACTTTTTAATCTGAAAGTTTGAAATACGCGGACTTCTACTTCACAACTTACACACTAAAAGTTGTATAAATACTATATATGTTACATAAGTCTGAAGGGTCTCGCTCTTCAAACTTATTAATTTCAACAATAAGAAGCGACTGTTCCACAAGAATTGGTTTATATTATTTAAAATAATGAATTATTTAATAAACTGATATCTTATTTGTGGTTTTTTTCTTACAAATGTTGAAGCAATGCATATAAACCAATATCGGTATAGTTATATAATTTCCATAAATAAAACTCGTATTAAAAATAATTCCTGAACATCATTATTATTTGTTTTACTTCTTATTTATATTCTTATCTTTACTTTCACTTCCAAAATCTCAAAAATGCTTTTATTAGGTGCGTCATGATTTTATAACTATAATAATCTATGGTTTATCCTGGAAACAGTATACTATAGCATGTATTCTGTCGCAATAACATTAAGGAGCTAATCCATAAAAAAATTAAAGGTGGTTTGTCCAAGCATTACCAAATAAAAATTTATCCCTGGTATTTGTTTGGTTATCGTTTTATATTTTTTTTTATATTTTATATTTTTTTACTACATTCGTATAATTTTCCACCAATCTTGATGGTCTGTATTGAGTGTTGTGATTAAATAAAGTATCGCAATTCATTTAAGCATAGCTGACTTATTTTATTGTCATATTTGAACATGGAAAAATATATCAGCTCCGAAATGTGACAGCCGCTAATTCAACAGGAAGAGACAATAACTGAAAGATGCTCGTAACAGTGCTACTAACATTATGACAAAAGTCAAATCTCACGATTTAAGTAGGTAGGCTTTGCCCTATTTACACACTTGTAGTCTTTCACATGCTGTGAAATTAAAATATATAGCTTGAAATAAATTTATCTGTTAATATTAATGACGATAGAGGTCATTTTTCTCATAGACTTGTGAACTAAACTTTCGTTTACCCTCGGAAATTCAAATTATTACATTTTAGGCGTTTTAATATATATATATATATATAAATACATATATATATATATATATATATATATATTTATATATGTATATATATACATATATATATATATATATATATATATATATATATATATATATATATATATATATATATATATATATATATATATTATATTCATTTCAATTTCGCACATTTTGGATTAACAGATAAAGTTGACAATGCTCTAGGATTAACTTTGTACTAGCGTATACAGAGGAAACTTTTCAATTAATTTCTAAGTGTGCTGAGAAATGGTATTATTTTACATTCTGAAGAAGCTCCACGAAAACGTTATTAAATGTAGGCAAATATTTTCCTTTTCAAAAGAAATACAGAGACATTTTATTTATATTTTTCCTGAACATTTCAATGTTTCTTTAATTTTCTTCATATGAACTCAACATTATTTATAACACAAATCGCAAAAGTTTGAAAATGCCGGCAGCTGTTATAGAGATGAAAATAGGAAAATTTATGCTGTCGAAAATCAAACGAAAGACTGGAAAAAGTTCTCTAAATGAGATATGCTTAGCCAACATTTTGTTTAATAAATAACACACAAGTCGTTTCGAGATCGAACAAAAGAATATATCTGCGGAAGTCCGCATTAATTTCAAGTAGATAAATGTACTTAAATTTAATTTTATATATATATATATATATATATATATATAAATATATATATATATATATATATATATATATAAATATATATATATATATATATAAATATATATATATATATATATATATATATATATATATATATATATATATATGTATATAATATCTTCAAATCTTTTAGGTACAGCAATCCCTATTATTTGAAGTCCTATTTATTTATTGAATGTCAAAGGACAATAAACGGGTCATAATTTCCCAGACGGGCAACCTGATTGTAGTGGTGTCCCTATTACAAAAGTATCATCGATATTTATCATATTTTTTTCAAGATAGCGGTGAAACGAATTAAAATATTTTGAATATTTCCAGTTTTACGAAAAATGGGAACAGGAATAATCATATGAAGGTGAGTAAACAAACAATTTAGAAATTATAGTCGCGCGAAATTTAATAAGTAATATATATTTTGTTTTATATTATCACAACGTTGCATATATTAGAATTTTGCATCTTATTCTATTTCATTTTTATTATATTATTTTGTTCCTGTACCGCTTTATATGTGGCGCAAGCAGAGAGTTTTTTATAAAAGCATTATTGTAAAACTGATTCGGAACCGTTGTTTCCTATGAGTATTTCGCGTAGTTGCAAAATTAGGAGTCGTTACACTACGAAGCCGTTATAAAATCCGGTATGATCTATTATTAATTATAGATTATTTTTATTTCAACGATGTTGTCGTTTGGTCTTTCTTGTGTTTCCTTTCAAGAGGCATTCGATCGTACGTAGATCCCATCAGTGAATATAAAAAATCTACATTTAGAGCGATTTATATTTCGTGGCATTCCATAAATGCATTTCTGTAATCTACTATGCTTTATTAATTTATAAGAATTTAAGAGTGAACTTTGTGTATTTATTGTGACACAGTGTATTTATTGTGTTCGAAACATATAATTGAATTTATACATAAATAAGTAATTTCTACGTTGGTTTGCTAATAAAATTTGAACCTGTTAAACTACTAAAAGAGTTTATAAACACAATAAGACATAATTCAAAAGAAGAATTGCTGGATAGTATCCTTGCTTTTGGTCATCAGTGAAACGATTCAGGTAAAACATGTGAACTCTTTATGTAAGTAAGTTAATAAATACGATTTGCACCTGTGATTCACTAATCGTTTTCCATGCAAATAAATTAATTTGAACCAATGTGATGTTTACCTTTTATGTAAGTAAATTTTGACTTTCTAAAACTATTTTATAGCGTTGTGCAAAAGCAATATATATATATATATATATATATATGTATATATATATATATATATATATATATATGTAAAAAAAAAAAATATATATATATATATATACATATATATATTGTAGGACAAAAGTTTTACTCGTCCATTATGCTCTGGTCGTTTGCACTATCCGCAAAGTATCCAAACATTTAAATAAAACTTTAAAATTTCACAACTGTCCTACGCTACATTACCTCATATTTAAATTAAACCTTCCTTTGACAAATTTTCTTACTTTAAGGAAACTGACGCAGAGTTTTAGTGCGATTTATTTATAAAAACATGTATAATTTACTTAACTGAGATACATAAAATGGGACTCAGCATTATGAAAAATATAGAAAGCCTTATTAAACAAAAATAATACAATGAAAATACAAGAAAGTATGGAAGCGAATAGAAGTGGATAGCGAGTATGCATTTGACAAAATTAAATTTGTACGATATCAGAGCGAGTATACTAGAGTAAAATAAGGACAAATATTTTACGGTGTTAAAAATACTTTTAACGTTACGTTAATTTTCTAGGAGACCATAGTTTTCTTGGATACCTAAGTAGTTTATATGATCTAAGTAAGTCAATTTTGAAATTAAAAATATTGATGTCTCCACATATAATTATAACATTTGAATATTTTGCGAAAAATTACTTTAAGTTTTCAATATGCAACTATGGATAGTACAGAAATAAACAATGTGTTTTCCAATACATTTTCAGTATCGTTGTTCACATTGATTCATATCAATTATTTTTTTGACACCACGTAAGACAGTAATTATAATAGGAATTATTTATCTATTTTATATTTGGGACTTTCTTTATCATTTTCACACAGGAATATTTAAACATGATTAGTCAATAGAAGTAAGTAACTATTTACTAACTAACTAATAGATTTAAGTATGTTTGGCAATATTGGTATCTTTTGTAATATCAGAGTTTCAGATTTTGAAATAATTTAAAACATTGCTAAAAAAGCTAATTACATTTGGTTACAAAATTTAATAAAATGAGTTAAAATATCATATTTAGAGTATTGTTTGGTAATGTTAAATTCAAATTCTAAATGAGACATAACACGTTATTGAATTTAATTTTCTTCAAAAACGAACATCGCAACCATCTTTACTTCCTGCTGTTAACGAACAGCCGAATAAATAAAAAAAAAAACATGAAAATACCTCCTCGAAAAATACTCGTACGGATGCAGGATTTAAAAAGCTCACATTCGCCGTTCGTTTCCACGAACTGCTTTACTATTCAATATTTAACATTCTGGTTTTGCAAAGTTATACAAAACGGAGGAAATAAACATGACATGAACAGAAGTTCCTCGAACGACGTCCAAATTATAGTAGTCGACGGTAAGTATATTATATTTGATTTGTTTGGCAGGGAAATAAGTTATTAATTTATATTTTTGGACTTTAAATTTAAATTAGATAAAATTATCTTAAATACGGCCTTAAAACTCTTAGTTTCTGACTCTGTGATTAAAGAAATTAAAATAATAACTGAAATTATAGTACCGTCAACGACATTCTGCAAAATGACTATCACTAATAAGTTTGCAGAAACAACATGATTTTTGTAATTTTGGTGGATGATTTTGAGGATAATGAAATAATTAATAATCACTTAAAACGATTCATATTTTTCGGTAAAATAAATTTTTTCAGTCTCTGAAAAAAAATGTAAATGATGAAATTTCTTTTGTAGTAATTAGATTTCCGGTTTCGTCAAAATCATCTGGATTTTTAGGTTTTCTTATCTCAAAGGTAAAACGAACTTTTATAAGATCATTTACGTCTGTCGTTTTTCTTACAAACTGCTTGCCGCAGAAACTTAAAAGTTGGCGTAGTATTAAAGTATATTAACCACACTTATCGCAATTACTAACCTACTGGAAATTTTAGGTGATCAATCAGACTCCTCGTGTTTGACAGATTTTCACGTTCACGTTTAGTATCGATATCGTGAATATAATATGCTTCAAAGTAGAAATATTCACCTTGAATTTTTTCTACTTTAAATGAAAGGATTCTATTATCAATGTACATATCAATGTTGTTTATTAAGCTAAGTTTCGTTTATCTTGCACAGGCATTTGGTTGTTTTCCTTACCTGCGCCAAGCAAGGGTGTGCTTTATAAATAAGAGTGTATTTCCCAAGGCCACTTTTGTGAATCTATTTAAGGCCTGACACGCACTGTGATTAATCGCAAACGCTTTTGGAATAGCTGAATACTGCTTAGAACAGCCGCGTTTTCACTATTTTCGTAGTTAGTACCGATTTTTGGAGAGTGGCATGTACTGTGGCTTTGTTTATAATAAACGTGTCAAGCACGAGTGGAACTCGCACTACTTCCGTACATATTTAGGCATTTATAAACATTTAATGGTTCAAAATATTGCTATTAAATTTAATGAAAATTTTAATGTTTTGGAATGAAAAGATATTGCCTACTATATTTTTCACAAACACATATGTAAACTAAATAATTTCTTATGTACTATAACCCCAAATTAAAAATTTTCCGGATAGGGTTTTTTTATTGCATTGACTCAGAAGCTTGATTTTTTACAGCCCCAATAGACCGTAGAACTATATAATTGATATTAATTTAAACTTGTTACCTTCACGTATTCCTGACAAAAAGGGTTTTTACAGACAGACGGACGAAGAAGTGATTCTGTAATGTTTCCTTTTAAAGTTCGAAACCCCAAAAATAACGACGCCAATATAATTTATATTGGTGTCGTTATTTTTGTTAAATGTACAATGTCGCGCGAAAGCATCCAGATAAATGTTTGAATAATTCAGTATGTCGATGAGATAATTCAAAATTTTGATGAGTCGGACGACATAATCTTTCTACATATAGCACTGTAAACACAACTCTCCACTACGCTCACCGAGCTCACAATGAATCGGAAATCGCACGCGGTTAACCTGTGTACGCACATCACCAACGAATACTATGGGAAACAAAAAATTGCGCGTTTTCGAAACGTTTTCCAAAATATAGCAAGTTATATTTGTAAAATAAGTAATTGAAAAAAAACGGTAGTGCAAACACTTATATAGAAAGCCGTACGTTACATTTTTCCACAGTTCGGAACCGCGCGCATTTAAATGTTGTGCGTGTTAGGCTAAGACCTTCCTCAAAATGAAAGCGCGGGTGCGGGAGCGGGCGCGGTACGACAAACTTTTGTAACTAGTATGGAAATGCGCGAACTCGTACATAATGAATAAGCGGATGTGGTGATGTTAGACACGCGCGGGGAAAGGGCGCGGGTGCAGTGTTTTTAAACAATAGCAGAGTTACATTGTGTGCGCGTTTGATCAAGCGTCGAGTGTATGCAATAAGTTATAACAACATGGACATAATTAGTTGAAAATTATTAACAACAGCTGTACAAGAAAGAACGCCAATTCGGTTGAGCAAAAATCGGCAACGTTTAAACAAAAAAAATTTAACAGAATTATGGGACGATATAGAAATAATATCTTGAGGCATATGTAAGTGAACTATTCATTTAAATTTCGTCTTTAATCTTTTCATGTAATATTTTTGTAAATATGCGTAAGCAGTATGATAAATATTTAAAGTGAAATAGTTCACTGATTAAGCGACTTTTACTTCCAGCATTGAATGGGATTTTGACAAGACGTATTAAAAACACTGGTTTTAAAACTGACTCATCAAGTTTTGTAAAAAAATTAAATACGTGCATTCCATTTAAAAAGCGGATAGACGTGAATAACTGACATAAGTGTTAAATCTGGTTTAATGGTCAGTTAATTCATAACATAGGAACAATATTTTTTATCACAATAAATTGAAGAAAAGTTGAACATAATAACGATGTATTTAATAGACACGTTATAAAATATAGCTCCAATTAGCGCCACGCGTGAACTGTGATAAAAGGGATGGAGTAAAAGAAACCAACCACGTATATAATAAGAATTTTCATGAAAATGAAGAAAATTATTACAAATTTTGAGGAATACTTTTTGAGCACTGATGCATGTCTGTATATGTATTTTCATCGGTTGAAAGTGTGATAGCGTAATGTTTGACTTGCAGCCCAAAATGATTAAAACTGACGTGGAAGCGATGCATAGCCCGTACTTTGGGGTTAATTTAGTCTGAACCTGTAATAATCATAATTCAAAATTGGAAAAAATTAAGTGCTTAACCTGTCGTTGATCGCAGCATTGCGCCTACATAAGCAGTCGCACGCTGTGTGTGAGACCGTAAATTTATAATATATAATATATAATAATATATAATAGGTACACTATTTTGAGAAAACGAATGAATAATTTATTTTGTTGTATCTCTTACGATAAAATAAATCTTTCATCTGTATAAATCATAATGAAAAATTTAATATTTCCATTTACTTATTAATTTGTATTAAATTGTTGAAGGATCTCCAAAAACTTAAAAATTAAATTTTGGGATAAAAACAGCGTTATATAAATACAAAAGCTAAAAAATATTTTTTTTCTAACTTTACACACTATTAGGTTTATTAATATGTATTAGAAATTAATCATCATTATCATCACTTGCACTCTGAAATCATATTAGTTTTTTTGAGGTTTTTGTTCAAGATATTTTTGTGTTTTGCCTCATTCAAATAAAATAAAATAAATGAAAAAACTTTTCGTAAGTCCTATATAAATATTACATTAGTCTATTCATCATTCGAATTGTGACTCTGGAATGCTGGGGATGCTCATTCTTTGCATATAATAGTTACACGTTCCACACACATGTGTTTTACATAATTGTAAGAACGTTATTTAGTCTTGACGTTTTTCTATCTATCGCAATAGTTACAGTGGCCTAATACAAGTAAAACTTTATTTGGAGATGGTGCTTCTTTTTCAATTTGAGAAATGTTCAGATTTATTTGACTTTCAGTTTAATTCTCTGTAAAATAGTACAAGAAGAATATTTGCTTTTAAATTGGCTTTCCATGAATGAATAAGAAATTTCTTCAATACATTTTCGTCTTGCAGCAGTTGTTTTTTTATTAAATTCAAAAATCACTTGTATAATTATTGTTTCTATATTGATCAGAGTATAAAACAAAATCGTGGGCCTCCTTCTCTTATTTTGCTAACTGTTGTATACGCTGTTTGTCCATTGTGTCGATTCCAGATTTTGTAGCTTTGTAATCAAAGATAATGTCAAATTATCTGGACTATTCATCAACTTTATTGTCTTTATAAATACCGGAGAGCAACAAAACATTTTTACCTTTTTTTGTACTTAGCCTATTTAAGCCATATTACTTTGGAATCCAGACAAACATGATTTTTCTTTGCGTCCCTTATTATCAGAGAAAGATAAAGGAATTAAGTTTTATTTTTCCTCATGGTACCGGCTAATGTCAAATTATGTTCAGCCAACAGAATAGTGGTCAATTGAAAACTAGTGTATCAATTGCCTGTTGTCACGTTTCGTCCTGATCCTGAAAAAGGTTCACAAAGACGAGTTACAAGAGAAGTAGGCCTGGTACTGCATTGAAACGGACCATTTGGTTGAGTAACCATCTAAACCTCTGTATTGAATATTTAAAAGATTTTTATTTCCACAGTAGCTTATATTTTGAGGCTGTACTTATTCAGTTTACTTCATGCGGCTATATTTCCTTACAGCACACAATAAGAGTAATACAACCAATCCCTTTATTTCTGTTAGCGTTTACTCTTGAGCGTCTTTTCTTAAGAAAAGTTACATTTTATATTCCTTATAAATTTACCGATCTTATCCATAACAATGCTCATCAAGTCGTCACTAATGAAATAGGAATAATACTCTGTAGATGACCTCAAGGAACAAGTAAGTGATAATATTTTACAAAGTTACTTTATTATTATATTATCAGTTTTATATCTCATTGGAATTAGTGGGTTTTTATTCCAAACAGTTCCGTCTTTTCTAATTCACGTACCACTTTGCAGCTTTTATAATTAAAGAGATGAAAAAGACCTGTCATTATCATCGTTGCTACTAATTGTAATGTCTGACTGAATTCACTTTTTCTAACTGAATGTCGAGGGTCTTAGTCTTTCTTATCTTCTGAAATATCATCAATCCCTTCAGAATCTGATGCGACCGTCTCTGATAAGCAAAATATTTTTTTTCAAAATATATTAATAATTAATTTCGTAACTCATTATCTCCAAAATAATATAATTAATAAATATACATTTATGAAATATAAATTTATTAAATACATAATGGAATACTCACGCAAATTTCAATTGCATTACGTGCGATTTTAATTACACGAGTGGTCGCTGCTGGAATCTGAGACCGCAAAAACAAATAACTTTACACGTGTCAAATGACTACCGAGGTTACTACCCCACCCTCTCGAAGCGATCGCTTAAGCGCAACACGCTTTTTGAACAGTTTATTAATTACGACTGAAATTATTTCGCTATGGTCTCACAGACCGCACGTGACATAAAGGTAAAAAATTCAGAAATAATTTTTTATTTGATTTTTTAAATTTTTGATCTCAACTTAGCCTGCCAATTAACCGAAATAAAATATTAGCAAATTTTATTATACTTATGAGTTTTGATCAAAACTGTGCTTGCCCACGAAATATTATTTTTACTAATACATTATTTTAACTTATTGATTTTGAACGTAAAATCTAGGTTTATTTATGCCAAACCTTCTTATTTAGTCGCCGTTTTAAAATGAAGTGTAGTTACTTTTTATTCAACCGTGTACGTAAGTATGACAAAAAATTATATTGTAGAATATTTTATCGATTACGTTTTTGCGTCAGATTATTAAATTAAATTTGATTTGCCGGGGAACGAAAAATTTGCGCGAAAACCCTTCAAAATGCCATCACGGTTTTTATTTTAATTTTAAATTTCATGAAAAAAAGATATCAATCGTTTTTAAACATGAAAATGATGATATATAGGTCTTAAAATATTTGTCTTGAAATACTTTCCAAGAAGAATATTTTTTTATGAGTAGGATACAAAATGTACTCTTTTTCAGAAATAATGGACAATTGAGGAAGTTTATACCATGAAAATACAATTTTACACCCCCAATTAATATCTCTACATAACGAGAAATCACTGGGTAATCAAAATAGGTTATGAGACTCTTATTTATATAGATTATGAATCAATTTTAATAAAGAAGATATCATAGTATTCACCTTTTTATGCAGATGACATAGGTAAAAACCAATTTTGTTTCTCGCTCTGAATTACGAGCCAAAATTTAGAAACCTTTTTATTTTTAAATATTATTTAAGATATTGAATATATATGGCGTTAATTTTGTAGAAATTCATTATTCATAATTAAATGACACTACGTGATATAGTATTATTTCTACTTTCTTTGATTTCATTACCACGACCTAAGTTTCGTTGTATTACATCTTCAAGTGGGATATTAGCAAAGAATCTTTGCTAAACACTGAGTTTAATGGCCTGCTGATAAATAACACTGAGTTTAATGGGCTTTCTATTAAAATACAAATGCGAAATGAGGAATTATATATTTTAAGAAACACATATTTAAAGGTAAACAGTATTTTCAAGGGATCTGGTATATCTTATTCCATTCCATCCTAGATTAAATCATTTAATCGTTTTATAATTTGCTTTCTTGGTTGGGCAAAGAACGTATCTAATATCAGTAGAAGGTATAAAGCAAAAATGTAAACCGGCCATGAGAAGCTTCATGTTCGCTATCCATTATTTTTCAGCGGAATTTTTCAGTCATGGACAGTAATATAGTTTCATAATTATATTGGCATAGGACATGGTTTAAGTGGTGATTGTCTGGATGAAGCTAAAAATGCTCTTGTGTTTTTAGTTACAGCTATTAACTCAAACTGGAAGGTTCCAACAGGATACTTTTTAACCAGTGGTGGACAGGGGTGAAGAGGGTAAATAAGTGAAACAATGCTTAGGACTTATCCCTGAAACAGGAATCAAAATATTTTTATGACATGGGACGGCTCCGCAGCTAATGCTTCGATGGCAAACAAATTAGAATATCGCCGCGCGACTGGTCTTTACTCCTTAAGTGCGATTGTCTTGGAAGATATAAAATAGGTAACACTACATGTAAATATAAATACCAATATCATTAAATGTAAATGGAAAATTCTTTAATTAAAAAAATGCTGACAATAAAATTATTTTCAAGTAAAATACAAATGAAAAAATTAAATTCATACAACAAAATTAAAAACATTCAGTAATGTCAGACTAAGAAGTAGAAAAGTCTATTTTAGACTTTTAAATTTTGTAGGATAGAAGACATCAAATATTTATACATATACATATTGACATTTAATGATAACAATTAAAAAATTCTATTACTGAAATTTAATCTGATTAGTCTAGACACTGACATGATTTCCTTTACCTATAGTTAGAATATTAAAATGTGTTTTAGAATAGTTTGCATTGGATGGTTTACTTTACCCATAGACAGAATCATAAAATGTGCATTCAATTAGTTTGGACCAGATGATTTAAGCCAGTGACTGCTCTAACTCAGGAAGCTATCATTTTATTCTCCGTATTTGGCGATTTAACAAGTACATATAAAAACATATTGTATTCTGACAATTGAATTCGAGTACAAATGATAATAGAAGACACATTAAAAACGTGCAATAAATTAGTTTGAACTAGATAATACAAACCATTCTTTCAAAGGGTTTCAATATGAAAATTATATTTAATTTCATTGAACATTTATTTTACCAATCTTTTATCAAATTGAAATGTATACTCATAGACTTTTTTTAACAAAGTTTGATAAAATAAGTGCGACTTTAACCATTAGTAAATAATTCCCACTATTTTAAAAAACAATATTTGAAATATTATTTTTTTCTTATTTCGTTTTCATTTTTTATATACCATATTTATATATTTTTGTACTATTTTCATTACTTTCATTTTTATAAATTTTTCTTCTCCTATTTTCTTTTTATATTGTATTATATTTTTAAAATTCCACGATAGACCGCTAAATTTACAATAATAAATAATATGGTCATTATTTTGTTGTATGTAGAAAGGCAGTGTAGCGCGTTGTTTAATACATTTTAAAAAAAAGAAAAAAGAGAATTAAAATGTTTAAGTAAAAAATTAATTGTATTGGTACATTCATGCCCACGTCCAATATGATCGCATATAAGGTTTTTAAATTAATTTTTAAATTTTTAATTTTAAAGGTGATTAAATTACAAACTACTTTCTTTTGTAACACAGTTTCTTCAGTATTAGATATAAATTCGAATAAAATTCACTTCAAATAAACAATCGAAAAACTTTCAGTGCCCCTTTACTATATTAATCAGTTTACAAAAACACTACAAATAAAAAATTAATTGTACACGTATTTACCCCGATTATATTAAACACCTTGTTTACCTCGATTGAATTGATTTATATCGAAAATCGTTTGATTGGACTTACACAATCAGCCCTGATGAGGTCGATTGGGTTGTCACTAATCGCGTCCTCTGCCGGTAGCCATCCGCTGCTGCCTTTCCTTTGCCATATCTCTTTACTTCTTGGTTTTTACATAGCCAGAATTAGCACAGTTGACTTCTTTTTTCCTAAATAAACAAATAATTACACGTTTTTTAAGCACATTATTTATAAAAAAACCTATTCGTGCAAACAAATTAATTCTCTATTTGTCCAACAAATTATTTCCGACTTTATCTTGGACGAGAGTATAGATCCAATGAAATCCAACTACAGAAATTTCGTTAGTCATCACCTGCTGCGGGTGGAAAAAGCGTCGAACTATGATATTTATATAAAATCATACATTCGTCTGTTGATTGTCCCTATTTCCTCTCTCTACTCAACTTCAACACTCGACTCAGATCCCGTATACCATTATAGAGATTCGGGTAATCTATAAGTAAAACTATAAGTTTATAACAATAATACCTCTTTTTACGACCTCATAATTCAATGTTTCTTAACATCTGTTCTTGGACATTTTTGAATAAAAATTATTAATATTTAAAAATGAAATACAAAATATACTATTTATAAATTAAAACCAACTATGATAGAATTAATGTTTTGTGCAGTACGGAGAAAATAATATAATTCTAAGTTAATACTAATTTTAATAATTAATCAATACATTTTGTAATATATTTAAAAACACAAGTAACCCTTAAAAATGTGTACATAAGTACTCTACTCAATTCGTGCATACATAATTAGAATCATAGTATAGTTTTGTATTCTGTTTTTTTCTATTATACATCTACGGGACTGTAACTCATTTTGTGAGCCTTTCAATAAATATAAAAAGTTCTATTTTAATTATAACCGTGACCATTTCACCGTATTTATCCTTTCAATATTATATCCACTAGCATTATAAAGGTATCTCGGCGTTTACTCCGCCGGTGTCTTATCTGTATTTGATATTTTTAATTACTTTTTTTTGGATTCATTTTACTACTTTTGTTGAACACAATACTTACAGCTAAAACAAACTTCGATTACAACTCTCAGTATCTCTGTTTTCTCAGTATCTCTGAGAACCTTTGCCAATGTTAAGTGTGGAACTGTCGGTAAATAGTTCTATATTCGATATATAAATTAAAGAAACTTTACTAATATATATATATATATATATATATATATATATATATATATATATATATATATATATATATATGTATATATATATATATGTATGTAAATATATATATATATATATATATATATATATACATATATATATATATATATATATATATATTTATGTATCTACAAAAAAATTACTGAAATTGACTAATTATCCTTTTTTAAAGCTTGAAAATTGTTCTGAATTTCTGATTTTACTATTCATAAAATTCAACACCGGGTGCTATGTATGAAAATCGATTCTTAAGGAATAAATTCCAAAAATTCTAGAATGGTATTTCTTCGTCCATTAAATAAAACGGCAGTTGCTGCCATTTTGTATAAATCGATTAAATAAAACGGCAGTTGCTGCCATTCTCTAAAAAAAATAATATTTGTATTATACACAATAGTGAAAATCAATGAGAAATTTGTTGTGTATTGAAAACCATAACTTAGGCAAAGGTCCAAGAATAATTATATTAATATAAAATAAAAAATATCATAACATCGTTTTTTTTAGTTTAGACATATAGCAATTTTATTAAATTACGTTATTAGATTGTTATTTTATTTATTTTTACCTTTGTTGCAGAATTCACTCCTTAGATATTGAAAATGTTGTCATATCAATAAATTGAATTCATTGTTGATCTTTATTATTTATCAGGACTCTTCCATTCGAAAAAATAAATATTTACTTAAATAAAATACCCAAAGTTTTAATTGAAATGCTCTGAATCTGACGAAACTATATCAGTAGACGTTGTGCTTGCATTAGTCAGTTTGTTGTATCACTTGTAGATAATAAATTAATAAATATTTTAGTGGGTACATATATATATTACAGTTTTGCAGAATTTAAGTTTTCTTGAAAAAATTTGATTTAATTGTGTCGGTGTATTTTTAGTTCTATGATATCTCGATATCGTGTTGAGCGGTTGATGAATTAGTAAACGACACTAAAATATTCCAACGATTTTAAATCTATGAAATGCATTGTTAGTGAAATAAATAGATGTTTCTTAAGTTAGCAGAAACGGAAAAGGGTTTCATCATTTTACGTGGAGGGGCATGTCCTGAAAAGTGTTTGGCTCATTTGAAATTCATTTGTTTTAAGGTGCAACACGTGTTTTCATACATTTCGACGAATATGCTACTTCCATGTTATTATTTGTTCTGTGTTTCGTCCTACACGGTTTTCTACTTAAGCGGTATACCGTCACTAATTTTACTAATTTTTTGAATTAGGTTGCTATGGAGTTAGATGCCGGACGGCAGGTAAATATGACTTATTTTGATTATAAGAAGGTATTGGAACAATTATATTCTCTTAGTTAAATTATTATGGTATATCTTCCACTCTAGTAAAATTGTTCGCCAGTTACTTTCGGGCTCGAAAATAATAGGTTCAGTTTAGAATTTTCAAATAAAGGTCATATGATACTCAATCTGAAATTAGCCAGAATAGTAATTTAGAGCCTCTTTTCTTTCTTAAAATAAATAAATAATTTACCTTCAGCTGTCAGCATTGCTCGTTGCCATCTGTTTGCCAATGATTTGAAACTATTGTGACCTCTTTCAAAGTGATATCGACTCAATATTTCAATGAAGTCTGAACAACAAATTGCAATTCAGCAATTTGTTGTTCAGATTTTGCATTCATGAGCAGATGAGCAACGATGACGTATTTAAGTCAGTTTATGGAGTGAATTAAATGGAACGGTACTGAAAAGGGTATCGTTTGGTATTTAGGTGTAATTATGGATAATATTTCATAATTAAAAGACCACAGGGTTTATGATGGGATCATTCCACGATTTCCATGATAGTGGATTTATTGTGACATTATTAAATTATTTAGTCAATTGTATCTTTGAAACCAATACAATTATCTAGTCTTCAATAAAATAATATATATTTGTGTTGGAGAAAATATCAAAAAGTTTAATAGATTTGATAATGGCCATGGTCGAATGTAATTCACTTCAACTCCGACGGGAATTCCATTTTTTTTAATTATTAAATAATTGTCTTTATAAACATTGGCCTTAAATTTGGTAACGCTCTTTATTCGTCTGCTTTGAGCGCTCAAGAATATCCTCCAGCGTTCACCAATTTTTAGAGTATTTACGTTAATTAAGGAGATATTGCAAGGGGAGCTAAATTTGATATTTTTTTCTCGCTATGTTGACCACTTTAGGAATGCGATTATAAAGTTGCTTAGTAGATTACGTTTGATAATTAGTTAGTTTTATGTTTAATTTGAATTATCGTTTGTTTGGTCTGTTTTCTTAGTTATTCTTTATGATAATATGTACAATGTATATATTTTTATTGTTTGTACGTATCCAATGCTTTAGGATAACCTGTGAGTTGGACACGGGATATTATGACAAATAAATAAATAAATAAATTTAGTATCTTAAGTGAAGAAAAATATTTTCTTTTGGAATATTCAGGTAATATTATCTCTCGTACGGGAGTATCCTATCTACCATCCACATTAAGCATATAATTTTGATACCAGGACCAGTTTTATCAATTTTAATGAGATTTTTATCTTAGCAAGATTTCATCGTATTTATATAAAAAGCTTTATATTTAAAATATACTCATTTTCTGGGAGGCATCCCTGAAATGAAACATTCAACATATGTTTCATTTAAAATATTAGTAATCGGATGGTTCCTTGATTAGCACAAATCGGAAATGGAAAATCTTATATTATCACAAGTATATAATTTGGTATAAAGTGTAATTGTTTCATTTATACCTTAAGTTTTTCACTCTACAGAAGCGATAAGGTACGCATGTACATGCTTAGATGTGTACGTGTGTATGTGTATATGTACGTATGTGTTTAAGTATATGTGTGTGTGTGTACATAGGTTCGTACATATTTATGTATATATTTGTATATTGATCTATTATAAAATTTTATATGTATACTCTTGATTAAAAGACGATGGAGCTAAATCCCATCAATTAAGTGAACAGGGGCGCCCGGAACATGTCTTACGATCATTTGAGTGACAATATCACATATTAATCGCTTTTGACGTGTCAGTAGCCCCACATAATCATTTTACGTTGATTATTTGGATTTCAAATTTAAAAAAAATACGGGCATAAGTACAGATATAAAAATATGCATTACAGAAAAATCGGCTGTGAAACGTGACCATTTTTCACATTATGTACAATAATATTACATCCACACTAGTACATAATACAAAAGTGAGTCTCTCTATCTGTCGGTTTGTTACTCTTTTCTAAAATTGAACTGACTTGACGTGCTTGACGTAACGTATGATATGTGATCATAACTTCAATATGGTGAATGTCACAAGGAAACCAATTTTTAATTCGTGACGTTCTTTTAATATGAATATAAAATTAAAGATTATTGCGAGTGGAATAAAATAATATATACTTAACTTCGGGATAACATAAAACTCATTACTTACTATTTTATTTTTCATGGTTGTTCAGTTGTCCAGAGTTGTTCAGAGTCAGAGAGTTCAGGTTGTTCAGAGTCAACTCTTACATGTGTTTCATGGAAATTGCCATTCTTTTATATCGTTATAACTTATTACTATAATAATATAAACGCCACATTGAGTTGATTTATATAATTGGTATATCTTATTTAGCGATTTTAATAAATGTTACCAGTGATATAACTTGACATTCGAAGAAAGATTATGCCACTATAAATTCAAAGTGGCGAATATTTCAAGATGAAGGATTATTTTTGTCTTCCTGGTCCACTTAAAATGGGCATCAAATGAAAGAACTAGTCTCCCGTGCAGAATTCAATACAAGATGGCTCACTGCCAAATGAATAATGAGATAATCACATTTTACACGCCCTTTACTTATATAACCTTTCCCATACAGCCACCAGTCACGGATGAACTTTTACACCTGTTTCACACTGTTTTTTCACAAGAGAATAGAGAAATTAACAGTAGGTTCACACTTACCTGTGTACGCGAGCGGTATCAAAAACGGAACATAAAGCCGAAAATCTACGTATGTTAAGGTCACAAATCGTTGTTTGATTTCTGCGCTTTCTGGGAATTTATAATTTTTATTCATTATAATGACATTCTCCGCATTTTTATTCTCACCATGGCTAAGTTTTGTAATAATATGGTTGTGATTATAGACATTTAAATATGTACGCGTTTGCTCGCAATCACAAATACCAAATTAATTACAAGCTCACTTATAAAACTATCATATACAAAGAGTGAGTATTAAGGAGAGTTACAAGTTTATAATGAAATTTAAAAATGCGTAATTTTTAAATAAAATAGTGTAGTATGGAATTAAAATTTAGTGCTTCACAAGTCTTTCGCAGTAATCTTTTTGCTTTCGTATACTGAAGTTCGTTAACTGAAGTTAGAAAATTTACTAGTGTTAATTTCGCGGGAGAAATATTGCGAAAATCTTCTTATAATGATCATGAATATTATATTAGAAAGTTGATACTAATATATAGGTAGTGTTTTAAATTAATTTATTATGAACAAAAAAAGCATGAAAATTTTATGGATATTTAATCTAGATATATAGAATAATTATTTAGATTATTTTCTTCTTCTTAATAACAACCAGTAGTTTTGAAAATATCGCCTGCTGTGTTCAGCAGGTAATATTTATAAACTGGTGGTATTTGTATATTACCTGCTATTATAACATTAACAATTTCTTACAAATTTATTTTCAAAATAGGAAAATTCCAGCAAATGTGCAAACACACCTTGAGTTTTTTTAAAGTGAGTCATCTTTATTATTATTATTGTTCCAACTATTTTTGAAGCAATTTCATTAACCCCAATTTTTGTGGTGTTTTTAAGCAATTTATTAAATCATCGGACGTCTTTTTGGTCTAGTTCGTTAAATATTAATGTAATTCATATTTTTATAATTAATTTCCATGTGATCGGCAATAACATAATCACACATACTACATGCATAGTAACGAATCAAAACATGAATTATAGTAAAATACTTGTTTCATTATTTTCTTTGCCTAGATTCTTGAATTGCAACAACTCCATACAATATCTTTTAATGACGTATGTGGTTGAATTTTTAATGCTGATAATAAAAATAAATATAAATTAAGAGTAGTGCCTATAAAAACTTACATATTTTTATGAAAAAAGGAATAATAGTAAACAATGCACTGAGAACAAATATTTTGGGTTTAGGTTTGTTAAAGAACGACTTTTTATTTGGCATTTTAATTTCCAGAAAAAAAGTTTCGTCAAAATATTTTGTTGAAAAAAGGAATAATAGTAAACAATGCACTGAGAACAAATATTTTGGGTTTAGGTTTGTTAAAGAACGACTTTTTATTTGGCATTTTAATTTCCAGAAAAAAAGTTTCGTCAAAATATTTTGTTGTGATATAATGGCGCGCTATTAAATTGACTTCTAGTTAAACTTAATTAGGTTGATAAATAACATTTAAATTTTTAATTTCTTTGTAAAAGAAACATCAATATTTTCAAATAGAAACTGGCTAAAAAGTTTATTTCATTATACGATATTACTTACATATCTAACTAAAATAGCACATGGTGCGAGTTTTTAATCTGCGCAAAAGGAGAGAAAATATACGTTGGGTAATTAATAAATAGGATTTTAACTAATGAAGGCACTAAAATATAAAACCAGATACACCATTTTGCATTGAAATATTTATCAAAATGAAATAATGTTCTATAAAAATGCAATAACTATAAGAAGGTTGAACTTCGGGCGTTTTTCTTTTTCTCAAATATTTAGAATTATAGCAGTTTTTTTGATGATTTATTTCTACAATTATCTAAAAAAGACGGGTCGTGGTTTTAATCTTCAATTCACAAAGGAAACACCTGTTTAATTCGACTTTCATTTTGGGCAATGATATTTTTATTAAATATTTATCTTTATGCAAAATCATATAATATCAATTGAAATGACGCAAGATATTCCGATTTCCATATTTTCATAAACCAATTACCTATTGTTTATCGAAAAGCCAATTGAAATGTTAATAAATATACTGTACTCTGTGAATGGATGTCATGAATATGGTTGCCGCCAAAATGTAAAAGAATTAAAGTACTTAGTGTAGTTTGTTCAGTCGATTCTAATATATTACTTCAATAAAATATTAGTTGATACAACTCATTCATTGTTAGTTATTAATATTCCGCCCTTCAAAAGAGAAAACAAAACCCTTGTGAAAAATTGAAGCGATAATGTTAAATCTAAGAGTTGTAAAATTCGCGACTCAGTTTTTCAAATATATAATAACTAAGAAATTGGCATATTAAAAAATGTTGATATTTGCAAAAGGTATAATAGAAATATTAAAATAAAATGTAACAAAACAAAATACATCTTATGAAAAAAAAAAGATTTTATTGTTGAACTTGCATTTTAAGATCACTTACGTTTTATTACAACAGCAGTTTGTCTTTGACTAATTTCATAAAATTGTGGCTTTTATAAATTTTATACCTTAGTTATGAATTTACACCAATAAGTTATAAGTCTAAATATATACATGCGGGATAAAAGTAAATACAATATAACAAAAGTCAATGGCAATGTAATAGTCCTATATCAGTTATTAGCTTATTATTCAGAAAAGTTAAACGTTTTTGACCATTAAATTGTTATTTGCATCTTATGACATTACGTGAGTTGCGTGCATATAGGTTGTCCTTGTGGAGTACTGGAAAATAATTTTAGACCTGCCCACCCTGACATTTATTGCAAAAGTTATGTTTTTGCTCTACAATTCTGTTCAAGTGAAATATATAGAATTTTTGTGTAAAGTAATAAATGGAAAAGAAAATTGTTATTCGCATTCTACCCATCCAAGAGAATGTTTTTTAGCAGTAAAACCATTAGAAAAAGTGTATAAACCATATAAATCTAGTTAAAATATTCGAATGTTTATAAACAAAAATACACATTCGATTTTATTTAATAAATTATTATAATATATTCAAAAATATATCAAACAGTTAACGTGCACAATGTTGGGCTTTGCCTTTCTATTCTTTTAACTCCGCCTGGATGCCTTATTTATATTCCATAAGCGATGAAAGTGACTGAAAAAAATTACAAGAGAACATTATACCGGGTCTCCTCCGGGGTGGTGCATACCTGTCATTGTGTGGAAAGTTAGTTGTTTCATGGATCTCTCCATTTGTCTTCTCACAAGTTATGAATCATCAGAAAATAGTCGAGAATAGAATGGAAAAATTTCCCACCATACTAT
This sequence comes from Druceiella hillmani, assembly GCA_039881145.1. Taxonomy (NCBI): domain Eukaryota; kingdom Metazoa; phylum Arthropoda; class Insecta; order Lepidoptera; family Hepialidae; genus Druceiella; species Druceiella hillmani. The sequence continues at coordinate 4,283,438 of JAYKKI010000029.1, read as the reverse complement.
CTGGCTGGGTACAAAAGTACGATTTTGGACCAGTCCATGTCGAAAAGAACAAACATTTTACTATTTCTTATTCTCTATGAAAAAACTATGACGCATTGGCCAGCAGCATATTTTATTTCATTATTGTGCTTTGTCATTAAAATCGTCATAAAATTTGCATAATTATTTAATACTCATATTATACTTTGCCACGAAATTTCCTTTAACTGGACTCTGAAGTAATATTTCTGAGATTACTACACGCTGTAAGACCATATGCCATGGGAGTGACTTTCCGTAATCAGTTTCTCAATTCCTATATAAAATTATATTTCATGGCTCAAATGGATTCGAAATGTTTTTTAAATGGTTTTATAGCAACATCTCCTGCCAACAAATTTAACATAGACTATATCTGTAAAGATGATGCAGATGTTGCTTTGAAATCAAAACATCTAGCGCAATTACAAAGTACGATAACACTGATTAGAACTGTTCAGGTATGTGAAATATGCCAAAACCTTTGCACATATTTTACACTATTTTGTAAGGTTTTGCTCATAGTTTTATTTTTTTTGCCGGTACCATTAAGCTCAACGTAATAATGCTTGGGAAACCATTACCTTATCTGATTGTCATGTTTTCTCATGCTATCTTAATGGAAAAGCAATATGTTTTCATAAGACATGAATATTAAAGACACGAATATTAAAACTCTTCAATCTTTGAAGATTTAACATGCTTATTCCTAATCTAGAAAACACCTTTTTTTTCTTATTTAAGTTCGTAATGATATTTTGTCATCATATTTTCCCAAAAGCGGCTTCAGTTTTATTTTTGTGTATGGGTTTCTGTATTTTTTTTATATAGAGGAACTTAAAGAAGTTATTGAAAATGGTGTCAATGTTTCCTTCATAAGATTAACGTCCTAAACATCAAACATAAAATCTTATATTAAGAATAGATAAGAAAAACAAAAGTGATAGATAAGAAAAACATCACTAGAATACTAAGTAGTAGTAAGGAAGTTAGAGCTTCCAAAATTTGAAGTGTCTCTTTAATTGATAAATTTATTTCCAAATAATATCTGATACCAAACTTAACGTTCACGAGAAGCGTGACTGTTCAATTCCGGCACTGTTCAATTAATACATTTTTAAACCTAATCTCTTACCAGTATTATACACGCTACTTCGAACGAAGCTAAATTGACAATTCAATCAATTTATTTCAAAACCTAATTTTCTATTGAAGAGAGAAATAAACTTCACCGTCAACGTGACAAAGAACTCACTAATTAGATCTCCCAATCGTTCCTGTCGACAAAATTTACGATGCAATTTAAATTGTAATTAAGTGTGTCTGCTTTTATAAGGTTACTATTAACTATTATTTGTTAATATTCAGAGTAGTAACCTAAATTTTCATTATGAAAACTGTAATTTTATTAAGATTAAATACGTAGTGACGCCACGCTTTAAAACTATATTATTGAAACTTTAAAACTAAAAGATAATCGTCTCGTTCCTTAGATGAACGGATTATTATGCGATTATTTTTTTCGCACACTTGTAAATGCGTCACTGAATAAGTAAATGTTTCTTTTATTTTAAAAATTTCGTGATTAACGTCCCTGAAATAGAATCCTTCTTTATCACAGGAACACAGGCGTTGTTTTTACCACGACAACACCTCTGTGTACTCAGCTAGACGAATGATCGCAAATTTGACTACGTCCTGTGAAAATGTGTGCCATCCGTCATACAGTCTCGACCTCGTACTATGCGATTTTGTATTAAGGTGAAAATTATCGCTGCAGGAAACACACATATATACATACGCACAGATATATGCGTGTGTGTTGGTGAGCGCGCGTGCGTGCCTTTGTGTATGTGTATGTATGTGTGTGTACTCAGTGAAAAATAAATTTTCAACATGGTGTTTTAATTACACAGAATCTTACAGTTAATGAACTGAGGATAACGAGGTTATGTTTTAAAAGAAACTCCAAATAAATCGCACCACGAAATGATTTATTCTCACACATATACACGTTACCAAAAAATTACTTCCAAATATACAATAAGCGAAGATGAATAATATGTGTATTGGTTTTTATTGAGGAAAACAGAACGCTCAATATAATATGAGTTTGACTATTCATCGCTGACTATTACTGCTGCGTTTTGAAAAAAATAAGCATGAAGAGTAACTAGACAGAATTGTCTGAAAAGAAAGGTATACAATTTCTATAGCAAGATAAAGAACTTTTAATAAAAATTGAAAGTAAATTGTAAATTTTATGTTAAGTTCATAAGCTTACATCAATTATATTAAGATATGAATTTGAACCTGCGTATCTGTGACCGAATCATTGAAACAGTGTGATTATACAAGTAATTGTCAGAAAAATCAATAAATTTATTCATTCGAGTTCAGTTTTACAATAATAAATTTACTGTGAATCTGAAAGAATAATATAATGCTATTAAAACAAGGAATAGAATAATTTATCAGAAAATTGTTCAATAGGCATGTGGGTAAGATAAAGAGAGATAGTTTACGAGAAATAAATTCTTATCTCCGACAAGCACCACGTTTGAAGAGATGTTCATCAACTCGATATGATCTCGTTAGCGGTAGTTTTGCCAGCGGTATTGAAGCAATTGAGCAAAGTTAAAACTTGATGCCTCCCAAAATATTAGAAGTCAATTGTGACTCAAACTTATTAAGTAAAAAGTTACTTTTCAGCTAACTTGTGAAATCTATTTGTCGGATTAACTGAGCAATTCGAAAAGTTTTCTTCCTAAACGGAAATTATTAAATTATATATATATATATATATATATATATATATATATATATATATACACATATATATATATATATATATATATATATATATATATATATATGTACATGCAAATATATATATGTATATAAAGATGAGTGGTATGGATGACTTTATAATTTATTTCTCCTAATGTCCCTTCAATATAAATAACGGAAACTGTTAGCTACGTGGTAAGCACCAGAAACTGTTAATGAACCATTTGAAGAAGATAATTGTGAGCTCAATCAAGAAAGAATACCAGTTAGCGCGAGAAGTAAGAGTAAGCATAATTAGAGGTTATGGAAAAGGAGTTGGAACTTAGTTAAGCAACATAGTTGAATAATTAGAGAAAAGGAAGCGGAAGATTCGACTAAACGTTGCGTAAATCTTGACGAATAATTGAATGTCACAAAGTTGTACGTAACCTGGAATGATGATCATTAGGAGTATTTAATTATTTTTAAATGAAGCAGTAGTCGCTGTTTTGAAAACGCAGGGGCTAAATGTCCCAAAATCCTGGAATTATAGTAACTTTTTTTGTAAATTAGGTTTGAGCTTGATAGAAGAATATCTACAGATTAGCAAAGGTATAATTAATTTTTGTATCTATATTGGATGAGGCTGAATATATATTTGGATGAAAGTTAATCATCTTAGCAACGAAAGAAAAATGCGGAAATAGCAGGAATGTGATGAAATTGTTCTGTCAAGTAAGACAGAAAACCAAGCGTCTTTTTGTTTAGTTTCAAATACCCATTCCTGGAGCATGTGCGCGTGGGCGCACTTGTGTGCGTGCGTGCATGCGTGTGTGTGGACGAGTGTGCGTGCGTGCGTGTGTACTTGCGCGCGTGGGTGCTTGCATGCTTGCGTGTGTGCGAGCATGAGTGCGTGCTTGTGTGTGTAAATGTGTAACAACGTCTTTTGTGTGTGTGAAAAGGGGCGTCCTTTACACATGTATTAGTTGTGGAAATTTTATTTGTCACATTACATTGATTGCAATTAAAATTAATATATGTGTTCTTGCAACCAGTTTTATTTATTTATAATTAATAAAATTACGGCAAACAGTTTTATTTATTTTGTATTAATAAAATTACGTCAATACAAAAATACTATATATAAGTATTATTACCGTACTAATCAGTGTTTCAGCCACTGATAAGGTCAGCCAACCAGGATGGCTGTGTACAATGATTTTATTTTCTACAGGCGGCTTTATAGAGGCAGCAACAACTCGTGGTTAGTAATTGTTGTCTACAATTATTTTTGGCTTTTGACATGAGCTTTGGTTGGTTTAATTGGTTTCTGCCTGTAAACAAAAAACAAAACGTAAAAATAGAACTACTAAGTGGCATAGTTTTACATTAATAAGACTTTAAATGCAAAAAAGTGACTTCTCTGATAAAATGCAAAAAAGTGCTTGCTTCCGCCTTTCCAAAATGCGTGTATTCTACAAGTAAACACTTAATATCTTTTTCATATAAATTAATGAATTGAGTACCAGTAATAAATATTACAATTAAGAGTATTTAGGGCCAGCCTGTTGTGAACTAAAATGTCTTTGAATGCAACTACGTCCTTTTAATAAGTCGTAACAAGCTTACAACAAAACCCAAATTATAAAGGCGACAAATAAGATATTTATGGCTTTCATTCTAGGGTACAGCCTTAAAGCTACCTCTCGATAATCTTTAAAATAATATGATATCACAAATCGAATGTTAAAAAATGACATTTTAGTTTACAGCCTATTTTAGTTATTTTTTGCCCACAGATATTTGGCTTCCAGGGAATTGACATAAGCTATACTTTGGGCCGGGAAACCTCATTCCGCCTAACATTATAATCTTAATTAATATTATGAATGCAAAAGTGTGTTAGTTTGTCTTCCTTTCATGTTGCAATGGAGTCACGGATAGACATGATTTTTTTCGCAGAAATGATTGACTGGCCATGAAATGATAAAGGTTACTTTGGCTAATCTAATGGAAACAACGAAAAGAATATTGCAACGGAGTCACGGATAGACGTTGTTTTCGAAACGCTATAGGCTTAACATCAGGCGGAAACAAAATCACTCCCTTTTGTCATTTATTTATACAAAAATATTTCTATTTTCATTGTCATTTGTGTTCTAAAGTCACGAGAAAAAGGTAGAAAAAATTTAATTTAATTTTATTTTATTAATGGCGCTGCAAGTTATAACGTCTCTCTACAAGATTTTAGTCATAATTACGTGAGTAAAGGTACGGGTAAAAGTCAGTATTTATATATAAAACCGGTTCTTCTTTTAAACGTTTTATGTACAAATTTTCAATAAATATATCTTATTCTAGAATATTAGTTTGAAATTCAAACAAAACTAACAAAGGAATGGACAAAATAATTCAAATATTTCTTAAGAGTACATTTATTAAAATAATTTAATATAATGAATAAGTCAAATGTCAACAAATGGAATGAAATCCAAACTCATGATAATTTGTTTCAGTGAAGATGATTAATTTGATTACGAATATAACACTAGAATGACTACTGCAGATAAACTTTAAAATTATAATGTGTACACATATTTATAAAAAATTCATGAAACTCAGTCAAGCACGAGTACAACTCGCGTTATGAGGATTTGGTATGCATTTACGCAGTTATGTACCTTTAAGGGTACACAGTACTTCTGTTAAACTACTCGAGAATATTAATTTTTAATAGTATAAATGTAATCAGTAATTTCGTAATAAAGGTGACGCTAAATCGTTGTCTATTTTTGGAGTGACCTTTTTAAATTACGATTTAAAATATTTGCGCATGATACCTGTAACATATATAACGTTAGAAACATTAAAGTATACATTCATCCTGTCGTTAAGTTTTATATTTAAAAATTAGGAAAAGTTCGTAAAATATATATGGGCTAATAAGATGCAAAACTATGCCAACTTAAAGCTTCTGCGTCGCATGGTTTCTTAAAAAATCGTTTGAGAATGTAGAAAAACCTAAATATATTGCATGCTATAGTTTCATAGGCATATAAATACGGTGTAAATATAAAAAAAGACTTCTAAAACCCCTATTTTCATTATTTTGGGTCAATAGTTTCGAATTTAGGATGCATATGTTCAATATATTTTTTAATATTTTTCAAAAAAGGTTTGAATATATGATAGCTAAAATTATTCAAAAAAATTACCCTTATACTTAAATCATCCAAATGACACCCCACACTATTTTTGAAATTTAAAAAAATTGATATACGTATATAAGTACGTAATTTCGATACATGTCGGTATACGTTTGTAAGTATGTAATTTCGATATGAATATTTTTTAATGTACACCATTAAATTATATTTGAATTAATATGTTTCATCACCATGCCCAATTTTAAGTTTTTTTTAAGCGCTTTCTGAGAAACAACTACTGCAAAAATAAAGACATGCACGTCCTTTGTCTCATAAGGTTTTGCTTTTTCAACGTTATATATATATATATATATATATATATATATATATACATATATACATATATATATACATACATATATATATATATATATATATATATATATATATATATATATATATATATATATATATATATATATATATATATTTATGTAGTTTACAACATACGCATCATTCAACTGTCAAATATGTTATATTAATAATTTTAATTAAAACTAGTTACATGACTAACAATTAATTTGTTTCTAAATTAATATAATATTTGCTGTTTACAATTGTCTTGAATCCCTCGGTGTTCTAATGCCTAGCAAGCTCAAAAGGTTTTATTCTTTTGCGCCGTCTAATAATATTTTACATATTTGAGAGTCTGGGTGCTTCTAGATTAATGTGGTTTTGAAGCCTCTTTTTTGGTGAGAACTAGCAAATCTGCTCATCATCATCTATCATCTCAATCTCAAGACTACGATGGAGATCAGAGTTACGGACGTACCAAGGCGCGTTAACTACACACTTAGTACTTTGTTTTGGATCTTTGTAACCCTTGGATATTAGACTTACTGGCGCAGCCCCACAGCTGTATTCTATAACTCCAAACTGGGCATAGAACTTGCTTGTACAAATAAGCTCGTTGTATGTTGTAAGCTCAGAATTACGACCAAGACACCAATACATTTTCCTGAACTTGATGTTAGGTTCATTGCGTTTCTTCTTGATATGTTCTTTCTATCGAAGCTTGATGTCAAGACTCATACCCAGATATTTAGCGGTGTTGGCAAATGGTAACTGCGTGCCATTAATAAAAATTATTTGTCCTTTTTATTTGTAAAACTTTTATGCCCCTTGGTTGAGAGCAGATTGCAATTTTCTAGTTGTTCCACAGTTTCTCCCACTACCATTATTGCCGTATAATCTGCAAAAGTGATTATTGTGCTATATAATGTTTTTGAAACATCATTAATATGTAACGAGTACAAAACTGCCTTGGACACTGCCTTGAAACACTGCCTTGAAGAACTCCAGCCTTAATCAGATTTTGAATACGAGTCTTCGTATTTAATCCGAAAGTGTGGGTTAGTCAGATAAGATTTTAAGAGTTGGTAGAAGCTACCACGAAGGATTAATCTTAATTTGTATAGTAGACCTTCATGCCAAAATCTTTTAAATGCTTGCGCTACATTCAAGAAGACAGCACACATCTGTGTCATAGTTTACCCGAATACAAGGTGTTAATCAGAGTAGTTAATTTAACCAAAGTTTTGCTTTGAAATCTTTCAAGTATCTCACTTGTAACTAGATTAAATCTAATCGCTTTCGTTGAATTGAGTTTATTTTTATTTTAAAAGCCATTTTCTTAGGCGTAACTAATAGAATTCTATCCCGGTAAACATTGCGATGAATAGGCAGCAGAATATCATCTCCTTCTTTGGATAAAATCTCGCTTCAAGATATTGAGCAAACACATCGGCTTTTTCTAAATTGTTGCGAGCCCAATTTCATAGGTTTTTTTGGTAGGGGGTACTTGAGCTAACGGTCCTTTAAGGTGTTTTGTAGCTTTCTATGGTGAGTACTCAGTGCTGCTATCTACAGTAAGTATTGTGAGGAATTTGTTGATTTATAATTATTTGATATTTCTAATATATGTAGTAAGTTATCTGGTAATTCTGTTTAGTAAAATTTTATCATATGGGCTTCCTGATTGATGCCATTTTCTTTTAAGTTTTTTTTTCTGATATTGGGACTCTAATTTCTTTTGGATAATTAGATTCTTTTTTCTAATAACCGATGTACTATTCCATGCAACTTCCTGAATAGCTGTGGAAAAGGAATTTAAATACTTTTCCAATTTATCATTAGCCTTTCTCGACACCAACGCTTTGATTTCATTTTATAATAAATAATTTAAATAGTTCCATTCCGTTCGTTTCTTACTTAGAGCTAATGTTTGTTCTTTCATAATGATTTTGTCATTAACTGTTAGGTAAATAATATAACTTGATGACACATTTTTAACAACAAAAAAGTCTTTTAGGTCTGGAGTTTTACTAGGATCTGTGGGCCAATACTTTGGTTTGCCACTTGACATGAATTTACATCCATAACTAACAGCAGCCCTGTATAACTCTCATCCCTTAGTATTGACTGGCGTTGAACCCCAGTGGGTGTGTTTAGCAATGAAATCACCTCCAATTATGATGCGACAATTTAATTTTTTGAAAAGTGTGATATATTCATTTGCATAAATATTTTCTTAATAGGCAACAGATTGCACATACCCTGTGCTTTTTTTTTAAAGACAACTCTCTTGAATATCGCAATTCACGTATTTTTCTTCCTCAAAATATTTAATTGAGTTTCTAATTTTCAATGATAACAGCACTACCTCCGCGAGCCGTATTGGCAGGATGAATTGAACGATAGATAGAGTAGTTTTTGACCCTAATAAACGACTCTTTAGTACAATGTGTTTCTTATATAAAGCATACGTCAATGTTTTTTGCGTACAGGATTACTTGCCGTTAATGTTGGTGCTATAGCAATCCATTGGCATTCCATTCAATAGTTCGCAGGGAAGTCATTGATAGTTGCCAGAGACTTTAATTCTAATCTCAATTTGATTGAGTCACAGGTTTTCATCTTTTAATAATATATCTGCATAATCTGCTTAATTTTTAATAACATGTTATCATCATTTGGTGTTTGCATGGTTACTGGGATATTATCAGAAATAGCTTGGTTGTATGTTCTTCCGGAATTTTGAGATTTTGTGGCCTTAATCTGAGTAGATATTCTTGTCATTTTATTAGTTTTTACCAGTTGTTTAGTTTTGTTTTTATTATCTCTCAGTTTTTGCAGTTTGTTAATCACTTCACTTCATCGATAGTTAGCAGCATTATTTTTCCTACAGTGACTTTGGGAAAGTTTGACTGCATATCAGTTGATTTATCACAGTTAGTCGTGAGATGAGGACCAGCGCATTTAACACATGTAGGTGCCTTATTACAATAGTTTTTAGTACGATCAAATGATTGGTATATTTAACACTGCGGTATTAATTTATTGCTTTTAATTGGTTCGACAGTAACGACTGCATTACAAACTTTTTTAATGCTGTATATTTTATTTATGTCCGTATTCTTCATAAACGCAACAATAAACATGTCTAATGGTTCCTTCATTTTTCATTTCAATTTAGCTGCAGCATTCAGTGCTTCCAATCCCTGAGCTTTTAGAATATTTATAATATATAATAGGCTGAAAGAATGATGTATTTTTTGATAATTACTCTGATATCCCAATTTTGTTTGTTTTCGTAGAAATGCCGTGAGATTTTATCTTTTTTCAATTTGTTGTAGTTTATTTGGTGCTCTCTATTCATAATCACTCAAAATATTTATTTTGCTAACGTTATTGTTCATTAATTTAGTTTGATAATGATCACTGCCAATTATTTAGTTTATTAATGAAGTTAATTCAATAATATTTTCAACGCCAGTTGCCATAACAGGCGATGGTTTATGTAATTGTTTTGGTTGTGACTCCATAACAGGTTTGTTATTATCAAATTCTCTGTTTATCATTTGCTGGTCACGTTTCGGTGATTTAACACTGGCCAACTTTCTTTTTTGAAGTTATGCTTCTTTAGGCGCGTTATGAAAAAATGATGAGAGTGAAATTTTAAGATTCGTCACACAAAAGTTACAGTATGAAGTTGCAGCGGTTGCAGTCCCGAAACAAAAGCTATTGGCACCATCGTCGCCTTTGTTCACTGTTTTCATATTCATAGTATTTATCCACATGTTTCTAGTGTCTACATTCACACACGTGTTTTAGTTTCATATAATTGCGATTTATATATGTGCTGATAAATTATATTCAATAGTGATTTCAATTTAATATTTTGATTCAATATTTACTATTCGTAAATATTATTGAAAAAATTGTGTTTATAGACTTTTTCAAGTGTTCCAATATAATTGAGGTTATCTATCCGTATGTATTATTTAATGACGCCAAAGAAGTATAACTTCTCACGCGCGTACATAAGTACACGCACCTTTATCTTTTTTTCTTATTATTTTTAACTCTTATCCATTATGTATCGACAGCAAGGTCATAATTGCTTAACCCGTTTATTCCTTGTGATTTTATTTCATTGCTTTTACTTGTTTCTGAAGATCAAAGAATTTTTTTTTCATTTTCTCTTCATACTGCCCGATGCTGCCCGATATCACTTGCGTAGTATGAGTTTGAATTCCAAGTCATTGCATATTAAATGTTATTTCAAAATCTCGATGCTAGATGGCGGCAGTAGTGTTGTTCGACTCCAAACCAAGAGAATACAAAACACAAAACAAAGCGCGCTACTAGCTGGTCTCGAACCCAGGGAGCGCACGCCGCCCGCTGTACTACTGAGCAACGAGCATGCAAGCATTACACGCTGCACCACGGACGTGCTGCCCGGACCGGCGAAAAATGCTTAACGTGCGGTTGTCAACAAATTTGTAAACACGTTTTGCCTTTGCACCGGACACCGAATTAAAATTACGGACCACCCACTTTTTTTATCAATATCAAATCACAGTTGTAATCGCGATATTTAGTAACTGATGTTTTAGTATAGTTTTGCGAGAAATTAACACCACTTTTGCACTATTTAATTAACATCACCTTATCACACCACCCATCATCAAATTAAACATATTATCTAGCTATCCTATCGAGCTATCCTACTCACGTCAACGATCACTTCCGTACGCGGACAAACTGAGCTGTCAACTGTCAAATATAAAACTTAAAGTAATAATAGCACTACATATTAAAATATTTTTATTAGATAAATGTTTTATCATGGCTCGGAATGATTAATCAAAAAATGAGAACAATTATTACATGAGTAGTGTAGAAATACTTTCCGTAAACTTTTGATTCAGAGCTGCCGCAAAACAATCGAATTGAGGCTCTCGGAGCGGCATATCAAGTTGGTGTTACAAAATGTATGGCAGAAATTTTGTTAACGAACTCTTTTACTATTACGTCAATTTAAATTACTTTATATACAACTTAAAGAAGAGAAAATGGACATTTTATTGCTTTTTTGCGTTTCAAATTAATGTGTAATTGTTTGGAACGGATCCTTCAAACTTGTCTCTCTTATGCGATTTTGGCAAGGAATGAGTTGCAAAAAGCCGATTTTCAAGAAATAGATATAAGAAACTAATAAAAAGTGATCAGTGTCTCAGTTAATGAACTTTTGTTAACAGTGATCAGTTAATGAACTATTGTTAATTTAAAGGTTGGCTATTTTGTAATTATTATATTACGTATTCCCAAAGTTTAGAGTAAATTTGACCAAAACTATAGTTTTTACCAGAAATTTAAATAATCCCTTACTCGATAGATCCTACTCCTTTATATGTGTACAGAAATTCCCGATTTGCGCAATGATATACCACATCCGCCTTATTTCGGTGACAAAGAAGATCTGTGGAAAAGGACCTTGAGTTATAGAAATAAAAAATATATTTTTTAAAGAATTGGTGTTTTCATAATGTAAAGAAACCCACGAGTTTAATGACTGATGATCAGAAAAATTTAAAAATAAAATATAATTTGTAACTATAACTGAAAAAAAGAGTTTATAAAAGCCTACATTTTTAATATTTAAAATAAAATATTAAAAGTAAGTTATTACCAATAACTTTCAAAGTAATTGTTAATAAAAATATAACGACATACATGATAACTTTTTAGAAATTATTAGAAAAAATAATTTTCTGATCGTTTTTTTATTCCTAAATTAACAAAAATGAAACTGATAACCTACATTGATTTTATTTTTATGTTGTAAAATTATTATCCCTTTATCGCTCTTTTAATGTAGTGTAGTGTACTTTCTAGTTAAATTGGATATTTATGTTCAAAGATGTGAAAATTTTTAAAGGGGATAATTTTAAAGGTTCCAGTAACTATTAGTGACTGAGCACGTTAGATTAGGCCGCAATAAATCAAAATAGAATTAGCAATTACTTGAATTTATGTACACATTAGGTAAATACCAAAAATCTACACCGAATTTGCTTTTAATTTCTTAAATATAGATTGACAAAGTGACAAAATTCAAGACATTTGAACGACAGTTAAGTCAATTTTAGAAAATTTCTAAAGCTATATAAATACAGAATGCTAATTATATTGCCCACTTAACATTCATTGAATCTGTTACCTTATCAAAAGATTTATGAAAACTCATTAAAGATGGATGTAAAGAGTCGATGCTAAATTTGTTTTCATTAAATTTTCCGCAATCAATTGTATGTTACGCTCAGTTAATTAAAATAAGTTAAAGTATTTCTTCTGACAACGATTTTGTTTAAATGAAATTCTAAAGAATTATCAAATATAATTTTTAAGCTGAAGCTATTATGGGAATTACTCCTATGCATATTTTATTAGTAGTAATAATAATGATTATATAAATAATTTTATTAATATTAATATAGAACATTTTAATTTTTTTGGACTATTTACAGGGTACAAAAAATAACAGTCTATAAAGTTGCTTTTTGATTTAGATCATTCTATAACCTATTACATATTACGATTTAAATTTAACTGCGTGTATTGGCTACCTCTACGGAAATAACACTCGTAATATATAATGAACCATAAGCTAGAAAGATATAGTAAAAAAGGAAAAATTTAAATTTCAGGATTATTTTTGTATTATTTCTTTACAATATTAAACAATATCCAATTTAATTTCAGAGAATTTTCAAATTATTTCTTGTTTACAGGAGGTATATATTTCCTTCGCTGGCAATATTTTCAAGCAACGCATAAAACAATAGTAGCGTTTGGTTTATTTGATTTTCCGCACAAATATCACCTTTTAATATTAAGATACTACACATTGTCATATAAGGTCCAATGTTGACGTATTATTTTCTCAAAACATTTTGGCTGCTAATATATAACGTTAGAACGGAGTAAAAAAACGATTTCATAATTTTCATAGCAAAAAATATTTTTGCAATAAGTTTGTCTTTAGTGGTGCCTTTGATGAGATATAGCTTATAAATATATATTACCTGTTGATCGTGACATCATTCAGAAGTATTTTTTATCAAAACTCCGAGATTTCGTATATTACTTTTACACGTGCGCCATTGACTGATATGTTACAGTGCTAAAATTGTGTTATTGATCAAAAACACCGAAATTGTTTCTACAAGAGTGTCGCCGTTTGTAGGGTTAAAATGACGAATATGTTAGTTAGAATTATTAACTATATCCGCGCTAAGTTTTATGAAGATAGGTTGTGCAATTTAGGCGTGATTGAGCAACACATAATTTTTGTCGATGTTAACATTCCACTCATATCAAGACACTGATGGCACATAATTAAAGTAACCATAGACTATTTCAATACATGAAATATACTCCCGCTAAATTTGGTTGTGATTAATTGCTTGGTTGTATAGTAATTAGGTAATAAACATACGAACTTTCGCGATTGTAATGGGGATTAACTTGTAACAACGTGGATATGTTATCAATTTTTAATGTTTACTGCTTTCCACATATGGTTTTCCCTACTTTCGCTACTAAATTGTAATGTTTTTCATAAGTCTGGCGTATTTTAATTCAATCTTAAATCGTAACCAGTGCATTTCCTGTGATACCTCACTGGGAAAATAGTTCAGCCAAGTGCTGAAGTACACTCTGCATTCCACTTACGTATCCCGCGCTGCGCAATCGGAAGGTAGAGCTCGGTGGCGTGGCACTAAGCGGAAGAGTTAGTGCACAGGTGCTTTTTAAATCCTGAGTACCTTCTGATATGGTAGTTTAATATGTTCTTATTATTTACTTACTTTTCAGAGTATTAACATGTTAAGAAGTTGATATCATTTTTATAAGCCATAGAGCTCCGGAAAAACTTAAATTTGAATACTAAATTTAATCACAAAAAGTCTCAAGTAATAAAGAAATATGTCAAATAATAAGTCGCTTACGGTAAAAAATAGATAGAAAATAAAAATATTCTATATATAATAACATTTATGCCAAATAAAATTCATTATTTCTAGAATGGAAACTCGCCTACGGTTTTAACACTTTAACAGAATCTAATATTTATTTTGGAGAAATGGCTTAGGATGGACAATAAAATCTGTGATCATTCTGATTTTTGCAAAGAAAATCATGCTTCTAATATTTACAAGAAAAACGAGAATGAAGCTGTGCTACAGATAGAATTTTAAAGAGTTTTGCAATTATAGATATATGAAAATCTTTACATTAAGTCACATATGCAAATTAGTAGCACAAACATGTGAATCGAGATCAAGAAGCAAGGGTACAAATTCTGTCCAATAACTGGAATAACGTTTGAAATATTTTACATGCTGCAATAAAGGCTCATTAAATTGAATAATTTTAATATATTCACCGCTGCACTGCAGACAATAATTTCTGCCACTACGGAGAAAAGTGGTGAAAAACGTCCTAAGGTAAAATTTTATTAATTAATTTTTTAATAAAAATTCCTATTACCTCCGCGGTTTCTACTTTCTTAACGTTAAAGGTCGTAACCAAAATACATCAGAAGGGAGAGCAAACGATTGATAGAATTGAATCAAGGTAGGGAAAGACGGAGGAGGAACGGAGGTGTTACAAATATACATGTATAACCATGTAACAAAAACCGGTCAGTTACATATCTAGTTCGTTCATCGATGGTTCCATACTTCGTTTCGAGCGAAATTACTTTATTCATTATATCATAAGTCTTACTTGTAAACCATTAGTGCTATAAAGCTTAAATAGTTACACATATTCCTATTTATAACGTCTACAAAGTCACACCTGCCATGCGTATAATCCGTGGATATTAAAAGTCAAATATGTACCTAGGCAATAAATTATTTCAAAACTTTAGAGCTATTTTCTCTCATATGTTTACAGCTTTAGAGGTTAAATTTCGATCAACGCTTTCCTGGCAAGCACCTAAGAGCAAAGAATGTTATAAGTTTTAAATATTGATTTTGTGGATTTTATAGTTACGAAGGTCTTGTGATAAATCTACTAATATACTGATAAGTCTACGTGTGAGTGACAATTGGCTTTTATATTTGTACATTATTATTACCAACTTCAATTAACCGTCAAGATACAATCTGAACTTCATTTTACCGTACACAAGTTTAAAACTTCAATATGAATGGAAAAGATGCATCACGCTTTCAAAAATATTAAAAGATACACGAAAAAGTATATTGGCTATGGGTCATATATTGTATGGAAAGTGGCAATACTTAAAGAAACAAAATTTATCTGTCCTATTTGTCTATCCGTCCATAGTTTCATTCGTAAAACCTGATCTATTTTTCCGCTTTAGAATTTGGATGTTTTCAATTAACTTAATCGAATATAAGTTGGTAGTTTATCAAGCTGTTTATTTTATATCTGCTTAAAGTACCAGATATAAAATAAACAGCTTAAAATTTTAATTTTTCAAGTAAAACCATTTGCTTAATGAAAATATACACACAATCATTTGTTTGCATTACATTTTAATATTACAATTTCTTAACTAAATATATAAGAATTGGAGGAGGGCGAGAAATTATATCCGAATTTCGTGGAAATTAATATTAGAGACACGAAAATGTAATTAAAAATGGTTTATACCTCACACCCGCTACAAACTGACTTCATTGATTTATCAAATTTATAACAAGATATACTTTTTACGGCAATATATAACAAGCAGTACTTTTTACGGCAAACATAAACCGCATACAAGTAACTTCCCAACAAATCCAGTTGATGCTTTCCTCGTAAGCTTTCCGTGCGACCGCAAGCTGGCATCAACTGACGTCTCCAAAGTAAATTTTAACGAAGGAAAAAATACACGGTGTGCTTATGTGTCTGCTTGACTCGCCTTAGTCAGCTTTATTACAAAAGTGGGATTGCTCTCCCATGTTTAGTTTATTTATATATACACGGTGAACTGTTATAACACATTAGTGATTCCGCCTATATTCACTTTAAATAGTTGCCTCGCACGTGTTATTAATGCGCCTTAATGTAGTAAGTATTAATAGCTACAGACAATATAATTGTGGTTACAATTATTAATAATTAAATGAAACTATGTGAGGTAGTATTATTGCTACTTTCTTTAAGTTCTTTACCACGACCTAGGTTTCGTTATTTTACAATATTTCAGGTAGGCTACTAGCAAAGATTAACTCTTACGAACATTCAACAGCATTTATAAGTTTTAAAGCAATGGCCGAAGTCGGGTTTGTATGGGTTTTCCCACTGCTTATGTTAGTGAGTTTATTGTAGGGGAGCGGGGTTGGTTTTATTATATTTCCGAGAGTTATACGGTACAAAAGTATTTTAGTGAGGGTAATAAATTGAATTGATGTTATTCTATGAGCTTATACAATACAAATGTTCCGGTGTATGTAATAAAATTAAATTGAAGTTATTCTCAGTAATATATTTATACAATAGCAAGGGTATCTGAAAGTTAGAACAAGGTTATAACACTAATTCTACGTATCTCCCGTTTTCTATATTCATTTAGTTATTTTTTAAATTTTTTTTATATATGTATATATATATATATATATATATATATATATATATATATATATATATATATATATTTATATTTAGATGCGTAGTTGGGCTGAAACAATTTGAAGAGTACTGTAGTATCAATGTTGTCTAACTCTATTATGTCTAGTAGATATTAAATACGGGTGATGATATCATATTTAGTTGTTCATTTAATATATTAACCTTGGTGTATTTTTTATATCTGTTTATTTATAATGTTTCTAGGATATTAAGTTTATTACCTTTTGTGTTTATTTGTAATATATAGGGGGCATTATCAGTATGAGGATGATCGCTATTTTCAATGAGGGCTTTAGCAAAGTGAGCTGTCTCTGGTTTGTTATTTCGCCAGCTGGCAATGTTCTTTATATCTTGTGGTAAAATCTCTCCCTGTTTGACCTATGTATACACTGTTACAGTCGTTACATTTAAGTTTATAGATACCACTCTTTTTATGGTTATCTATTTTTTCTTTATTATTAATAAGGGTTTTAACCAAATTATTTAAAGTACTATAAGCACATATTGTATTACTTATATTTTTATTATTAATTAAAAGTTTTCCTAATTTGCAAATATCTTTGCTAATATCCCACCTGAAATGTTGTAATACAACGAAACCTAGGTCGTGGTAAAGAAATCAAAGAAAGTAGAAATAATGCTACTTCATGTAGTTTCATTTAATTATTTTATATTGGATAAACATTTTTTTCAACAAGTCAATGGGCTCCCCTCTTAGTCCCCTTTTAGCTGAGTTATTTATGAACAATCTAGAAACCAGAGTCTTAAATAGTAAATTAGTGACCAACATAGTCTACTATTATAAATACGTTGACGACATCCTTATCTTCTGGAAAGGTACACAGCGACAGTTAGACCAGTTTGTTAACTTTGCGACCCCGTATTAAATAATAATTATAACCCATCAATTGTCACAAAACTGTACCATAATAAATTAAGAAAACTTTTGACTAATAATAAACATATAAATAATACAACTTGTGCTTATAGTACTTTAAATAACTTGGGTAAAACTCTTATTAATAATAAAGAAAAAATAGATAAATATAAAAAAGTGGACTCTGTAAACATTAATGTATTATAGTGTATATATAGGTCAAATAGGAAGATATTTTACCGCAAGATATAAAGGACACATTGTCAGCTGACGAAATAATAAACCATACACATCTCACTTTGATAAACACCTCATTGAGAATAGCCATCATCCTCATATTAAAAATGACCCTATATATTACAAATAAATACAAAAGGCAATAAACTGAATATCCTAGAAACATTCAAAATAAACAGACTTAAAAGAGACACCAAGGTTAATATATTAAATGAACAAGTAAATATAATATCATCACCCATACTTAATATTTTCTAGACATAATATAGTTAGACAACATTGGTACTACAGTACTCTTCACATTGTTTCAGCCCAACTACACATCTTAATATAAATATGTACAAAAAGAATAAATAAATAAATTAATAAAGAAAACGGGAGATATGTAGAATTTGTGGTATAACCTTGTTCTAACTTTCAGATACCCCTGCTATTATATAAATATTTTACTGAGAATAACTTCCATTTAACTTTATTACATACACCGGGACATTTGCATTGTATAGCCTCATAGAATAACATCAGTTTAATTTATTACCCTCACTAAAATACTTGTATATAGTATAACTCTCGGAAATATAATAAAACCTGCACCGCGACCCTACAATAAACTCACTAACATAAGCAGTGGGAAAACCCACACAAACTCGCTTCCGCCATTGTTTTTGAAATTTATAAATGCTCTTTGATGTTCGTAAGACTTAATCTTTGTTAATAGCCCACCTGAAGATATTGTAATACAACGAAACCTAGGTCGTGGTAAAGAACTTAAAGAAAGTAGAAATAATAATACATCACGTAGTTTCATTTCATTGTTAATAATGAATTTCTGCAAAATTAACGAAACATATATTCAATATGTTATAATTATGTACGATTCTGGGATGCAAAATAAATTGATAAGTACAAAAATATGAAACATAATTGTATCAATTAGAAACAATAGTTAGAACATTCAAATGCTTGCAAAACATTCATTTAAAACCATTAGAAAACACGGAAAATGGAAAAGACGTACTACGTACATAGCTCTGGATTTATTTTTGATTGGATTTAGCTCTGGATTGCATTAGTGTATTATTAGGTAAATAATTAAAGTACTTTAATTAACTTTGCTAATAAACAGAGATTGAAATATTAATATTTGTATTAATGTAATTATTACTGCGCAGTAATTTTTTTGAACTGAAATATTTGTAATTTATCCAATAATAAAGATATGTCACTATCCTAAAAATGTTGTATATATCGTTATAAATAAAAGTTTAGCGTAGTCCAGTAAAGAAAAATATTGAAAATTTTTCCCTAACTACATTATATTGCGACTGAAAGTTAAAAAAATACTGCAGATCATGATTATTTACGTAAATTATTTAAAATAAAAAATATATTTTTTTCCTCAACTTATCTAAATGTTCAACAAGAAAACTTAGTGTTCATTGAAAATTTGTGCACCTTCAGTACATTTGATGTATTTAATGACATGAAAGAACTAAGAAACTTCAACTAAGATTTTTTTAACTTCTTAACACAACTAAAATTAGTAAACTCTCCAGTTGAAATGGATCTCGGAACAGATACCGATTTAACAACTTTCTTGAAAAACCTTAGACTCAAGCGTATATTGAAAGGTATAAGAAATGTGATTATGTTATGATATGCACTTGTAATATTATACGTAGAAATGTCAATTCAATGTCGAACGTATATTCATTTGCTATAAATGACGTAAAAATATATATAAATTGATTTAATTTTTACAAATATTCATAATTATTTGAAATAGATTCTATTTAGATCTATGTTATCGCTTTTCTTGTTGTCCACTCACTTATATAATTTTACAGATAATAAATGAATTTGTCATAAGAAAAGGACCTACTAAATTAACTGTACTGTTACAGTTAATTGCATTGTACAAGGACAAGGATGTACTAAATAGCGTAACTATCTACGCTACGCGAGATATAATCATTATTGTTTTTAATTATCCAATCAGAGGGATTTCCGTTTACGTTCGTAAAAAAATGTGGAATGAATGCTATTTCTGTACAAAGTATTTTACAAAATTAAATGACATCGTAAGGAGAATTTGTATGCAAACAAACTAGTAAAAAACAAAAATGAAATAAATTTTATTTCGAATAAGCGATAGAAAAAATTGTCTGGACTAAGTTGTAGTGTTTTAAGATGTATACACATACACAAACACACACAAAGACATATGTGTATGTGTGTGTGTGTATACGGAGTGTATTCTTCCTTAGGACTAATCCTCATACGAATGCTTTTTCGCATTATTCTTGCCGTTAAATGTTGTTAGTAAATATGATAAAATTCGATCGTTTCCCGAGTTAATAGCCGTCAAATTTCCAAATTGATAAAATCTAAAATCTCATTTAAAATGTCTTCAATATATTCATTGTCAAATCCACATTACCAGGAAAATGAAGCTTTTAGAACAGCTATTGAACCCTTTTTCAAAATTAAATATGTCTAAAAAGATCAGTTGATGGTTCACGAAGTGTCAGATCGTAGTATAGATCAAACGCTACACTTTTTAAATACCACACCAGAGGTAATTTGATACGCGTGATAAAATTACTTCTGGTGCGGTATTTATAGAATAAATGTACACTAGTAGTCGACCGTAATTAATTACATTTTTAAGTTTTAAGGTTATTGAATTTTTTTGTTAAAGAATATACCTGTGTAATCATCGCATATGAAAAAAGAAACATGTAATGAACTTACTAAACTCCGAATTGAAATTATGTAACAGGGTTTAATTTAAATAACAACATGTACTTACTAACTCACTTTGATGGTCATACTAGTAGGTAGGCAAAAGTAAGGCAATTCAGATTGCTGCTACAAATGTTTCTTTTGCAACAGGTGTATATTAAGCAAGCTGTATTTCACTAACGTATAAAACACATAATATATATATATATATATATATATATATATATATATATATATATATATATATATATATATATATATATATATCTATTTGCCTTAACATACACTCCACAGATTACTGAAAAAGGAACGTTAGATATCACACAAAATGAATAACTCGAAACGCATTCAGTCAATCTGACATTTTAAAACGCTTTAGTGATAAATTTCTGCTGTGTGATTGTTTGACCACAGATTATTAAGTGCTTGACGTTGACAGTAGGAACGTAAATAATTAATCTTCTATTATCGAACATATACAACAAATCTTATAACGTATTTTTAATATATAAATTAAAGTATTTGTAACCATATTACATATAAATGTTTGCTTTCTAAAGACTTTCTCCATATAAACTTTAATTAAACCATATCATACACTCCTCCATGCGTGCAATATCCTTAAAAAGGGTACACATTTTTATCTCCACGTATTAAGAGATAAATGTATTATACATAAATATCAGCTTCTTGCACTCTTTCATATAATCTTTAACTACACCAAATCTCACACAGCTCCGTGCACGCAATATGCTTAAAAAGGGGTACAAACTTTTCGCGTATCAACATAATAGATTAAACGATTTTCTGAGGGCACATAATTAAGCAGAATGGTTACGTAAACCATGTAGATATTAAGAGATATCTCTTCAGTATTACTATAAGTTAATCGGATTAGACCTATCTCAACTTTTACCGATTTATTAATTATATTTGAGATTTGTGACCGGGACTTGATTTTATCGTAGATTTCTTAGCAGTTGCATATCAAAAATGTTTGATAAATTCTAATTACTTCTACTGGGTATTGTTCTGCCTCTTGGTAATTTTATTACGTTATTATTTTTATACCATCTGTATGTTATTATCTTTATTGGATTGTATTTTACACTAGTTTGAAAATTATATATCTTTCATCAAATTACATTATTTTCTAATTAAATATTTTTTCACATAAATCACAATAGGCAAATGCTAAAATATTCAAATTATTATACAGGTAATTTATACAAAGATTACAAAATATAACTCCATTGTCGTTAACTATGGTATTTGTTACACGGATTACTGAAGACGAATTTAATTGGTATTTTGATATTTATATTATTTCGATTTATTGCGATATTAATATTATTTAGATTAAGGCACAATCACAATATTTGTCAACTAAGTTTTATATCAAAATTATATAAATATCATGGTACTTAATATATTTTTTGTATTTTCCGATGTTTAGATATGTCAGCTACATAAATAACTTTCTTATTTATTTCATTATATTAATGAAGTGTCCCGTCCCTTGAATATTACTTACATTTTACTAAAGAAAATATCTGCCATAAAACGTTTAATCAGTTTTTTTTAATTTAAAAGTACCATCAAAAATATTGTCTAAAATATAAATACATTTAAGAGCAATCGAATATAAATTATGGACATTGTGTCTGAATAGTATTTGTACCAACGTGATAATAAAAAAACATACTGACAAATATTTTTATTACAATAATTTGCATAAAAAGTAAACGAATATTTAAATGATTGTAAAGAACGGAAAATCAATTTGTAAGCTTTTAACAGTTATGCGCCACAGCCCCACTTTGAGGCATTCAATACTCGCAAAGTCTGGTGTACCCAACACAAATTTAATGAAAGATAATCTCAAAGGCTAGTGACCCATTTCGCCAGAGAGTAGTTATATAATATTTATCGACCTTAAACACCTGCTGGCATAATGTCAATTATTATTTTGTTTTTCTTTTATGTTGTATTTTTTGTTTTTGTTCGTTTTATTATTTAATAAGAATTAAGGGAATAAGATATTAACGATCTAAAATAAAATTTATGAAAGAAAATAATTAGGTCTGTGCATAACATTTTATCGTGAAATATTTGCTAATAGTAATGAGTGACCATATTCT
This sequence comes from Druceiella hillmani, assembly GCA_039881145.1. Lineage (NCBI taxonomy): Eukaryota > Metazoa > Arthropoda > Insecta > Lepidoptera > Hepialidae > Druceiella > Druceiella hillmani. The sequence goes on along the minus strand of JAYKKI010000029.1, from coordinate 4,260,510 downwards.
TTTAACACTGATGTTATTGACCTAGGTTTGCCACACGTGTTGAATTAATCACAAGCTTAAAGCTTTGTCGGTGCAAATTTTGCCTCAAACAAGGAATGGAACCATCGATGCGTGATCGATATTCGCAATTTACGAATTGCATTGAACATCAAAAGTTAAAATTACCGAATAATAGGCTATGCCATAAAACTTATTAATATTTTCTGCTTAAGGAAAATTTAATTACACTCATATTATGTTTTTTTTTCATGAAAAATAAGGTTATCGAGCAAAGATTAAGTCAGTTTGGTAACAATTAGAAAATTATTGAATTAATTTTTTATTAAAACATAATCGATCCTGTAACAAACAAAGGTATGAATAAATTAGTTTTCTTTTACTTAATGCTTAATACAGACATTTGATTATCATAATTTAGGAGTGGAATTGCTATTCAATTAGCGTAAAATAATCAAAAGCACCTGCATTAGTTTCTTGGTACTTTTTACAAAATTTCTTAAAATACAATCTTATCAGAACCAATCAAAAGGACCGTTGCTTCATAACGCAGTAACGGAACTACAGAAAGTATAGTGTGATTTATTTTACTTTTATTGCGGAGTATTGTTTAGTAGGTTGCTAGAAACGATATTTTGCTCCGTGAAATGAATTGTAATTAAATCTATATTAAAAAAAATAACCGAAATTTTTTCCGTTCATGTATAAACCTCTAATAATTTAAGGACGTTGGAGTTACATTAATGGTAAGAACCATCATTATTCGCTTTAGGAGAAATCGAGGAGAAAGCTATACATCGACACAGCTTGAGAAATCAGGGTTTAATTATCAGTCCTCTGATGAATCTATTGAGTCTCGAGAACACAGACTAAGTTTATTACCTAAGCAAAAAATTTCCACAATAACCTGCTTAAACATTGTTGGTTCTTTCAAATATACGAGTAAAAACACATATGTAGCACATAATTTTGCTTAAATCGTGATAAGTCAAACTAGTTCCAACTTGGTGAGTTTATCATCATTGGAAAGTTCAGGTTACTATCTTTTGGCCTCCATATTCATACTCTGCTTACTACTTGTGACTAAAAACGACATCAAACAAAGCCAAACGAGTCTATGAAGGAAAGCCAATCGATCATGAACTTTACGAATCTACCTCTCGCCATTGAAATGTTTTTGATATCATCGGGCCTTCATTAACATTGAACCACGGATTCTAACTTGAGAAGCTCTATTATGACTTTCCAGCTCTAACATCGGATTTTGACCCCCATTTGTGACTAAAATAGTTAAGACGATATGAAAAATGACTTCATATTGGGTACCAATTTTCTCAAAATGGTCTTTTATATCTCATTGTTTCAAAGTTCCTTAGGATGTCTCCGAAATCAATAAATAGGTATTGAAGTTTCTATCCATTTAACATGTTTATGAAAAAATAATTTATAGGGACATGATAAAATTAATGAACATAACATTATTTTTTAAACGTTTAATCAGTTTTTTTTAAATTTAAAAGTACCATCAAAAATATTACCTAAAATAGAAATACATTTAAGAGCAATCGAATTAAATTATGGATATTGTATCTGAATAGTATTTGTACCTACGTATTTCTCTGAGTTTATACGTTTCTCTCTGAGTTTATATATTTGTGCACACGTCATACAATAATCGCTAAATTTATCTTCACGGAGTTAGACGAACTCGTGGCTATGATAAGCCTGAGGTAACATATAAGCTTTGCTTTATTGCCACCAGTACAGCAGAAAAGAAGTTATAATAATTCAAAATTTCAATACGAAGCGCTCATTGGCGTTTATTTAAAAAGAAAAGAAAAAAATTATAGTGATTATAGATGGTGCTGCGAATAATTTAATCTACAATCATACAGTTAATTGTCCAAAGGTTCACTTTCCAACGTAGTCATGAGCATAGATAATTGTTAAATAACATTAAAACTTCCAGAACCTTCAGACCATTAGACACTTTAAGGCATTCTCAAATATATTGTGGAGAAAACTCAATATAATTGAAATGTAAAATGTAAAGTAACCTGGGTGTAAAATTAAATGTTACACTAACTTATAATTAGTAAGTAATTAAATCACAGCGCCACGTAAGCTTTTGGTCAACTTCATCGATTACTGATTGTAATCCTTATAACTAAAAATTTTAAGAGAACTAATGATGGCAAATAGTGGATTTTTCTATTATACTCACAATGAATGTTAGGAATTAATTTTACCATAAAATAACCTCCATTTTTTATTCATCATATTAATACCGCCAATTTATTAAATGCTTTTGCCATAATAATTTCCCATGGGACTTTCTGAAAAAGGAATACAAAATTGATAAAACGTTTAATTACAAGTAAATGAATTCATATAAAAATAGCATGTAAGCCTATTTTGAACTGTCGTTGAACTAAATAAAGAGAATTACTATTTATATAATTCCTGGACTTCACTAGCGGAACTATGAAGCTATGAAATATTAAGTATATATGATATAAATGATTACTACATCAACTCGAAACAATATAAATTACTTAATCTCAGAAACGATAAACTTTACGTAGACGTCGAAGGTGTTATTTGTAATAAATTAGTAAGCTTAGAAGGCAAGAGACCAAGTTATTAATTCAATGTTACAAATATAAGGGCAAGACTCCTCAGAAAATAAAGAAATAAAATACGTTTTTGACATAACTGTAAATGGAAATAATGATATTACCATTTCAAAGTAGAAGACAAATCATATGAAAGATATTGAAATTAAATTAATGCTAAAAAAAGTTATGTAACTCGTGGAAATTTGTTACAGTCGCATTCCTCCTCAATGATCTTTCGTCTACATTTATGTTCACATATTTTAAAAATTCCGTAGACTTGCAAGGGTTCCACTCAGATCCTGCTAGTATTCTTAACGTGATAATGAATAATTATAGTATTTAAGACATATAAACGGATATAAGATTTCATTTCTCATGACAGCATAGACAGAAGATTTCAAATGACAGCGAAAAATTATGCTATATCTTCAATTCCACATGATAATTACAGTTTAAATGTCAATATGCCTCATACACAACAATATCATATATTTTAAAAAGAAGTCGCGCTAATGAATAAATTACGAATGAAATAAGATACGTCAACATTAACTTTTTCAATGTGGCGAAATATGGACAGATTATATATATGCATATATATATATATATATATATACATATATTATAAAAACAAACGAATCCCGGTAGGCAGTTTGGTTATTGGGGTAAGTAATTCACTGAAAAATATAATAGCGTAATCCTTGATACAATATTACCATATCAATTAATGGAAAAGTGAGTAACATACATAATTTTTATATTCCACTGCAAAATATACGAAATCCGCTAGACATTATTTAAAATAACATACGTATTATGAAAATAACCGTCAAAATATCCGAAGTGCCGTGAGGAAAAACAGTTTTGACATTTAATTAAATGAAAAGTACGCTTATATCAAGTAAAGTTTTTGAATCAACAATATTTAATGAAAATAATATTTTTTAATCTCAATAAAACAAGTAAGATTTGTGAATGTTTTTGTCTATATTCAGTATGTGGAAAATAAATTTAGTGTTAAATATGAAATATAATAAGGTAAAAATTTCAAATTCCGAAAATTTCCAGATATGGAAAAATGATATATTATTAAGTGTAAGATATCAAAATAACTTTTCATTTTTGGCTTTATTTGGTATTATATTTTTTCATTTCAAAAACGAAAAAAGTATATTTTGCTTTTTGAGGCCAGTTCTATAAAATAAAAGTAAATTTCATTGCATAGCATTGAAGCGCAGCGGAATAAACAAAATTAAATTTCTACTTGTTCACAAAACTTCACCGCCAAAGTTTCATATTTGTACTAAAAAAAATTTATAGATATTTTAATGAATATTTTTTCTTGTAATGAATATTCTAACTCTATTCCATAAAAAAATTAAATAAATAGCTATTTAATGCTTATCGCCATTTAAATTTTTATCAAGTACAATACAGGAAATAAAAGAAAAAGTTTTTTACAGAAACTCCATTAAAATATTTATCAGTGATAACTATTGAGGTGTTGCGTATATGAGTACTCTTTATTGATGTGTAAAATCGGAAATTTCCACTTAAAATGAATTTTGAGAAAAATACCTTTAAACGACGAACAAACGGACTACAGGTGATTGATCTTCAAAGAGTTATTGTCTTTTCCGTCTTAAGTACGGAATCTCGAAAAGGACTAATCTTTCTTCTGTAAAAATATTTCCGTCCTCATTATACTTTTTAAGACCTTATGGCAGATATAATTATATTAAGTGATTTAATTTAACTATACTAGTGGCGAATATTATTTCTGCATATATAATACTTCTATTTTCATTACTAACTAATTTGTATCCGTGTACAGATTAGTGCGTACAGTCCGACTCAAGGATACTCGTGTGAAAAATATCTTAATTATTTCTATCAGAAACTGAAACGGATTCTCATGAATTCTCCAAATATTTTTTATAACTATTAAAAAAATGTCCGGGCTTTATATAATTCGTGTTCTCAGTGAATCTATAAAATTATGTATATAAATTTAATTGTTAAAAGTTGTTGTTGATGAAATTATAGCAAGGCTAAAAATATATCCTTAAATTGTGTCTATGTATAATTAAGTGGTTTCGATATTTTTGATCTCCAAACTATTTCCATTTTTACTTTTTATGTATGTTGACATACATAAAAAGTAAAAATGGAAAAATGCAAAAGTAAAATTAAGTTTAGCAGCTTAACTCCGTTAAGCATTGATTCAGTAATCGTATTTTTAATGAAACGATTACTTAGATTATCACCAATAAACATCCAGCGATTAAATTTGATTTCGCTTGTATACTTTCACAAATACATTTAAAGTGAGTTAAATATAAAAGTATTTCAAATATTTGCTTGTCGCTATGTTTCTGACTATTAAAAGGATTATGATAGAATTGTTATATAATTTTCTTGGGAATTAAGCATGTCAAAATCAAGTGCTTGTAATAAAAGAGAACTGTGAATTATGATTTAAAATATTTTAAAACTACACTATATGTATTTATACTGAATGATACACGACAAAATAATAGTATAGAGCTTATGGTTTATAATAGTAATGGCTCAGTCCGAGATTGGAGGCTCCCATCCCACCCTGAATAACAACTGACTAATCAACCAAAAGTGAGTAAACTGTAGTCTTCTATAACTCTGAAATAAATTACATTTAACATTGAGAGCGTGAGTAAGGTTGCCAGTATGGATTTTATTTCTTCTTTTCTTTGCGTTTTTTCTCACTGTAAACACGCGTTGCACTTCAATCAAATGATACAACTCAGTTATCTTTAACTAAACATAAACTTAATTACAAAAGTAAACATATAATTTTAGATAACGAAATATTTAAAATGTCATGTACAAGTAAGAACGGAATAATTCCTGTACTGGTTCTCCATTAGCGTTGACTGCTTTTATTTACCGGTTGTATTACAGTCAAGAGTCCTTTTGGAGTAACAAAAGTTTTTATTTCTTCTAATTTTTAACTTCTGTCTATTAGAATTAAACCAAATTAAATTTATATACTAATTTGAACTAAACAGCTAAACACATTAAACTAGAAATGACAATATAATGGTATTACTATAAACAATTATATTAGCACGTCCGACTATTTGGGTTAACATGTAGACAACACAAAGCCATTAATCTCCGTCGAGTTGCGTATATTGGTAGCATTCTTTTGTCTCTTGTCTTATTATCTTCGATGAGTTATTTTAGTAATATTGTCCGTGGTGCTTTCCGGCATTGTTTTTTTTTTAATGGATACGGCATCTACGGGTGACGTATTTTTCTTCTTTGAAAAACACGTGTATTATGCACATGTTTTCAGATGTCTTCGGGAGAGTCGCATTTTCCAGAAAATTTCTTTCACCTTATTGGGTGATATTGTTTTATACAATAAACGCTTTAGTACAGGATTCGCGAATTACTATGGTATAATTTATAAAGACCGTGTATGTCACTTGACACATTCATTTATTTGCGTACCCAACATTTACAATACTAATGCGTACCAATCGTTTGATTCATGGATTTGAGTAATGTTTAAAGGTTAAAAACTTTTTTCATGTTTGCTTTCTGCTTTTGACAAGTGGTCTTCTTTATTTTTATTTCACCATAATAAAATTCACTAGGTATTATTTTTTAAGATGGTTTGCAAAGTAATATTGTTTTATATTGGTATCATTTAATTAAATTTTGTAAAGTTGTGATTTATTTGTTAAACATAGCAAAATACTTTGAAGTAACAATGAAAATTCCGATAGAATCAACTCTGTTTTGTGATTGGTTAATATTTAAAAATAATCCTGAGAATAAAATGTTATTCAGATGCTGTTTAAAAAAAATAATTAGTTTAGAAAAAGTTCATTTTAAGTTGTATACTTTGTGTAACAGTATATTGTCGAAAATTGGAAATAATTTTGAAACATGTTCAGTGAATTTCACCTAATAAAAGGATCAATAAATTAATAAATCGTACCGATATCAGGGACAATTCATTACTTCTTAAATTTTCCAATTATTTCCTATCAACAAAAATTTCATTTTATGGAAACTAACCTTTAAATATTTTAATAAAATAGTTTAACACAATCGAACGAATGTGAGGAGATAGGGAAAAATTCATGCGTACAATATTTTCGCTTAATTAAAACATGTGTCATTATACTTCCACTCAATTAAAACATGTGTCAACATAAAATTCTATTCTAAACTACGTTTAGATTTGTTTTGTTTACCACCTGTTAATGCCTCCATCACTTTTTGTACATTGACTTTAGTTGACCGAATGTTTCGAAAATAGTTCTACCCATCAAATAATATTTATGTGTTAGTATTTGACTTGCATGCTTGCAGTAAGGCTGACTTGTACAGTTATTTGGTTGTGATAAGAAAAAAAAAATATTTAATTACAATCACGATATTGACTTTTTAGATAAAATATATTTGGCGGAAAAAGAAGTCGTATATATATACATATATATATATATATATATATATATATATATATATATATATATATATATATATATATGTATATATATATATATATATATATATATATATATATATATATATATATATATTATATATTATATATATTATTGAGTTCTTTCAAGTATAAAAATGAAATTTCTAAGTAGAGAAAACCAAAAAAAGAAATTTTAAACGTTTTATTTAAATCATAAATCTGAAAAAGGCGAAATGTATTTTTTTGTGAAAAATCGTGATATTTTTAGTAACAGCCTCTAAATGCTATTTACAAAACTTTTTGAACCAGAAAAATGTAACAAAGTTTAGATTGTCTTCCGTTTTTGATACAACGGGACACGATCAACACTTATATACATAAATATGTACAACTCGCCGGTACAACAATCATGTCGAAAAATGTCGTAAAAAACTTTTTTGTTGTTTTTTTATTCTTATTAACAATTTTTGATATATTAAAAATGTAATATTTTTATTATGGTTATAAATTGCATTGTATTTTTTTATTGTCACAATACACACAATATACACAATATCTTCAAATGCACTAAAAATATTACTAATATTAGGTCGATTAAGTTTAAAGAAGTTTAAGAATTATGTAGAAATATTTCCGATAATAAAATAGTACGTAGCTCGGTAATTAAATACTGTCAAACAATGTTTATCGATATTTCCACAGCCGCGATAGTTACAATTTAAGGCACATGTGATTGCACGTTAATCTGACCTATTTCAATAAAAGGTGAATACGGGTTAGCCAATCGAAAGAGAGTACGATTGCCTTGTTCTTCTCAAGTTTTGAAACTATTTGTTTCTAAATGAATTTGTTTAATTACTCGTCCAGTGGTCATTAGGTCCATGTCCATGACATATATTTCAATTTTACTTTTTCGTCGAGTAAATAATTTGCCTCCTTCAAAATTTCTAAATAAATATTAGGATATAGTGTTCGTTACTGATACATGTGCGCGTTAACATATTTCATTACGACGTTAATTTTCGAGTTTTTACGTCAAACGGTTTGTAAAAATTACAAATCGACAAAAGAACATGTAAGCTATTTTATAAAAATATCGTTTTTCCTTTTGAAAACTTAAAAAATAAGCAGTCAAACGATTCCCTGATCATTATTAGTACCAAATTTATTTCGTGTATTTGAAAGGTTTTTTTATAAATATTATAAATGAGTTTCAGTGGGACACAAAACATGTTTAGATAAACCTTAATATAAATAGCTGTTAATGTAATGTGTCAGTTGGGTTAGATGAAACATTTAATTTTCTTTCTATTATGTATGGTACAACCACAATGGGACAGAAAATCACATTCATTAATAAAAACGATATCAAACAATGCCTTCAAAAAAAGTTAAAGGTTTTCTCTTCATCACTATTATTCTATGGCCAAATCTAGAGACCGTCTAAATCAAATTGGTCTTATACCGGTTTGCTGTTTATAATTACAGGTTAATATATTATTAACCTGTAATGAGAATAAAAAAACATAGTCCAAATCGATTTATCAATCACGTTGGATTATTATATAATTAAATTCACAGTGCAATTTCTCATCATTACTCTCGCAGGTAAACATTAATGTGATGTTAGAAAAGCCACGAAATATAACTTCTAAAAATGTAATTCTTTACTTCCTTGAAAATAATTTGATTTTATGGTTATGTTCTCTCCATGTACATTTGTATTCAGCTAATTCAATATGTTTTCTTTATTATTATCACATAATTCATGTACGACAATAATAAAGGAACAATATTGAAATAGTTATTCACCAAAGAATATTACGGTCTCCATAAAAGTAACTGAGGTTATAAATCAGTTTCTCTTTCTACTATTTTTTGTAGCTGTCAGAATAAATAGTTTGTTAAAATTAAAATTAAATATGGAAAGAAGCTGTACAAATTTTATTACGACGTTACTTTTTGCTGAAAATTAATTTTGCCTGCTTCTTCCTGGGTGTATGTTTTTATACGATTAATACGTGCGTAAGTTTTATTGGCGTACAAAATATATATACTGCATATGACATTCATATATCGCGGCACTGCACAAGTGTCTTTCTATTATATTTAGTCTTAAGTCACCTACATTCTAATTTCAGATTTCCAGTAAAGTTCACCGAATGTTTTTTTTTACTTTCAGCCTTTCTCATATTAATCGGAGTTGGCATATGAATATTATTCATGATGAATAATATTTGACGTAGAAAGACGTACTACCGTGATTTGAATTCTACTGTATGTTTTGTTCGTCTTTAATCCTTTAATGTAAAGTGGTCATTATATCTTGTATATTTTTTGGTGTCTTTAAATTGAGTTGATTTACAACGTAATTTTCAATGCTTCACTTATTGGAAGTAGTTGGTCCAGGAACACAGGTTTGACAGACTCCATAAAGATTTCATCGTTCTTTTATCATATTATTCGTTTTATTTTTCATAAAATAATCAAGTTGGGTTATAATATCTCTGGTCTACAGTAGAAGAGTTTCCTCAAAAGATTCAAACTGTAAGGAAAGCGGAAAGCTTGGCGCAGCCATCTTCGTGTATTTAGAGATTTATTAATACAATATTAAATCAAAATATACACAAACATACACACATATTTTTGATATATTTATGATAAACTGGTTACATTTTACATAAACAAATTATATTAAAAATGAACTACCTTTTTTTGCTATGAAAATTATACGCGAATTTTTGAGGAATGCATTCGCGCATTTTATATTTATATTTTTCCCAGTTTGCCAAAACTTTACAAATTGATTCAGGTACTTTAACCAAATAAATCACGTTTAATAGTATTTAAAGAATACGGAGATAAAAACATGGAAAACTAAGAATATAACAGACAGACTGAACTAGTGGGAATTTGCATGTCGTTTGAAGGGAAAATGCTTTATTTATGATGAGTCCTCGCTGATTTGGATTTACAAGCACAATATTTTCTAATAATATAATTGAAAAGGGAGAAAACAGAAATTATTAGGAATATCTCAAAAAAGATAACATCTGGAATGATCGTTATAGTTTTCCTACAACTTTTGCACGGGGTTCTGAAAACCCTGTTCTGTTATAATTTTAGGTTTAGTTTGGAGAATGAGGCAGCGGAACATAACTTTTTACATATTTTTCAGTATATCATTGAAGATATTCTGGATAAAGTCGGAAAAATATTTTTGGGAACCTTTTATCTAGTTTTTTTAAATGATACGCCACACTGTGCATGGAACTTTATCTTTTTTTCAAATGGCTGTTTTTTCAATTTTCGCCGTCTTTAAACATGTCCCCAGTTTCTAATTTAAGTAACATGTAAGTTAAAAAGGAATTATATATTGTTAGCCTAAAATATGTATAATAAAATTGTCCCCGGCTCTTTGGCTAACAGATTACAGAAATATAAAAACGATCAAATTATAGTTAGGTTCCCAGCATAATCCGTAATAAAGTAGAACGACAGAATTAATAAATTTGTAAAAACTGTGCTTGTGTCGAAGCGCGTCTCTCATATATATTGCTGATAAAATAAAATGGAAATAATTAAAACTTTTAGTCAATTTACATTCAACACTTGTCGCGTAACAAATGGTTAGTAACAGGTATGAGAAAGGGGATATAGATAAAATTTTCCTCAATTTACATATTTACAGAACATTTCTTTGACTTCCTGAAAGAATATGACGCTTTGCCTAACTTCGTATATGAGTTTGCTCGTTACATATTAATCGGTCTAACCAAACTAGTCTAGCTATTAATTATCCATGATTTTACATCATAACAAACTGTTCACAATATCCTACAATCACCATACGTAGATAATTAAAAAAATATAATTTAACCGTAAAAACTTAATTTATTTCAATTAGAGAAGTACAACAAATTCGTTTCCAGAAATTTCGTGCGGATTTAGAAAATTTTAAACGAATTCAGGAAATAACTATATACAGAATAATTATCAATATTTGAAGGGCTAAATTAAAATTGCGCTCTTTTGAGGTAAGTTATTTAATTTTTAAAAATTGGCGAAAAAAAGTTGATAGGTCGAGTAAATGATACGTTTGAAGCTATAAAATATTATTGATTCATTTGGTTGTAAAACGAATATGGCACATAAGTTAGGTCTAAAAAACATTTAATTTAACATTTCTTTATAGGTGGAAAACAAACCAAAACTGTTCAGATCCCAAAAGATGTATTTTCTGTGGTGATGTCAATATGGAAAATGATTTAACAGCAATTAGTAGTCAACAATAAAATGGTATTCAAAATACTCCTAACTAAATTCTGTTCTTTCAATGTAACTGAATATACGTTCCTCTATAAAAGTTATTTCTAATTTCAAGTTTCCGCGACAGGTAATATCTTTTTCAATTATGGTTCTATACCCATTCAAGATGCAAATATTAATGTTCTCTTATGTTGTTGAATTAAAGTATTTAAAATATTTTCATTTCTTATTAAATTCTGCTTAAAAAAATAATAAAGACTTATTTCGTCTATGAATGGGACAGTCGCGCCAGAAATTTTAAATAGAAGCAGTTGCTTTCTTGTCAGTCGCTTGAAGTGGACAAAAAAATATTCATAATGACTCTGCAGTTAATTCGCATACTCTCTGACTCTGCAGTTAATTTACATGCATTTATTCAATAAAATTTTGTGCCATAAAAAGTTCAAGAAATCTGTAGATAAAAAGGCCTGCTCAATTTTTGTATATCTAATAATTTCGCCAGAAATTTTCAAAATTAAACGTAGCCAAAATTAAAAAGGATTTTTAAATTGGTCCCTAGATAAGAAGTTATTTAAAATTAAAATATTTCACCATACTGTGGAAGGTCAAGAAAAATCAGGCTGTTTGCCATTTTATTACCAAAAGTTTTTAATAAACTAGAGGGTCAAAGCTATATTAAACTTTTTGAAAACATTTTGTAGTGATATCAAGTTCTGGATTGGAATATATCTACGAAAATCCATTTCTTATACCTTCATTCCTCCTAAAATCTGTGAGACATTAAGCGGTAAACAATGTGTGTAATACTTTCATCAGGACATAACGAACACGAAAAACCGTTACCAAGGTCAAAGGAATGTTTAAATTTTCGTGATTTATTACTGAAATACTAATAGAGATCTTTTGGAATCACAATATAAGTGTGCTGTAAAAAACAATTGTTGGCATTCAGCAGGAAGTAAAAACAATATATGTTCATAAAATTTCAAAAGTAATGGGTATAGACAAAGCTAAAATTTTGTACGATAAAATTTTAAAAACTGAATCCGTAAAAATATTCACTACAGCAAATTTATAAAGGAACCTTCAAGAATCTTGAATATCTATGCACCTAATAAAATTGTAACTGAGCCGTGACTGTACATTAAATATTTTTAGGAATATCTTAATTTAATTGTCATTATTATTGATACTAAGACCAAATATACCATTTTTTTAAATGTTTGTTTGTCTTTCTGTTACCAAATCACGCAAAAACCACTGGAAGGATTTTAGTAAAATTTGATATGATGATAACTGATTAAACGCGTAAACATAAAGGATACTTTTTATTTTGGAAAATATCTCATTCCAAAACGAAAATACAAAAACTAGTTCCAAAAATCACTCCGAATCTATACATTTTTGCTAATCTATACATATTGATACATATTTGTGAATATAAAAAATTACAGAATGGAGCAGTAAATAAATTTAAATACCCATAATTAAAAAATAAAGTAAACGGCTCAATAATATTTAACTAAATTCAGTCTAAAAAATCACCAATAGATATCATCACAAGGTTTTTAAAATACGTAATTGTCCTCTATCGCATCAAGTTAATTATCACTGATTGAATATGGATCTTTTTTATATTGCATAGTGTTAAATTACGTAAGGCAATGCGATATAATTCACAACATAATATCCATGCTCTCTAAATATTTTCAGAATTAAATAAATGTTTTACATAATAACGAATAATGTTTTAATTCATTAAAATAATATTTAATTTTAAATATTTTGCTACAAAAAACTAATTTCTTCAATACAAAATTTCATACGTTTACAGGTTAAAACCTGAGGCTGGCCCTTTTATTAAAGTTCCTTAATAATGTCAATATGCCCTAGCACGTAATAATCACGTTACCACCCATCTGTCACATAGCTTCCTTTTTAGGTGTCCGTACATTATAAAGAATAACGGAACCCTTATAAAGTCAATCAAATGTCCGACTTGACTAAAAATGTTAAGTTGAGTATACTTATAAAGCATATTAATCCGCTTATAAAACATATTTACCCGCAAAAACATTTGTATGAGAATTATCTAAGATAATGTGACATGGTACAAATTAAATACTACCTAACCTAACCTAACCCTAGAGTGATAATTTTCTAAATGACAATTTAAGTGTTGTTAAAAACATGTCTTTGGTATTTTTAAGTAGACTACCTAACACTTCTGAAGACGTATCACAATTTATTAAATTGTTCTCCATCAAAGGATGCATTTGATATATACTTAAAATGCGAACATTACTTTAGGGTACATTTAAAAACTAATTTTAGTTTTGGTAAGACGACATTTAGCAAAACAGTTTTTAAAATTATACAATTTATTTACACTGACAATATTTTTGATAATATGATTAATAATTAATTTGAGCAGGACCCTCTTAATAGTCATGTATATTTATAAAAATATATATATGAAAATAAATTTGTCAAAAGAAACTTTGAGTAAGATTATTTTATTTAAAGCCAATGATTTTTGTAAGAACTAACAAAAGGATTATTTAGAATCTTAGAAATACGTTTTTAAGTTTTGATGGCATAATATACGAGGAACTGTAATGAAATTTTTTTTTTCATATTGGGTTAAATATTTTTTTTCGTAGTTGAGTTGCGTAATTGAAATCACTGCAATGTGCAGTCCCAGAAGTGTCATTGTATGAGGAACTCGCGTTGGTTATTTTTTCAATTTTAAAAAGGAGTGTAATTTGCTTAAGAAAGAATATTTTTTGGCTGTGTAGGTGAAATATGGCTTACATGGTTTGCTGTTTAATTTTGTGCCAAGTAAATTTATACAAGTTTTTCTACATTCACACTGCGTTTATTTTCTACATGGTATTACTTTTTTCTGATACAATTTTCTGATACAACATTATTTTATTCCTTTGCCTAAATTGAAATGTCTTTGCGGCATTTCTGACCGAAGTATTAAATTTTTTTATACGAATACACACAGATTGATATTTTTTCACGATAAAAGTTACCCAATGGTTAAGGAAGTTACTCTTATCAGATTTGATCATTCCCAAAAATATGTTAAATTGTAGGCAAGTTCATGACTATGGGCTCTGAGAAATAAATCGTTAAGAAAATTTGATAAAATACGTGCCCCTTTATTTTTTATTATCGATTGAACACACACAATAGTAATTCAATTTCGGTGATGCAAGGCATGTCGAATATGTTCGTAAATTTGTAGTATATTAAGTCCACTATCGAAATTGTATTCTTCAAACCCAGAAGAGATAATCCAAATTGAACAATTATTTAACATCAGAATCTTTCTAACCTTTTTTGTGTGTGGATTGAATTTGAATAAGACGTAAGATGCTTTTATATGTCCATAATTATAAATGTAGAATATTTTTCTTTAAATATTCCACGATCATACAGGGCATTATCTACTTAAAAAAACCATTTCAGAAACTAATTGTAGCTTTTTAGATTTCCGTAGTGAAAAAAGTAGAAGGAACGAAGAAATTAATCTCGTATCGAACTGTACTTATAAATAATTAAAAAAAACTTAAAGTTATTTGATGAAAATTTACGATTTATTAGAATTTGCATTATGTATATATTATTACATTTTAAAGGTGGGCTGTTCTCATAATACTAGTATAATGTTTTGAAACGATTTATTGGAACTTTCCGTTTCGGTTTTATTGATATTTGAAAAGAACTTTGAAAGGTGAACCTGCAATTAAATATTAAAAATATATTATAATAAACATAAAGGTTGATATTAGATTAAATATATAGTAATTTATTTCCTATCAATATGTAGCTGTTAACGTGTGTGTGTAACATTTAAGGCACATTGCTTAAGCAACTCAAGAAAATGCGCACTAATATTTTTTAGAGATGTAGCACACATCAAGTTTTCCAACTAGCGTCAAGTTACCATATGTCTGAGACGATAGAGTGGCCAATTGGCGCACTGTAGTTTTGGGTTCGAATCTTGCATTGTCTTTCTTCCTAGTGGTACGTGTTTTCAGACTTGAAGAGTATTACATGAAGTTTATCTACAAAAACGAATACAATGCAATTTATGTGGCATAATTCTGGATACCGGTATAAATTATTACAGAAAACTAATTGCATAATTGAAGCTCGAACAAATTTAACGTTTTGTTCTCATATCTGTTGACCACTTCGTGTCGCAATCTCTAAAAATAATTTTATACTTTTTGTTAACAATAAGTTTAAATTCAGAATAATTTGCGCTATACACGTAATTTGACGGCGATAGCAGCATGATTTTGTCTGCTCACATTAACTATTTGCTTGCAGTCACATCACTAAACATTTTTCAAATATATAAATTTCAACCTTTCTCTTTTAACAATCATTTTTCAGCCTTAAAAATGGAATTTCAGTGAAACAATAGTTGATTACATTTAGAAAATTTTCACTGTAATAGAGTAGCAAATTGGAATTGTTTTTATTGTAATAAGTAGTTGAACTACGGGAGTTTTATTCGTATTATTTTACGAATGAAGTTCTTAATTAAATTTGTCTGCCAAACTTGTTCTTATTATTTCTATTTGCGCGCTCCTCAAAAATATTCTTGCATATTTTGGTCCGAATAAGGTACATGAGATGTACAAAACAGTCACTAAAAAAGTAGCACAAAAAAGTATAGTGAAATCAAAACACTTTCTCTGGATTCCCTTCAATTAAAATAAAAGTGCTAATATAAAAGATTTTTTATTCTTTATAATTTAAAGCGTTTATGAAATTGAAAAATTTGCCCAATTCAAACCTGGATGAGGCACTTAGATACTTAGCACATCTTAGTAAAATAAATTACCAGAACCATTTAATATGAATAAAATTAAATTAATCAAGAAATATATCAGTAAAAGTTCTAAGTAAAAGATGTAAACAGCTACATTCAAATATGGTAAACTAAACATTCCATTAAATTTAGAAGAGAGATCTCTGAGTTGTAATGAAATAAAGTCGACCTCATGAAATACGATTTTGTAAATTGTCAACATTTTACTGCGTGCATTTAAAAACAATTTCTCACCATCATTTTTGGGGATGTATATGAAATTTGGAGCTTATGGAGCTACTAATATGAAAAACTACAACTCTCCATATTAGTTGTATGTTCAAGATGAAAACAAATACACTGGAGATAATAAAACTGATTTTACTGAAATACTGTTATGAAACATTAATTAAGGTTAGCGCAAGAAAAAGGAAAAAAATTGAATCGTTCGCTAATTTCATAAACCAAATTTAGTTGTTTACAAAATGCAATTGCTTAGAAGACATAGAATCAAAATATAAACTAAAATTCAATTCCTTGTTATATATATATATATATATATAAATATATAACTATGAAGAACATTACATCAAAACATGTTTTTATTATTTACATTTGATTTATGGTGTGAATGCCGTGAAATCTTCCATAATGAAACAATGGATAGATTAACATCATAACCGGTGACTATTCATATTTTTCCAATATTCCAATGCGATCGAAGTACTGTGTCAAAATTTGAATTGTGTGTGTGAACAAGCGAACGTAATCGTGGACATGTAATTGAATCCAAATAAACGGTTAAAGAAAAGAAGAAAATGTAATGTGTAATAATGATGATATTGTAACTATTTCTTTCTCATTTATTTTATTAAAAAATATTTTTATTGCGAAATCATCGTACAATATCCTGGTGACTATTTACAAAATAACTTTACAGTTGACAATATAACACCACGATTACTAACTTTAATTGATTTTTGATCGTTATATTACTCCCAAATAACTGGTTATATGTGGAAACAATCAAAGTATTTCGAAATTAAATTTAAACAATCTCTCGCTGTAACCATTTGTATGCGATGCGTTTGTATGTATAGCCCTGTTTACAAGGTTTAGTTTTTAAAGAAGGCGATGAAATAAATACAATAAACGCAAAACTCATCAAAGGATGTTAGCATGGATACCAAGTTTAAGAATAAAAATATTTCTCATTGATGCGAACTATCAATCCGTCACAATGCTATATTTAATCATTAAGCTCATCAATAAAAATATTAAACAATTTGTCACAAATTCTCAATATAACCATCATAATTAATAAACTATCCATTATTCTTATCCTATTCCATAGAAGTCAAGAATCATATAACTACGCTGTCCTAGTTTCCCAAGCCACCTTATTTTGATATGATGTACATGTGGGTTATAAACATTCATTTGAGCGGACTCATAAGAAAAATGAAATGAACCTCAAAAAATATACATGAAAATACTGAACAAAATTACACTAAGCCAACACATTTGAATCACGATATTGACATCTTCACTCCACTGACTGATTTCACAAAAGCGGCCCTCTGAACAGCTGCGTGACATTGTATCTCGAATTGACAGCTCGCCATGTTCATTCTTCGGGCCGTGGGAATGAATCGATTAATTTATGCCTTAATTAGTTAAATGTTTTGTAGGCAATGCTCACAATAATGCTGCAGTATGTGACCAAATTATGATTTATTTATTTATTTCTGAAAATTTGCAACTTTTTAAGGATTTAATATGAAGCTAATTGACAAATAGGCCCAATTTAATTAGAATAATGATAACATGATTATTTATGAAGTAAATAATTTATTAACTCCTATCTATTTATTTTACTTAAAGAAGACCAACTTTAAAGATTAATCAAAACAATATTTGTAATATTCTTACTTTTTCACGACTATAACGAAACAATAATAATTAATATTAAAGCTATCGTTGACATAATATGTCGTCCACGCTTTCACGACGAAAGTTTACATAAAAGTTTTAGCTTGTATTCACGTGTTGACTCACGTAAACGATACTATTTTATTATTATGTAGTTATTTGCTTTATACGTAGTTCTTTATACTTAACTGCTCAGATTTTTTAGGTCGTCTGAATTATATAACCGGTATTTAAATCTGTTAACTATATCATAATAACTTGTAAACGTTTCATGAAATTCCGACCAATCTTGATAACAGAATGATCATTACGCAGAAAGTTACTGATTTTGCTTTTAAATCTTAGATGGTCATAAGTTGTAATACACGATATATTATTACGCATTTACTCATAATCGTAGTAACTCTAACTTTCGGTTGTTAACGGAATAAATTTAAATAAACTTCCGTCAATAGATTATTAAAAAAAAATAAATAACAACTTAAAATAACAACTCATTTACCGAATATTAGTTACTAAAGAGTACTCACAGTGAGTTGTTCCCAATTTAACGTAATCAACATTAAAAAGAAGTCCATTTACTCATCAACTAGGAAGTTGTATTGCAATTACTTTTAACCTGATGAAATTTTGACTCTGGTTTGACAATATTCTTCGAATCATGTCCTTTTTATTATTGACAATATTCATTAAAATATACCGTTTCTAGCTAATTTTCATTAAATACAAGTACATTATATTACGAGAAACTCCCATAAAGGGATAGGATTCATTCAGTTGATGGTCATGATATAAATGATCTATCTTTGCCAGCAAACGATAGGATACAACGGTATTCATAATGTCCGTGAATAAAATTTTATCACCAGACAATAAATGTTTGTAAATTAACCTTTACAATTAAAGTAATAAATCATTCTTCATTCAATACGCTCAGATACCCTATCGCACCAGTAATATTTCTTATAAGTTACCTACAGTTGAGTTACGAATTACTACTACATTAACACGTAACGAAATAAATCATCTTGTCCCGTATTTATGAGAACTATTAGCGATAAATCTAAACTTTTTCATAAATGTAAAAGTAATTCGTAAATGTTCTAATCAGACCGTTGTTTGTATTAAAGTAATATTCATGGCAATATACAAACTTTCACTTAAATAGTGTTAACAAACTGCATATTATGCTCAAAGGATCGTGTAAAATATTTTTCATACATCAACACACCAGTTTATAAGATTCACCATATTTTACAGAAATGCAATAGGCACCCCTTCGAAATGAGCATTCGAACTGTTTAATTTCCGCTAGACTTTTCTTTGATCTCGTTGAAGCTCATCTGCTTGACTTTAGTCGAGCAATATTTATTTCTTCTTTAAGTCTTGTTCATTAGCCTAAAATTTATAATGCAAATGTTATAAAGAAATATTTCAAATAAATATTTGAGTAATTACTAAAAATTATGATTATATAAAATTACCTACACTGACAAGGAGAAAGCTACAAATAAAAAAAAGAATTTGAAATCCTACGTATTGTAAATGTAATTTTGTAAACTTCTGACACGTACGATATTTCTAAAAACTAATTGAAAAGTTTTTTTTTTAATAATAATTACTTAGGCAATTATTAAAAATAATTACTTAGGCAATTATTGAAAATAATTACCTAAGTAATTATTAAATAAAAATAGTCACAGAAATAGAAGTAGTCATAGAAAAAATGGACGTGTTAATATATATGTAAAATATAATGTCGGAAAAAGTAAAAATTGACGGCATTGTAAAATAAAAAGTTGATGTAAGTAACTAGGTATAGTTATAGAACTAGCAAAAATAGTTGCAGTCACTATTCTGATAATAATGAACGGGAACGAATTTTGACTTAAGTTAATGATGAGTGAAAATAAGCTGAACTATGTGAAGACGAATTTATTAACAAGTATCTACAGAGCATTAAAATTCGATGTAAAAGGGAGGAAGATTATAAAGGGATAGAAAAATATTCTACGATTTCTTTATTGTCATAGGTATAAAAAATGCCGCTGGTGGGGGTTATTACTGCATGTATGGGTCACCTTATATTTGATAATCATATTATCAATACTCGTCAAAAGGAATTGGAATTTTTCATATGATATTTCTATAATTTTTGTTATGTTTAGTTTGTTTTAATTTTATTTATCCCTTTAACACTTTAATCCCAGTTTCATAATCCTATCTGATCCTCCTTTTAGTGCGATGTCACTTACTGTAAGATGCGCGGACTAGATCATTCACTGATGCTGGAGAAATATAAAAAAGGTACAATAAAATTTGGTTTCATAAAATATACAGTTATCATCGTTATTTCTTACCTTCAGATTTTTTTTAATGACGTAATGGGATGTAATTCCTTTCAACTCAGACAGAATTTTTTTAATCAATGATTACTTTTTAATCAATTGATTTTTATATTAATAACCCTTTAGACTTGGATTTGGCGATACTTCGCACACCTCACCTATTATTTTATATGCCTAGAGAGCATGAGGATATCCCGCAGCATTCATCGAATTTTATTCTACGTTGACCAACGTTCTTTTTTCTGTTTCATTGATTCCTTTTGTATAATAATCATGGAGTTGCTTATTGTTCACGTCGATCATTAGCGTGATTATAACCACAAGTGCACTCTTATATTTCTTTACTAACGTTTGTTATACTTTTCATTTTAACAATTTTTAAGACATTTTTATTAAAGATTTAATGAGTTTTAACCTATGATTTCTAACAAATGTGGTATTCCATTACTTCTTTAAACTTAACTAGTAATAAAATTAGGTTAACTTGAAACAAAATGTTGATGTAATGAAACCAAATATATATAAAACTAAGTACATTTAAGGAATCACCTACCGAAATATCCTGCACCGAAATAAACTCTGGGAATAAATAACAGCACTACCCATATAAATGCTCTCGCATCCCTCCGGGAACAATCCACTCTCGGCAGAGACAAAAAGTAAAGGGCGGACTGTAAGATACGAGATCCTATACGGGAGATGTTTATCCATTCATGAATTGAATTCACTATAAATTTGCATATTAAATAGCTTTGCCTGTTTACTTTAAAAACGTCGGCCGCCGAAAATAATTATATGATTGAAGAATAATAATTGGTATTATTCATCTATTGTCAAACATTTCCTTTTTAAATGCGTAAGATACGCAAGTGGTTATACTAACGACAAGTTGAATGGCGCAATAAAATTTATTTATAAATGTCTAGCGTGATCTTATCTTGAGAATAAGAAATTGAAAATATAGAGATTCTAATAAAATAAAAAACCTTTTAAAGAACTGGATGCCTTGACTTTTTTTTATAAACTTGTCCAATTGGAAATATTAATGGTTAAGGTTTAGATTAGAAATAGGATTTTATTTCAAATTTTCCGTCATATGCACATTTAAATTGTCATTCCTCGTTCATAAATATTATTGATAATGTTTTCATAATAGGGAAGACTGCGTAAAATTACACGAGGCTGATAAAATTGACATCAGTTTGGTAAAAATATAAAAGGGAAATTCCTAAAAAATAAAATAATATATATATATAATAAAGTACATCCTTGTATTCATTTAGACTTGATACTTTTTTTATTAAGCCAACAAAACCTATATATTATGCAAATTTGAAAGGATTAAAAAGGTTCTTTTATAAAACATGTTGACACTCCATGCTGTTTTCAAAGTAGTGTGATAAATTTATATATTAATTGCGTAAACTTTTGTTTGTTTTAATTCATCAAAGATAATGATTTCAATGCTTAAATGAAATGATTTTTAAGTTTTCTAATCCCATTACTTCATTTCTACACCAGCGCTTATTATTTTTTTTCCGTACCAATCTACTAAACCGACCTCTTAACTAAATTATTTTAGTCACTTCGCTAGCAAATTTTTGTAGACCGCTGAACGTGCAGTCAGTCTTTTTAGATAATAAAATACATTATGCTTTATGTTTATATATTATTTTCTATCATGCCGTATACTGTTCATTTTAAGCATGCCGAACATCGAATGTGTGATAACTACACGATGCATGCATACAACGTATGCATAATACATGGAACAAAGGTTCAATCCGCCTTGAGCGCAGATTCAGTCCTTCAATTATTGACCATTGTCAACCTGGAATTGCGTCATATGGCGGCAAATTCTATTGACTATCTATAATCATTGTGCGAATGGCTTCGTGTAATTTCTTTTGAGTGTCAGCTAAATGATGAGGTATCCATCTAATTTAAAGTTTTGTGACGTTAAAATGTTCTTTGAAAATTTTCTGTTATTAACTCATATCTATGCCCAAACTTCCTCGAAACTGTCAGGAAGTCACTCTGTTGTTACTCTTTATCATTGGTCTCAGAGAATTGTGTTATGTTCTGTTGCCGCTCTTGAGGGATGTTTCTGACGCAGACCATCAGTGAAAATGATACGATCGTGCTATAATTCGTTAAACCAGTTGTAAACAATGGCGCGGGATGGATTTCCATCTTAAAATGCCAATTGAATTTTCTCCCCTTTTTTCTCATACGTGCTCTTTTTGATAATCTTCAACATATCAAACATATTCTGAAATTATTTTCATGTCTTTCACGAATGCTACAAGTACACTTCAGCCATATCAACTTTTTTCTTTTTCTCCGAAGACATACTTTGCGTATAATTCTTGAAACAAATATTACATTCATTTATTTCCTTTGATATTCCCTGATAACATTGTTTAACCGAGACACTTATAAAATCACTTAGGTGTCCATCTATCCGCACATCCGTCCACCACCGGTTTTTCTCTCAAAGGCTATTTGACGTGAATAGCTATTGATAAGGAATAAGAAGGACGTGAAGAGCTATTGAAAATGGTGGAACAATTAAGGAATTGAAAATATTTATGTTCTGGTGTGAGGAATCGAATAAGCAGGCTAAATTGGAAATGAAAAATGTTTGAAAGCTTTAGCATGTAATACCAAATGAAGTCTGATTAAAACTAAAATGTAATATAAGTATGAAATATTATTTTTCGTATTGATGTATTTTTAAACTTTTTCCACAAAACGCCTCAAAAATTTCAGACACCTGCTATATTTAAAAGAAACACTGAGAAAATTCTGGAAAAATTCATAAACATTGAAGATTAAATATAAATTGAGATACCATTTTCGTACACGTGGTATACACACACACACATGTATATATATATACATATATATATATATATATATATACATATGATTGTTACCAAAACATGAACTCCAAATCTACAATAGACAAAAATATATAAGATATGTGATTGTTCTTAATTCCTTTAGATGTTTAAATTTATTCTTGAAAATAGACATTATTTAAGGATATAAGACATTTTATATAATTTGAGTTTCACTATTCATTACTGTTTACAAGATAAATGACATGTTAGAGAAAAATTATGCGGTCAACAATAAACAGAGGCAATTGCCTTTAAAGCAAGATATACTACACTTTTCAAGCAAGATCAACAATTTTTAACAAAAATTCAGAGTAAATATAAAATTGTATATTAAGTTTATATTCTTATGGCAAATAAATTAAGATTCAAATCTGAACTGAAAACGTACATTAAGTTTGCATGATCCGGCTAGATACATAAATGCTTTAATTGAAATAAATTATTTATATTAAGCATTAAACTGATTAAAAATTGTATGATATGATAAAATACGCACGAGCCTACAACGATAAAATACGCACGAGCGTACAATGAAAGAAATTTTGCAAGAAATAACATATTAGAAATAACCAATAAATTCTCATCTCTGGCAAGCAATGTGACTGAATATGTATTCAATACAATATGATCTCATTAAGTATTTTCGTCTGCGGTATTGGACACATAGAGTACAGTAGAACTTGATACCTCCAAGGATATTACAAGTTAGTATCAAATCAAACTCATTTAGTGTAATTGTATTTATGTTACTCATAAAATACATATATACATATATTAATATCCGAATACTTTAGGGCATTGAGATATTTTTTATAAATTAGGTTTGATAAAAAAGTCAAGAATGACGATTTTCCTATTTTTAGATACTACGCAAAAGTTGGGTAAATATTTTTAGTAGGAATTTTTTCATGTTAACGGAAAGAAATGTAACTAAAATTGTGAAAATTTGCCAGCATGCTTTTATGTTTTATTTAGAAAAAAGAATTTATGTCACTGCACCTGATAGTTGTGACAATTCCAGAGATTCAAACATGAAGACCGATTATATATGTATAAACTTTTTGCAAAAGCAGAATTCCCATTAAATAATTTCTATCACTAAATAATAATCAGTAATACAAAAAAGTTTTTCACCATTTTCTTTTTTTAGGAAGTAAGTTTTCTAGATGAAGCTGATTTTACTCCCTTTTGCTCTCTTATTTGTTTTAATTACACAGTATGTTTCAATATAATTTATAAATTGTTACAAACTTTAGGCAAAAGTTCTACACAAATATTAATTTGGGTGGGGTGTATATCGTCGACCGTTTGTTCATTAATGTCTAATTTGTTCTCCAATCTATTTCAATAAGCTTTTAACAACGTATTATATAACACTTATGTAATAGTCCCAAATTTTTATTTAACATAAGCTAAAATTGTTCAACTTTCATCCATTATCAGTGCAATTTTTTTCTCACATCTAATTTCAATTTGGAGATAATCTTCACCCGGTTTTAGGTCAGGTTTATAATAAAATGGATAATCTAGTTCTCTAAAGACATAAGAATACGATTCTTGAACTAGCTTTGGCAACATCACAGGTTTGTGCGGATGCATTGTTATGAAGCAACAACAGTTATCGTCATATATTTCTGCGACGGCGTTTTTGATGACTTCACTCAACTGTTGCAATAACAGAGCGGAATAGTTAGCAGTTACTAAGGCTTTATAAACTTCATAAACATGATTCTTTCGCAATTCCAAAAGATCCTTGTTGTAATTTGTTTTCAAGGTTGTAGCACTTGCTTTATTAGAATGGAATAACCTGGGATGATGCCATTCCATTGATCCTTTTTTAGCAACGAATCGTGGTAAGAAATTATAGTTTTATCCTGTGTAGCAATGAAGTATACAACTTCTCTCTGTAGACTTTCATGAAAGGACAAATATTCAGTGTAAATTTCACACGTTGTTCTTATTGAGCAGCCTATTTCAGTTTCAGAAGCCACTTAATACAAATCTTAATAATCCTTGACCATACTAATTTAATTGTCTTCAAATATATATATTTCAGTACTTCTTTTTTCATAAGTTTAATGATTCATTCAGTGATCGGGTCCAGTGGCAGTCTAGGGTAGGGTTCACCTTTAATTGATTCTCTGCCTAATTAAAACTTTTTTGCGCGGTGCTAAATTGCACCTAGTATTTAAATTAGTTAATGCACTAATTCGTATTACATGGACAAAGTCTATCAAAAGAAATGGGGGAAATCTATAATATTGGTAAAAAATTGTTGATCAATGAATGTTTTAAATTGATATACCAGGAATTTTTGGATTTTGTAATTCTGTAATTCTTAAGTACCCAATAAATGCACTTGGTTTTTTGTCGATTTGGGATAATGGGTTATTTTATGTCAAACAGTAAAAACACATTTCTTATAAAAAAGTAAGTGTAAATAAATATGTGAATAAAAATAACATGAGCATCAGTACTCATAATTTTTAACGTATTGTATAATTTGTTGTGTGCTTTATACAATTATAAATATTGGAAAGTTACTCTATCTTGCCGAGTTTTTCATCACAAAATTGTATAAAGGAAATTAATCATATTTAAGAAGGCAAAGAAATTTGAACACACATGTTTCATTTTTATATTTTGAATTCGGAGATCATGGATCACGTCATAAATATAATACAATAATATAGCTCATCCATCATTTTATTATAGTTTTAACTTCAACTTGGGGGGGGGGAGATGTCATGTAAATTCCAACACAACTACTAATACAAAGGCTTATCGGTACCTTTACGGATATCTCATTACCACAGCGACCAGAAGACGGAAAGTAGGCAATGGCGGAAGTTTTTCTCTATGATAAGCAGCGGAAATAGCTATATCTAGTATTTCATGTTGACAGCAAATAGAAGGACCGTATTTCGGTAAAAGTTGAGAGTGGAAAAATGGAAAACGATAGTATATCGCGTCCATTATTAAACGTAATTTATGTTCCATTATGTGAAGTATGATTGAGATTTATTTTTTTCATCAAGCATGCTGGAGACATGATGTCTGAGCAAAGCTAATACATTTGCCAAGCGATTGATGTGGTTACTCTTTACAATTTTTTGTTTACGTTTTTGCTTTCAGTTTCTGTTGCCTAACCTAGATATTTCGTATTATATAGTTTCAATTAAATTCACCTTAAATATAAAACTAATATTATGTTTTTTTTATTCTTTTTTTTTTAATATGAGAAAATAAATATATAAAATAAAATTGCATATTAGCCAACACGATGAACAGTAGTATGTTTTCTTTATCAAAAAAAATCATTAGTTTTGTTCGAATTTTTCCTAATTTTCAATTTTACTTAATTTATTTCTGGGGGTTTTTATATTTAAATTAAGTTTCCTGAGTCCAGAGCAAACTGAGTGAAAGTTATCATTTAACAGTAGATGGAATGGAAGACTGGTCAACAAATGTGGTTCCATAACTATTATAAATTCAAAGTTCATTCTAAATATACTTAACTTCGTTTCTCTTAGACATTGCCATTAAAACCCAAATCGGTTTTTGATTTTAGAATTAATTTTTGTGTAATATTTGGATACTTGTAAGTAATATCGTGAAGGATTCAATCTCTAGATTCGGAAACATTTTGCGTCTGCTATAGCAGACAATTATGTTCGTCAAATTCATGACATCAGAATAAAGTATAGCTTTTGAACTAAAAGGTTAATTTTCTAAAAGGTTTATTTTCATACAATATCATACCATAAAATGATTCGAATGATCATGATGATGGTATGATATTATATGAAAATAAACCTTTTAGAATCATAATGATTGATTATGATTCTAAAAGGTTTATTTTCATATAATATCGTACCATAAAAATCCGCAGTACCTGGATGGTCAAACGTTTAATATTTGTGACTAGGTTTCGAAACAAATTAATATTTACTATCATAGTCTACTTTATTAAAAAATGCTTCGTCTGTTTCCCTTCCGATATAAAGCAAAAATTACCTCGATCATAAATTTAATAGCGCGATAAGTAGAAGAAATTGTTTATTCTGTGCAACCTGTGCTTATCTTTAAAATATTCTAAATGGCCGCAAAGAATTTTAGACACTCCATATTCGTTATACAAAAAAAAATTCGAGGCCTGTCGGTCTGACAGGACCAATTTATTTTGGAAGATTATCACTTTCTCATTGTTCTGCAAAGAGTCTCATGAATTATTCAAAGATTCCTTACTGGTATTAATTCGTCACTGACTGTGATTGTCACTCGCTCACTGTTTTATCTATAACTAATCGAATCGGTATTTAGAATGTAAGTGGCGTTTATAATGAATTAATGATTGCATTCGGTTTATTTGGTGAAATTTAGAGGCTCTTGCTGAGCATTTCAAAGTTTTTAATTTTGTTTATTCACCGAACTTTGTTTAGTTTGATAATGATTTATGTATGCGTATAAGTGGTAAAGTATGGAGGTGAATAGTAATATGTGGTCTGCGTCGTCCATTCAAAGTTTGCGAGGAATTTTAAATGAATTTAAAATAATCCTAAAATTACCGTAATAATCAGCTAGATTTATAATTAGATTAATTGTATAATTTATTTACGTTTGGAAATTTCCCGCTAATTAAGAACACAAAATACGCTGGTTTTCTTGTGGTAAAGTCAATTACAATATATTAAATCAATCATAATGTGAACAGTGTAAAATATTAACACCGTGAACCATATAAATGTGGAAGTGAAAAATAAACATATTTTTATGTAACTATAAACCTGAATTTCATATACAAAAAAAAACAACTTATAATTAATCGAGACAAACGATATGTTAGTGGTAGCTAAAGGAAAGGGGGTGAGGCACGTGGCATAGAACAAAATTCGATGTACATATTGTATAAGACGGCTTTCGTGTTACATTTATTAGGCGCTACATTTTTTTCACGTATACGCGAAAGATTTTGCCAAAGATGATTTTTGTTAAAATGCAGTCTGATTGTAAAGTTCTCTGGTCGTAAGAACGCAGTTCAAACCTGCGAGTTAACAGATGTTATATTTTAGATTGGATGATTAAAAGAGCCAAAGGATTACCAAGAATATCATACAAAAATAATAATGTATAGAAAATTATACTGCTCGTGAATCACAAACCACTTAAATTACGGAAACGATATTCAAGCATATGGTTGTAAATCCTATGGTCAAAATTGAATCGCATAATCAATATACTTATTAATTTAAAGGTATTATAATTGCCTAAAACGTTATAAAATCTCCACAGTTTAAGCCAGAAAAAAGAAAATTTATAAATGTGTATTTTGATTTTGGAAAAATAATTTAACACGTTTGAAAAAGTGTATTTTGCAGGAAAAAGACGAAAACCAAACAACCGTTAGTGGAAGAACAACCGTACGTAATATCTATTCTTTTTAAAGGCCCTGTTTTTTGATATATCAACTTGACTTCGAGGCAAATCTGGGAGGTCTTTTTAGACCAACAATGATTGAGTATTAAATGATTTCATCGTGTAATCATAGACCGTTACGAATAAGATAAATTGTAATTTAAGGACGGGTCTTTGATCAAAGCATTGTTAAAAATGAAAAAAAATGAAAGAAAAATATGTCACGTTTTAGTCGGTGCACCAAAATATCAAAATTCATATAAATGAAAACGTTAATGATATTAGAATAGTAGAGTTTTGTTAATGGCAACATGCAAGTTATTAGTTACTTTAAACAATGCATTGACGTACCCTTATAAGAATTGAAACCAGAGATAGACAAAGAGATTCAAAAACTTAACATTAGGTCAATAATTACAATTCAAAACAAATCGATGCATTAGGTCTCATCAAATCTTACACAACTTTCGCTAACATATTTATAAACACAACAAAACTAACTCTAAAAAAATTGGTACTAAAAAGGAAAACAATTAATAACATAAAATAGGTACCTTTTCGCAATAAATAACTAAGTTATTTATTTTTTTATTGCTTAAATAAGTCAATATTTTGGTCGATATTTGAATACCCCCTTTTTTGAAATACCTAATTTCATTAAAATATGCTATTTGAGAATTTTTACTAATTAATAGTGTTAATAATCATACTATACCTAACATTCAATTATTTTCTCTCTCAAAATCTTCTATAACCCTTAAAAGTCGTAGACAAAAGTTAGTATATAGATAATTTCCTCTTTGTCTAAAGTTGGCTATCAACAATACACAAAATCGAAGAGATAGTAGTAGAAGCGATTGGTTAGCTCTTAGCCGTTGAGGATTTCCGTTCCCTAATCCGAAGTTCAACATAAAATCTTGTAAAGTATCAACACCCAATAACAGATGTCTTGAATCACGCTTGATTTACCACCATCCGTTAAGAAGTTGAATCGTTCATCTCTAGAAGTCAACATCATACCCTGAACTATTTAGTTGCATAGTAATTTTGCAAAGTAACAACTACAATTGATTTACTACCATTCATTAAGGAGTTTCATTTTTCATTTCTGAATCTCATCATTATTATATTTATCTTGGGCCAAGTGAAAAAACAAGTGAAAAAAAAACCGGCCAAGTATAAGTTGGACCCACGCACAGATGATAACATTAAACTTATTTGTTAAGCAGTGAGGTATATTTTTACAAGTACTATTTTGTAGGTATAGTTTGACAGCGCGGTTGGGTGACGACGTGTTTAGAAGTCATGTCTTATCTTATCATCACCTTTTTATTTAAATAAATATAAGGAAAAATATAGTTAATCGTGAATTTAATAATAGTATTTAGTCTTTTATTTTAAGTTGAAGATAATTTTCCAAGTGCCAAAATAAAAATTGTAATTTAATATTCAACAAAGTTAGAAAAAAGTTACTAGTCCGTATCCTGAGCTTATCATCATTTTTGATATAAATAAATGAAATAATATTTAAGTAAGTAGTAAACTTAATAATAATTTATAGTCTTTTATTCAAAGTTGAATATAGTTTTACAAATACTAATAAAATTTGGAGTTTAATACTAAACAAAATTATTGATGCGGTAGGTACCAAAAACATCTCAAAAACTACACAACACATCTTATTGAAACTAATTTTAATTGAAAGTTTATTTTAAGCTCTAGCATTTTCATTCTTTTGTTCAATATATATTTTTTCAGAATTTAAACACGAGACAATTACCATCCAAATTTCATCTACATGGAGCCTATAGCCTCCGAGTAAAAAGGCTGTCACACACGGACCGATAGATGGATAGACAGATAGACGGACAGACGGACAGGACGAAATTGTACGGATTACTATTTGGTTGCGGAACCCGAAGAAGAATCATGGAAATCGACTAGAAAATCTCGAAGAAATAGGTGTTCATACATTAAAAGAAAACAGTGATCGAATATATAACCTCCTTCTTTTTTGAAGTCGGTTGAAAATAGATTCTTTTCTATACTAATTTATTTTTTATTTGTCTTTTATCCTTATTGTTGCAGGCGTATAGTCTTTTCTATACAAATTAATTTTTATCCAAATTTTTTTATTGGTTTTGTATCCTTATTGTTGCAGGCGTATATGTGTGTGCCAATGGATTTATCGACGAATTAATACAAAAATATTTAATTTTATTTTTCATAAATAGTTTAATGATAATTATCAATATCAAATACGGAACTACCACTAACTAAAAGATTATGATTATAGGGACATGATAAAAAATTAAGTAAACCTGTAACGTATAATAATTCAAGATAAACCTGGCAACAATTTATTATTAATGCTACGAAGTTTCACTTCGAAATCTAATTTAAGAGTGTGTTAATTGCCGTCCGAATTTCCGCCTGCAACGACAAATACAGTCCATTCAAATTGAAATAAATAAAATTTCTATTCAGAATTTACATGTGGCATGTGAAATAGATGAAAGTGTTCATGGAAAATATAATTTTGAGTAAGTAAATCATTTGTTTATCTGTTCATGAATCCTTAGTTTCGCTTGGTTTCGTTTTATTATTTGCATTTCACTTCCTTTTTATTCCTTTGTTCCTTTTCCTTTCACGCTTAAAGAATTTAACGTATTTCAATAACATTTTGCATAATTTATTATATATATATATATATATATATATATATATATATATATATATATATATCCCATATTAAAATATTGGTCATATAAAGATACGCTCTCATTTTTCGAGGCAAGGCAGTGAATATAAACGTTAAAAAAATTATGCCCACGCACGAAAAACTCAATATGCTATTAATTTAATGTTTAAAGTAATGGATTATACTTCGAATAACATGACAAATTCATGACTTAATTATTGCATAGCCTTTTATACCAGACCACCATAGCATAACTTGCTCGGCACACTGTATTTCACTATAACAAATGTTAAAAATAAGGTCTGAAATTTTTTTTTCAAAATTAAACTTACAGCGTAACTATATAATTGACGTAATTAGCATCTATATCTAATTATTTGAATACAAAAGTTTTTTTGGTATTCTCCCACAACGATGTGGTTGAAGCTTTGGCAACGCAGCGGAAATGGCTAACTGCCAGTAACTATGTCTCCATTTACGTCTCCATTTTGCTTACAAGGAACAAGGATTTTACCCTTAGTAAAATCTGTGCGTCTTTATAAATTAACTGCTAGTAAATATTTCTACTTTAAACCATGTCTGCTGCCATGACTGTTGCCATTACTCGCCGCTAAAAGCGACATGATTTTTTGTAGCGTTCCTATAAAATTTAGACTTGTATTATTCCTTGGGAAGAAAATACATTATCCATGGATATTGTTAGGTTGGTGTCAATTTACTGTTAAACATTAGATTATTTTTATACAAATTATTAGCATGTCAAATTCTAATAAAAGCGATATGGAAACCATAAGTAATCTGATTTGCATTAATTCTGAAGAAAAAAATTATAATACCAAACTATAAAACAAGAACAGATTAAACTATGTATTGGTTCACATAAACTCCAAACAATATTTTGAAGTAATATGATCATAGTAGATATTCTGATATGTAAAATATAACCTTTATCGCCATGTAATGGTATAATGCACATTTATGGGTTAGACATTTCTTCTGAAATCTAGACCAGGCAAATGCCTTCTTGGCTATAGACCCAGGTTTTTCGCATTTGGCACTCTAATATCAATTTCTCCTAGTTTCTCCATCCTAGGTTTCACCAGAAGCAGTTTCTTGCCAGGATTAGAATAGTCCATTCTGACAACACGAGAAGAGCAGTTTGATCGATTGATTTTGATAAATAAAAAAACTTCTCCAATTGTAATATTCAGAAAAATGAAAATATTATTTCCTAATTTTTCTTTAATTATACTCGTAATTTAAACACTAAATTAAATATATTTTGATGCGCAAAACTTAAATTCGTCAACAGCATTTTTAAAAGCCATCCTTTCCTTCATCCTCTTTCCTTTCTACGTCATTTAACTACATTAGAAATATTTTACATTTACTTGTATATTTATTTTTAAATTTGATATTAATATATCTTCAGGCACATGAAATGGATATTTATTTTGTAACCAGATCAAATCCAGTTATCATATTCTAACAAATATATCACTTACTTAAAGACAAAAAATGATAAAAAACACAAAATAAACGAAGAGAATAATTTTAAAAAATTGGAAAAATATTTCAAAATAACACATTCGTCTGCGATAACAATCTAACCGATATTTAACCATAAAGAAACTCACTCTCACATTTGTATTAATAATATATATATATATATATATAGACGTATCTCAAAGTATTTAAAATGTTTACAAAAATGGGACAAAAAGAAACCATGAACATCAACCCGTCACTTGTATTCAAACTTGACTGACATATATATTTGCAACTTACTTTGCGAATATTTTCATAAATTTTATTACAAATCACGACAATCTGTCAGTGACAAAATATTTGCTGCTAGTATTGAATTTCATAAAACATTTTCATCAGCGGAGGGCTTGTCTCAAGCAAATAAAATTTAAAGTGAATAACATGTTAACAAAATAAGACCATTGACGAAATTATATTAACTTTAGGGAGAAATTGTTAAATAGTTTCAGTTTTAAATATTGTATAATATTGGGCAAGCGCTGAGACAGTACAGCATAAATATTCAATACTAAATTTCCTAAACACTAAATATCAGGACATGTTCGTGTTTTGTACGTAAAATGTGGTAAGATGTTTGTTACTTTATTTCAATGTTTTTTTTGAAGTTGAGATTAATTACAATAATTTTTTATTTAGCAATATTTTTCAGATCCAAAAAAAATTAGGATATTTGCAATACTTGGCTATAAAATGACTATTACGTGAAAAATATTGAAAAAGTTTAATTTCATAATTTCATGAACTAAATTTGGAAAAGGTATAATAAGAGGGTTTTTCAAGGAATTATACTTTATAATGTTGTAGACAGCAATTTTGAAACATTTTGCAGTACTTTTATATTAGTATTAGGGTCAAAAATTTAAATTCGACTTTCATATTTCAACAATTTGTATTTTATGAATTGTTCTATATCAAATTTAAACATGCAAATGAATCAACGATAAACAGACAGATATGTTTTGAGAAATTTCACCGTTAGGTAACAACGATATATAAACTAATTTACTTAAATTTTCACAGTATCAATCCGATCATAATTTAATGTTTTACGTAATATTTTTAAAACTTTTCATTAAATAAAATAACTCTATCAAAAATATCAAACTTGGAAATAATGAAAGAATTATACGACAACTCTACACATTTTCATCCTTTTTCTTTTTCTCATCCGAAATTGTATAGAATATTTTAATCATAAAATAATTGAGAAAATTGGTGTAAAAAGATAAATAAATAAAGAAGTCGCAACTTCTGCTTTGGTTTCGATGCTACTCAAATATGACTTGAAAACCAGTAAATAATTTCGAGTTGCGTAAAAAAATTAATATCTTATTTACTTTAACTAGACATACCTAGTAAAGAAATCATTTTTTTCTAGCTTAGTTTTATGAAATTTTAATTTTCATTAATCTATTCTCAATTTAATCTCAAGTCTGTATGTACAGGTACCTAGCTTAGATTACGAGAGGTATTTTAACATAAATATTCTGTATCAATCTCAGTTCGTGGTCATCAAAATTGTCTTTCTTCACCTATTTTATTAAATTTTAGAAAATAACAGAAAATGTATGTTTCTACCTTCAATATCCAAAATGAAATATTCAAAAAGTATTGAAAGACATAAAAACACATCAACTGCAACAAAAAAAGCAGTAACTGAATTGAATATAATACTAATATTTAAACTACTAACCAAAAACAACATTTTAGAAAAAAAAAATTCAGCCAACGTGCAAACATGAAGAACGATTCGGCCATATTTAAGGGGAAACCTTCAATTTTTAGGGGGGGTGGGTTCAAAAACAGGAAAGGAGAATTTTATAAACTTTTCTAATTATTTTAGTTTTTATCAAAATTAAAATTTGATATTAAACTTAAAAATTTTGAAGGTTTCACTTCTACCACGTGTGAATTGCACACATGATTGTTTTCTTCTCTCAATACTCTATGAACATAAAGTTTCGAAAAACGCTTATAGATGGCTTTGGCAGTACCATATCGGAATATAACTGTGAGCATAAAATTTAATATAAATTCTAAGAGATGGCATTGTCAATATCAGTATAATAATATTCACTAGGTAAGAGATATTCTGAAAAAGTATCATACATGTTGCTCGAGGGTATACCTTTTGCTATATCAAATTTCAATAAAAGATGGGTAATTATTTCTTTTTATTAAATAACAAATTAACATACAGGTGGACAGACAGACAGGATTTCAAAAACAGGTTTTCCGGTTTTTATTATAATTCCATACGCTAAATCAATCACTATTTTTAAAATATTTGACTTGCACAGAGTTCACTCTGTTACAATTTGATTATATCCATGGATATTTATGTTGCTTCGTTGCTTTTAAATGTGACGCGACTTCAACGTTATTTATTTTGTTATTTATTTACGTTATTTATTTTGATCTATTTGCGTATATTTACAGAAACAACAGTGGTACATAAATATTCGTCATTTTTATACATTTAATAAAGGATCAACTATAAATCTAAATTTATTCTAAAAATTTCGTGTATTCCTTTATTATTATCAAGAATATGGAAAACTCGATTTGTAATTATCAAATATTGCAATCCGTCATGTCAAAGTACGGGAATAAAAAAAATATTATATTGTCTTATTTTAATATTAACTTTCAACTATTGGTAAATCACACAAAATCCAGAGGCATAAATAGCGAAGCAACTGTAATCAAGTACTATATAAATAAGGTTGCATACTATCCGCTCAACATCGTACTTTACTCAGTAATGAACAGTGCTAATAACCCTGATTAATATAAATGATGCTAAAGATACATACTTAATAGCTCGTCCATTAAGTAATATAAGGGCGAAACTGTGGAGCCTGGAAGGAGATTCCAGAATTGTTGATCCCAGAGTGCGTTTACAAATCTGTGGTTATGTAGAATATTACGTATTTTCTGCTAGCTCGAACTTCCAATGTTAACGTTCAAAGAAAACCGAAACACAATCTGATACGTCCTATTGACCATATAATCGAATAAGAATTGCATTTGTGTCCATAAAGAAACCATAGAAGACACAACAAAATCACTTGGAAGCGTAAAATTATGAAAAGAGCAAGAGAGAGTGGAAAATCCTGGAGTAAAGTAGAAGCTTTGGCAAAAATTAGAGTGAGATCGAAGCCTTTTGTGAAAGATCTATATTCTGAAAAAAAACGATGGAAATTTATATGTGTTTGTGCCTGTGTACACATATATGCACGGGCGATATGCTGATTACAAAGGCCCAAATTACAAACTTGCCCTTTCCAATACTTATTTAGGCATAATACAATAAGGGAATATTAATTTAAAGAATATTCTCTGAGCGAAAAATATATAACCTTTCTCTCTGAACATATAGGCCAGACGGTTGATAAGTAAATTTTAGGGTGGAAATTAATTAATTTAATATGCATATAACGCCCCCGGCTTTAATTATTCAACACCTCAGGTTGAAAACCTGTCAGAGTTTCTAGTATAGTTAGTTTTGGGTAATATATTCCTCGTCGTACATAATTTGAATTTACTATTCGGAGGTCCAAGATAATTAAATTTTAATAAATATCTAAATTTAGGCACGTCAACAATCTTAAATAATTAAAGTCAAATGTTTGAATATTGGTTTAAGGCAAGCAAACATTGTAAAACTATTATGAAAACAAATTTAATGTCCTATTTTCTCCAGCTTAGAACAGTAACAACCAATAAAAAAAATTAGCATTCGTGGAGGTACTTCAAATTTTGACTTTTTGTAAACTTGATCGTCTCTTCATTTCGTAAATCAAAATTATTACCATTTAAAAATCTTTAACTACATTCATTATTCCCTGAAATACGAAGGTTATAAAAAATATTATTATCGATTTTTAAAATAAACTTGTCGGAATAATTATTAATACGATATTTTTTCATTTGTCGTTTAGACAAATTGTTATTTGTTTCTTATTAATAAAATAATATTAATTTTAATTGCTTATTTCAAATTGAATCTTTATGGATTATCTATTATTTAACATAGCAACCATCATTTTTACCTGGTTAGAATATTTTTTAAAGTTTAGTTTGACATAAGAGTTGTTTGTTTAAAGCGATTTTATTCTGTTAAACGATTGTTATTTGTTATATCGAGTGAATGAAATAACGAATATGTCGTTTTTAGTGCTGATGGAACATAGTATTAATATGCTAAATGTCATTATAATATCTCCATTAATGTACGTCCAAAGTTATCACCAAAAATATTGTAAAGCGAGCGCCGGCCCGCTATCTACTAGATATGCCATGTCCTTTCAAATAGCGTGTCACGATATTGTTCAAATGCACACTTCAAGCGAGCACCGCCTGTCGGTGTTCTGCACTTTGCGTTACCGCGTGGTACAGTTACTATCTCTCTCTATATCATCAATCTTTGTTGTTTTTAAAAGTAAAACATGCCGTTTTATTTTGTAATAACTTGTAGAAATAACAGTGGAACTAAAAACATATCAAATGCAGGCGTCTCCTGTTATAAGTGAGCGATATGCTTAGATATTTTATTTTTAGTTTACAATTCAATCATGTCATGTAAAACGTCTTCAAAATGGTGACGTTAGCGGACGTAGTGATGTAGCCGAGTCGATAGTTTAATATTCACGAAACATGAACAAATTGTTGCACTTCCTATACATTTTTTTAAACTGTGTATTACTAATGACATATATAATGTTGAATCTTATACTATTATTTAGATTTCGTGCTCAACCGGAGTATAAAGAGTAATAGATACGGATTGCTGGCAGATATGATTGGTTTCCTCAAAAACACGATACCATTTGTTCGGTGCATTTTGAAGACGATATTTTCCTACCACTTTGACTTTGACTTTAAAAACCCTATGAACCCACATAATAAAGTAGAAACGTTCCAATTTTTTGAAAAGACAAAAAGTTATTTAAAATCATTAAAGCTGGTCGATGGCCAGGAATTAGTAAAAAGCAACAGAAAAGTAGGTTTTCTTGGATTCGTTAGTAGTATGGAGAGTGCTCAGTAAAAACGGACTAGTTTGAAGTATATACCGTTTTATAAATTCAGCCAAGACCACCTGAAACTTCTTATCTGCAATATTCGCGCTCATGGCGGTTTGAACAGTAATCCAACCGAGAAACAATTTATGAGCATATAAAAAAATACTAACGCATGTGGAATTAAAGGATATGGGAAAAGGAAATTGTACACCTCTAGAATATATTTCTATTTTACCTTGTAATTCACTTCAAAATATTAATAACACAACAGAAAAGTATTTATTGTACGATAATACTTTTCTGTTTTGTTATTAATATTTTGAAGTGAAGTACAAGGTAAAATAGAAATATAAGATAAAGTTGCTAATGTAGATAAATATGATGACGATTATAATATAGAAATTCTTTCAGAATTCAGTGAACAAATAGTAACCTATATTGCAGGTTTTATAGTCAGGCATTTGTCAAAAAAAAATTAAATTTGAAAATTGTCTAAATATAATCTTTGCGACATCAGATCATACATTTTTGAGGGCAAAAGATAAAGGATGAATAGTTTATCTTTCGATTAGCGTAATAAAAGTATGTAAAAAAAATTAAACTTTAATGACGGTTTCAATTTTTTTACTGCGTTATCCACAATTCAATTTAAAGACAACAAACAAAATTTCGTTAACTATGGCCATGTCAAAGTTCATAACTATTTTATACTCGATTCAATGAACTAATTAGAAAATTAATCAAACTTTAAATAATTTTGTAATTACATATAAAAATGAAAATTTTTACATTTATGTTTTACAATAATTTTTTCTTTTATATTTTTGTATACCTACTTTATTTAGAGCGTTATTATGTGAACAATCAACGTTTTAACTATTAGATACCATCTAGTTCTAATATTAATTTTATCGAAAATTTTTAAGTTCTCAAACTATCGATAAGATAATTAATAATTTCGACTTCACTAGTGCCTACTTCTGTGTAAAATTATGACAGTGTGAGTATACATGCATGGGATTTTTACGCACACGGCCATGTGTCAGTCATTAATATTGATTGGTTTGGCCTTTATATCAGTAGGTTAAAAATGGGTGTAATGTTTATGTTTCTTAGTGTGGGTGCGTCCAAGCGACAAGCTGGGTTTCCTACATATGCCCGATCTAGTGAGAGCGGGCCGCGCGCGTCTTCCAACATCTTTGGTTATCACAAACAATCACCAACATAGTCTAGTTACGGAGAAACAAATCTTGTTACGATCAATTCAATACAGGGGGATAACCTGCAATTTCAACAAACATGGAACAAAATGTGTTATCTCCTTTTAGAAAGAAGCAAAATTTGAATACCAGACGCACAACGTAGATAATTTAAGTCAAAATTATTGTCGTCGGTTGCGAAAGTGGGGTACGAGGAAGTACTGGGTAGGCACTTAACATGGAAACAGAATATAACATTTAGGTGTGTATTAATACAAAATATATTCTAAAACAAAATTATTTGTATTTAAATTGCAATGTACGCGTGTTTAAAAAACTAGTGTTTTTGGAACGGATAAGTGATAATCCATTTTGACACTTGACAGTTTGCAAAGTTTGTAGTTGGCCAATTGAAATTTAGTACACGATGACAAGCTGATGTTTAGTGCCAAGATTATAGGCTCTTAATATAAACATAATTATGATTTCATAAAAAATTTAAACTTTAATTTTATTGTAAACTACAAGTGACATGTGTTTGAAGTGACGAAGTTTCCTTCTTATATATACTATATATATATATATATATATATATATATATATATATATATATATGTGTGTGTGTGTGTGTGTACATATATACACATCTATATAAACTAACATAACAAAAACGTATCCATTATTTGTGCAGGCAATCTCGTGCATCAAAATAAGTAAAAAATTTTAAGAAACGGTGTGAATGTTTTTAATCGTTTCTGAAAGACTTTTCTCAGAATTATTTTAAAACAAGAAACACGCTTCAAATATTTATAAATTTTTAAATAATAAGTTTAACGCACATAACCTTTATATGAATAAAAGACACTTTTTTGTTACATCTCTATAACAATACCAAGAAGAGTATTAATCAAAGAATCGCTAAAAAGCTAAACAGTGTCTTGGCGCAAGCGCACAAACGTACTCAGATGCACCCACGTATGCACACATACACTCATCCAAGAGGATGCAGGAAAAATAAGGAATATTAGTGTGAAAAATGGTGAATAATATGGAAAGGAATTTTCAAAAGTCCAGGGTACTTTTCAAGATAAAACTTAAATTTAAATTTAAATGAAACGCTACTTAATTAGTTATGTAATTTATTTAGCTACTATGCAGTATTCAAAATAAATGAGATTTTTTTGTAGTCAGTATAACGAAAGCGATAAATATGTATACATATATATATATATATATATATATATATATATATATATATATATATATAGAAAGATAATTTTTAATGGCCAATAATGCTTCGTATTATTGACCATAATTATGATGTATTTCTGATAGACAATAACATTGGACAATCGGTTTAATAGATTACATAGTAGGTTTGGAATGATTGTAGGTATAACAAAAAAGCTAGAATTGACCATAAATAGGAAGAAAAATTCTTTTCAATTATTTTTAACCAAAAACTAGATAGAAATAAATCTGGAACGTTCCTGTGGACGATTCTATTTCTGTAATCCCATTTATGTTTTTGTTATGCTTTTTTCAGCAGAGATCAGATATGTTGTCTTCGATACTAATAAGACCCCATTCAAAGTTATCTTTATATATCGTTCGTTTCTCGGCATTACTGACATCCTATACCTCTCTACTATTTACCTATCTCTACATTAAGCCAAGATACCATCTCTTCATTACGCCGAGTAAACACATTCTCTCCATTTCAAAATGGAATACTTATATATTCCATATAATAGGTTTTGTCCTAATGTCGGAAAGGGTGGCGTGACGTTACTTTTACGTAACAATGTCATTAAAACTCAATCTCAATGTCTTAAGGTACAATCAGTAATAAAATTCTATGCAATTCTTGATAATCAGTAAAGCAGTGACGTTATTTTTACGAAATAGTGCTATTAAAACCCAGCCAGTCACAGAATGCCGGCCAAATTTCCTTAATCAGAAACCTTGTAATTTTATCTTACAATATTCCTTACGTTGAACATAGTAACATGTTTTTATCCATATGAAAAAGTGTAATTAAAATTCACGCGTACGCTACGAACGGTTTTATCTGGACGTTTTTTAATTTTAAAATGTCGTAAAGAATAAATATACTTAAAAATTTTACGGTTAAAATTATAATTTAAATTTATTAAAAAACTCTGTTAGTGCAAAAAAACAAATTTAAAATGTGCGTATGTATGTATATTTGTCGTAGGGTCTTACGCGTGAATCAAAGCACTTATTTTAATGAGATGTTATTTTTTGGGAGTTTTTTATATATTTCTACAGTATTTTATTTTCCTTTTCCACTCACTTAAAAATTTAAATAAAGGTTTGTTTTCAACTTTAGAACATGTGCAGCGATTATCTTGAAGTTTTACACGTTAATAGTGGATTAAAAGCTAAATAATCTACCATGGCTAGTTTTCTAATGCAAACATAAGTAAATTTATGTTTCTCATGCCGTGAGGGTTCCGGTATGGTATGGGGTTAAAGGCACTGCAAGGATGAACAATATTAAAATAAAATGGTATTAAAATATTACAAAAACTTGTATGCAGAATTGAATTGGTAGAATTTTGAAATTGCTACCAAAATCGAAAGGGCACACACTGCTTCCATTTGTAAGTATACGAAAAATTTAAGAATAAAAAAGTTAGAAAAAGCAGGAAATTATGAGAAGGGTCAAGAAGATTTGAAGAAAACGGAGGCCGAAAGCAGTGGCCGTGCACGAAATAGGGATAATTTTGGAGAACATTTTTTAAAAATAAAATTATTTGACATCATTTTCAAAATAGATGAGCTTCTATTCTAATAAATAACTAATTTATAGAAAAAAATTACTAAAATCGATTGGGAATTACGACTTATAGCGTGTCTTCAAACGTCCAAACGTACATTTTTAGGGGCTTTGAATTGTAGTAAATATTAAAAATAGGTATTATTTTCGGAGTAAGATCTTATTTGTGCTGTAAGTAATATTTACAATTTGACTTTTACTTCTAAAAACCAAAGTTGACACCAAAATATTGAGGTCAGTGTGCTTATCGATGATAAAACATACAACTGCGGAGCGTAATGAATACAATGTTTCATAATTTAATAAGACGCAAAAGGGAACAATGAAAGTCAATCTCATTTTTAAATTCTAATAGTAATTTTTATTTTATATAATGTAAAATTTATGCTTTAGCTATAATTCATATTTGAATTATGGCTCTTTCAATATAAACGATAATGTAATTATATATAGCCTATCATCCATATAATTATATAAACATCATTTATGTAACAAATATTATGTAAATCCGTTAGTCCATTTAGGTATGGAAAACAGACTTAAAAATAAACAAAATTTCACTTTTACTTTATTATTAGATACGTGTTATGAAAGTACGGAGATAAATTTTTGTTTAAAATTTGTAAGATATAACACCATTTATAGAGCAAATAAGTAAAGTTTGTATTTACATCAGGCCATTAAAGTAAACAATTTTAATATACTACATCATAATGAAAATAACTTTAAATAATGTAGGCTTGAACGTTCGTAGTTTGAACCCAAATCGAACCTTTTTTGAACCCAAATTGAATCTTTTGGGTTTATGAAAAAACTACTTTTGAGGAAAAACACAGAAGTAATTTGTTTATTAGGAATTAATATATAGGAGTTTTTTAACATAATTGATATATTTTATTAAAAAATAGTAACTCAATGCAAGGTTCAACTGACGTTTAAATCGATTGTGTTTATTAGGTTGGGAATTTAAAAATAAAAATTAAAGTTTTTCAAAATGACAATATCGTTTTTATTTTTCAAAAAATTATCCTTATGAGATGTATTTGCACTATAATTACGAAAGCTACAAGTGATACATTTAGTATGATTATGTACATGATTATGTACATTATGTTTCCTACTACTTTACATCTAATGTTATTCTCAGACTTCAAATATAATACTTCATGAGCTCGATGTAGTAAATAACGAGTAAAAAATGAGAAAAAAAACATAAATTTAAATTCATCTATTTCAAAAAATTATACTTCACATAGAATCTACCTTTGTAAAATACTTCATATACAT
Source organism: Druceiella hillmani (assembly GCA_039881145.1). Classification (NCBI taxonomy): domain Eukaryota; kingdom Metazoa; phylum Arthropoda; class Insecta; order Lepidoptera; family Hepialidae; genus Druceiella; species Druceiella hillmani. The sequence continues at coordinate 4,217,149 of JAYKKI010000029.1, read as the reverse complement.
TCCTTGTAAAAAATGAAGATTGAAAAGCAAGTTTAATATGACACCTGGTCTCGTCTTGGCCCTGCCATGCGTAATATGGAACCATGAAAGTGAGCAGCAGATCGTTGTTCATTGTTCAAAGGGTTTGTGATTTACAACAATCTATACATGTAATAAAATTGTAACGGAATGAATTCTGTACACTGGAAAGATTTTTAAGTGATTGATTTAGCTTATATAACGTTAACAGAAGCTAGAAAAGTTTTAGGATTTTTGGCTGTCTGTGTGTTAATTTATACGCACATCAAGCAAAATCTATTGGACGGATTTTAATGAAATATGGTATGGTAATAGTTTATACATAGGGGCAATATGAGAGGGGAAAAATGTATTCCGAACCACACATGAGCGAAGTCATAAGCGCTGCTAGTATACATTAAAAACAGTTGGAACATTAAACATTGCATCAAAATTATGGAGACATATTTGATAATACTCATGCTAACATGAGGTTAGTGTTACACTTGTCATAAAATCCTATGAAACTAGATACATCCATTTTCTCTAATTACATTTTCCATTTCAATGTTTGTAAGTTAACTTTAATAATTAACTTGAAGTACGAGGGATCAAAAAGTGGGTCAGGTAAAGAAGGGCAAATCACAAACTTTGGCGCCGGAGTAAATTAAATTAAGCTCCGAATGAACTTAGCGAATCTATAGAAATATCTTGTGAATGGATACGATTTCTACTCGAGAAGTTAAATATAATAAGTTGATAGCGAAGAGATAATGAAATTTGATTTCTGCGAATAAATGTATGTAGTAGATATATAACAAATGAATTTGACAACTTTGATAGATCAAAAAGAGCATTCTATCATACAAGTAGATATTTAATACATTCATATTGGGGAGATATAATTTAAAAGTTATTTCAGATAAAACATTATATAAAATAAGAAAAAAACCTGTCAGATACATGAACAACTAGAGCAATGATTGTATTCCTACACACTTGGCATACATATACATTTAATGGAACATAGTAGTTCTATTAAATTATTTATGAATATTAATTGTGTTATTCACCACGTACATGTTACTCAATACAATTTTCATGTGTGTAAAAATATCGTGTATTCCTGAAAAACTACGATGCTTATAACATCGCTATAATTGTTCGGTAAACTTTTGGTAACACTGTTCCTCGTAGCTTTTACTTTATTAGATTCAGAGAAAGGTGTTGAATATATTTTTTGTTTACACAAGCGAACTTATTTACAATTGCTTGCTATAAGGTCGTCAATGAAACATAAATAATCAAAGTATTTCTAATCTAAGAAAAATTGTAATGCATGCGATATGGTTTTTTAATATCATGATATTTTCTATTTGGGTGCAGATGACACAAAATGTAAAGAAAATGGGACAAGATCCGTTGGTTTGACAATACAAAATAATGTTTTGCGTTTAGTTCGTCAATAAAGATTATGACTATTTAGACGAGTTTCTTTAATGGCAATGGAAACTGATCAAATATCAATGTGATGCAAAATGCAAAAATATCATAAATATTAATAAAATCTATTTGGTTAAATATTAAATACGTTTTTAAAATTTTTCAATAGAAGCAACAGATTAGATATAAACTTGCAGAATGTTAATACATTATAACCATAATGTTATTATAACCCTACATCATAATTACTTAGAAACAGGTCAGAAACTTTGTGGGGGAAGATTTTGTGAAAGCCATGGATAGGAGTGGTAATGGCTTTTTATATTTGAAAGAAACATTTCGTAAACTGAGTGATACGAAAGTTAAATGGAGCATATTTGTTAGTTCTTAAATCAGACAATTGATGAAAGACGATATATTTAAAGAAAAGCCTAGTGATTTGGAAAAATCAGCTTGGGAATATTTCATGAAAGTGATTTCAAATTTTGTCGGAGATTACAGATCACATTACTATAAAAGTATTGTCGTGGAGCTGTTATCTACTTATAAAGCTTTGGGCTGTAATATATCATTGAAAATACATTGTCTTCATTCACATTTCGACTTCTTTTCCGAAAATTTGGGCGCTGTCGGCGATATACACGGTGAAAGATTCTACGAGACATTTCTACAATAAAAAAACGATATCTGGGCAAGTGGAGTCAACGTATGCTGGCGGATTACTGTTGGACGTTATATCGAGACGTCTCTGAAGCAAAATACAGAAGATAATCATAAGATAACATTGATATTAATATTGCAATATAACAAAATAACTTAATTTTTGTGTAAAAACTGAAATTTTCTAAAATATAATAAAATAAAATTCTAATTTTATTTTCATTATTCTTATCCTTGTTTTAAACATAACTAGACACAAGTTTTCATCTTACATATAAAAGGTGTTTTTTTGTTGACCAGTGTTATTTTCGGGTATTAACAAGTTACAACAATAAACACTATTGCAGTGAAGATCCCAAAATTTGTATTCGAATCTTATGATTTTTTTGTTTTATAAATTGCATGCATTCTCTCTTCATAATTGCATTCATTGCATTCTCATGGTTAAATTCCTTTCAAAAATATGAAAATTCCTGGAAGCCTCGTTTATATTTTTAAGTAAATGGCGAGTAATATGTTTTTTTAATTTTTGTGTTGTTGGAATGTAAATTAAGTTTAATTTCATTGTACTGATTTATGAATATTGCTTTATCCATAAATGAAATATTTACGTCTAAACCTTTATATCAATAAAGTTTACTTAATCGTAAGTAATGATATGGTGAGAAAAATCATCAAAATAAAACCATAATTTAACTAACATTTGAGTATTATAACTAATCTGTGTTCTGGTCAATCATCGATATAGAATAAAAAAATGCTTCAAACAAAATTGCAAACACAAACATATGCACTTGCGTACCGGATAAACTTGTTTACATAATTAGTATAGACATATTGGCAGCGCAGGACGGCTCAGTTTGATAGTTTGTAATTTGCGTCCAAATACTAATAAAAATAACATGAATGAATTATTTTTATTAGTATTTATTTGTCATAGTTATTTGAATAATCTTAGTACAAGGTGGACATTTTATTTGTAGTTCTTATTTTAAAAAGAAAGAAAGATTTATAATGAGTGCAACGCCGCAAAACTAGGCGTCTTTTGTCTATAAAAAAAAGTTATGAATATTTTACAGCTACATTTTAGTAAGAATAGTTGATAATAAATAATAAGTTGAAAATATAAATTTAAAGAGGATAACAATTACAAAAAAGTTGTAAAAATATGATGGGACAATGGGAAGTAACGGGAATCACAAATAATTTTTGGATTACATTTTTCTACCTTTCAGATAAGCAAGCTGCGGTTTCAAGCCTGTATAGTTTTAAATACATAAAGCTTTCAAAGAAATATATTCTCTAAAACCTGCTCAAGCTGAAAATATATGGATAAGATATATATATATATATATATATATATATATATATATATATATATATATATGTGTGTGTATTGTATACAGAAAAACAAGAGTAGAAATGTTTTAGCTTTTATGTAAATATTGTTCATTGTGAAGGCTGAGTAGAAAAGGTTAATGCAATTTATAAAAATTCTCTGAAATATATTTCTTTTTACAGAAACACGTTTAAAATATGTTCAATTTGATGTACAGAATTACCTGTGTGAATAATAGATAAGATCTTTGTTACAAAATATACACGTATATACAGATTGCAAACACAGTTGCAAAAACCTGACTTATAGGCGATTCCGTGCTTCAAACTAAATAGAAAATGTAAAGGAGTTTTATAAAAATTTTCAACCATTTTTTAAAAATTCTTCATTAAAATTGCGAAACACATCACAATTTATTTAGTTCGATGCACAGACACCTCTATAAATAATAGACACGTCCTTTGTTATATCCGTATATTGCAATTATATGTTTAGGTGTTCAACGATTTTTTTAAAATTGTTTATATTAAAAGTATATTTCATTGGTTTCTACATTTCAATAAAAATATTAACAATAACTTTAACTAAGTGATAATAAATAATTTTTATTCCACATTTAATATTCATCATATTTATACGATGATTGAGCTGTAGTTGTATCATAGAAATAACCAATAAACATAATGCTAAACACACCCAAACTACTCTAGTACATATGTTTTCAGAAAAAGTAATATCAATATAATTAAAAGAAAACGGTAGTATTAAATATCCCTCAAGTTTTCAAGTAAAAATAATTTTTCACATAATAAAGAATTCCATTACCTATCTTAGCCTATGTGCAAGAAAGTTTGTTTCTAGATATGTTCACAACATTTACTCAAAGTGTCGTTAGTTGAATACTGTTAAAAGTTGCAAAAATATTCATGTTTTTATTAGTTTTATCTTTAACATTGGACACAATGAAAAATATGAAACATGTAATTACCCAATTCATTTTAGCTTATGTCCCTTGTTTGCCAAATAAAATTTTTTATACCTCTCCTAATTTGTTTTATGTCGTAATCGCTACAGTCTCACTTTTTTTTTTGATATATTAAGTTATTGTTTCCGTTGTCTTTATTACGGAAAGAGGAAAATTGTTATGAAAAGGAAATCACTTTTTGACATAAATGTCTTTGTTGATAACACTTTTTATTGTAATTTGTTTTTCAAGTTGAATACATTTTATCTCTTACGTTTATTGCAAACTGTCTCTCGTTAATTTTATTGTTTATGAGATAATGATGAAAAAAATATAAACGTGATAAATAGGAGCGAATTACAAATGGAATTTTTATTTAATTACAAAAGGACAAATTTAGTAACTCAATAAAAGTATAGGTTTTATTATACGATAATATTATATGTACTGTTTATAAGTTAACTGCGTAAATTATAATTTCTCTTAATACACTATTGAAATATAATGGAAATTACGATCATGTATGACATTATCAAATTTCTATTTGCTTCATGCATAGCCTTTACCTACCAAAAATGAACCATGACAATATTTTTTGTTATTGACTCTTTTCATACAATAGCTATTCTCGAGGTGTAGTTATTACTCTGTCTGTGCTTTAGTTAATTTATCTTGTGACATAAAATGCTTATTAGAAACAATCCACAATGATTAATCATGCACATATTGGAACTACTTATAGAATTGATTTTTTTAAAATTATTTTAAGCATTGTTTTTGCATAGTATGACTGTTTAGTTTGTTTACCTCAAAAATATTTCTTTGATCAAATTTTGCAATAGAAAACTAAATAAAACAATGTTTAAATTAGTTATAAATTTCGATAAATTTACTTGTGCATTTTCAAATTGTCCACAATGTTGTATATTATTTATTGCAGTTATAATTATTTAAAAGTTAACTCAAATATATACCCGACGTATACCTTCATTTAAATTTTCATTGGTCATTACCTTTATGTTCTAAAATATGTTATTTAACCTATCCATTTGGATATTATAAGCTCTATTGTGGTTAATATTAAGTTATTAATGTAAATTCTTTTAGTGCTCAGCTCAAAAATAAATCAACAAGCTAAGGTAATCTTACCCTTCCTTATCTCGACGTCCGGTTTTTAATTATCTTTACGGAGACCTTAAGATAATATAATAGATTATATTTAACAAAATAGGAAAACTTAATGCTTAAATTATGTAAAAAAACTAGCAAAAGTCCTAATTTTCCCACTTGTCTATTCAACAGTATGTCTTTCACTACTTTCTATCTTTAATTATTAAGTCAAGATATATATGAAGATGGCTTTGAAATATTATAATTAAAAATATGCTTTTTATTTTCAAAATTACTGCGTAAATAATTTTCAAGTCACGAAAAATGTATTCTTAAATAACGGGAAATAAATAACAGATAATAAAAACAATAATACGAAATAAGTAAAAAGATTAAAATATTTATATTCCGCAATGAAAAAACTCGTTGTTAAGGTTTTGTATTTCAAAAGGTAAAACGAAACCTTTTTGAAACGTTGCCGTCCGTTTTTCACGCCATTTCTATGCGAAATGTTTAAGGGGGAAATGTGAAATTTAGCATACGAATAATGCATCTTAACCCAGATACATCTAAATAACATCAATATAAAAAAATTAAGCGGGAGGAAGACAAATTAAATATTGAAAATATTTTTTAAATCCCTTATATGGTGTGGTGTATTATATGAAAAAGTTGGTTATAATGGTCTCAACAATATATTTTTTCATAATTTTTTATAGTATATCTTCTGAGAGCTTTTTGAGAAAAATATGAAAAAAAAACAAGTTCCTTCCCCTTGTTTCTGAATCTACTGAACGCATGAAAAAAGAAGTTTTTGAAAATCTGGGTAAGGTTTTAAGAAAATTATAATTATGATTCTAGGTGATATAGTTTTTAAGATAATGGCAAAAATATATCCACCCTGCTTAATTATATTTTAGTATCATTAAATTTTAAGTGCACATAAGAATGACTTGCATAAGTAATTTCATTTCAATTGAGGTGCGACCGAACTTATTCGCTCAAAGAAATAAACATTTTGCAGAAATTGCCAAATTTTCCTTTTATTTCCGCGACTGGAACTTAATTCATATCTTTGTTAAAGAAATTAAAGGTTTTCATATTTACGTATGTTATCGAAGATGGCTAGTTTACATTTTTCACTGATTGTGAACGACAAATTTAAGTATCACCAGTTGCTGCCTCCACTATTTTACCGCTTCTATGCATACGACGTCGTGAGGGTGAGTACTGTAAGTTCACTGTGCTTGCTATTAGAGCATTGTTGAAACATAAACCTTCATAGAATGTTAGTTATTTATATATAGTACACTTTTATTTCGTGACCTATTTTGCAATTTGACATTTTATATTGATACATCGTAAAAATACATAATATTTAATTCATGCCAAGGAGATTACTAATAAACCATATAATTTCCCACTTGGAAATTTATCATAATATTATTTAATTCTTAGCACGTTGATTTGTCTTTGCGGCAAATTTCATTGAAACCGATTTGGTGACTGAGTCGTAAAGAAGTCTTTTTTGTTTATAAGTGTCAACTATTTATAGACAAAATTCCTGTTAACTTCATCGACCGGAATACGACGATAGAATGTTATTTGTTATCATGCCGGATGTTGCATATTCTTTATATTTGCTTATAGTTAATATATCTGTTATTTTATTATGGAAAAATTAACCAAGATAATTATTTTCATTACATAAATGAAAATAAATTTATTAAATATTTAACACTGACCTACCACTGAATATTCGTTTTATTGAGATTGATTTGAGTTAAGGTGACTATGTCTAATCATCAAGCGAGAGAATTTAACGACTCCGTTTTAATTGCAGTATCCGTAATTTGGTGTCGCATTTATATACTGAGCTATTAGTTAATTATTTATGGTTATTTAATTATATTAGTTAGTAAATAAATAAAAGTTATTAGTTATAACCGTATTCAAAGGCAATTCATAAATAAATGTTCGATTGGATCATAAATCATATATATATATATATATATATATATATATATATATATATATATATATATATATGATTTAACCATGTAAGTATTTAAATTTTGTTTACCTACTAAATAACTTGTTGACTTTAAACAGTAATTTAATAAATATTAATCAATCAAATTATTAAATTTATACCTATAAATAAATTAAGTTTTTAATTAAAATTTATTAAATAATTTATACCTATATTATTTAATTAATTTGAAAATTAATATCTGTGCTCCTTTAATATAATCAATGTAATATCTTTAAAGCTTTTATTGAATTTAATTTTTGTTTAATATTTTTTCCAGATAACCAAGATAGAGACTTTTATTCAAATACACATAATCTTTGAATTCGGAACATTTCGTGAAAGAACTTAAGGGGCAAATAATGGAATGCAAATATTTGGAAAATAGTATTAAAAACTCCCGGTATTTCTACTAGAATTTTACATATCCACATTCGTGTTAGGCATGTCGGAAATGTTAATGGTGAAATGTCGGAGCAGGACTCCAAAAGAACCTGCATTTTAACTAACAATACTAAGGATTAAGGAAGAAACACTAAAAATGAACATCCAACAAAGAAAACTAACCGTATAGATTACTATTCAAGGGTGTTATTTATGGAAGCCCATGTGATCAGAATGGTAGCACTAGACTTAAAAAATTTTACTTCTGAAGACCTAGTATATCTATTAATACATCCTGGCTATAAATTACCAAAATCCCCTACAACTATATTGTTATCCCCAAAGTTATTCTAGAACAGAATGATAAAACAAAAAGTATATTTATTAAACAATTGAACAAAATGAAATACCAAAATCTAAAATTTACTGCTAATTTTAACGAACGAACCTCCACCCAAACGGAAGGTATTAAATATAAATATTCATAATAAAGTCTTAAAACAAAGCAAATACAAAATTTGGGATTATTGAGGCTAAAATATTTAATGACATCTTTCTCTGTTCTGTCGGGTAACTGATGAAGCTACTCAATAATAAGAACAGAGAAAGATGAAAATTTGCACATGGTAGTTTGCAATATTTGCATAACAATGTACAATTATTTGCGACTACAGAAATATTCGAAAAATCGTCGTTAGATGAAACCAGAACATTTATTTTTCAATTATTAGAAGGAATAAAATTTGAGGGAGTCAATAACGAGGACACAAGAGAGTCAACGACGACATCTGCAACAACCCCCAAATAGAAGCTCTAACCCCAATTCATGTTGATAGGAAATAACCACTCTACAATAGTTGGAAAAAATAAACACAAAGTTACGACAGAAAACAAAGATTCCTCTAGAGATAACACAAATCTAGAATCTATTATAATCGAAATAAGCATTTATGGTAGTGCTGCTGGCAGCGGGCGTGAAGCCTACCTAAGAGCTGCGTACAATTATTTATTATCTATACCGCCTACAAATATTTTACCTGAGCAAGATTTTTGTTTCCTCGGCTATTTTTGCAACAAACTGGAAACTCCTTAGCTGATAACCCATTGAAAGTTGTATTAGTCACGTGATCACATTTTCAGGAGTAAAAAAGTAGAAATAATTTAGTATATTTCATTTGTTTTTTGCTTATCATTTATTTTTACAGATTTTATAAATAACACACGTATTTTTTTAAAATAATTATCTCAATATTATGATTTGAGTTTTATTTATTTTCTTTTTAAAACTACAAATACATTTTTTCTAATGATACTAAATCAGTTACGCAATTACCTAATTACATAATATAAATCCATAAATTCGTTACTATTTACATAATTGACGTATCTGTAATTTTCAAAGGCCTGGGTGGATTGGACGAAAGCGAATAAAGGATCGTCTTATATATGAGTTTTACCGATTCATATTGCACAAAGCTCCCACGTAGTAGCCAAATATCACACAGTAGCGTAATAATTAGAACGTTAAAAGAGATAAATTAGAACTTTAAAAGAGAACTAGTTCTCAATATTAAATCTTTTTGAATTTAAGGGGTGACTGTTGAGAAAAAACATTCACACTGCGAAAGTTGTCTTTTTTAGGTAAGATACATGTATTTTTTATGATCCAAAACAATATTACTCGTGAATATACTTGTAAAATTTGACGGTCCTTATCGAATTTTTCTATTCCTCTGTGATTTTAACTTTGTTGAACTAGTAAATATCAAACAGGCATGGAGCTTTGCGTAGATGTTTACCTAGAATTTTTCATACTTGTTCTGTATCAATCCTTGAATAAGTACACATCTGCTCAATGTAGATTATTCCTTGTAGCAAAGTGTTGAAATCTTCATCAGTCATAACCTTTCTAAGATATATTTGTCAAACATCATGATTGAAGTAAATATATTGTAAATACACGAACTTATTAGTCATAAGCCATATACAGTAGTGTAAGGTAAAGTTTCATTGTTTAACGTTACTTGGAGTCTACTTTTAAATTTGTCGACTAAAATTTTTGCCAAAGTCATAAACATTTTGGCACGAAATGGTTTTTTGTTGCATTAATTTTGTCGTACAGGAAGACTAAAATTATTGTTGAAAGTGAGAAATAAATAATTATTTAACCTCTAATATTAAAAAAAATATAACTTGAGTCGTACTTTAAAAATGAAAATTAATTTTTAATGCTAAAAGTATAAAAGGCCAGTTACAATAACTCTCAGGATCGTTTGGTATTTGTCGGTATATGATTTGGTTGAGATTGATACTTACTTTAAAATATGGAATCTTTACTTAAAATAATTGTACGAAAATATAAAAGCTGATTGTGAGTGTAGGATATTTTTATGGATCAAAAATATAAAAGATAGTCCTTATCGTTTTGAGTTATGAAATATATAGCGATAAACCTGCTTTACCATTACATCAAATTAAAAGTTTCTATTTTAAACATTTAAGCGGCGTAAATCTTGCTTGCAAATTAAAGAATTCTGTTTTTGAATGTGTTGCTTAACACATTTCAAAAACAGAATTCTTTAATTTTGGATGCAAAAACGATTTCGGAAACCTTAGCCTTCTCGTTCAACCGATATCCTACAAGGTATACGAAATTTAAAAGAAATCGACTACATCATTCGCTCTTTCAAAATGATTTTATAAATATTTTTGCGCTTTATCAATACTGAATATTGAACATATTTGGCGTTAATTTTGTAGAAATTCATTATTCACAATTAAATGAAACTACGTGATGTAGTATTATTTCTACTTTCTTTAATTTCTTTACCACGACCTAGGTTTCGTTGTATTACAACATCTTCAGATGGGATATTAGCAAAGATTTATTTGATCTCGTTGTATTACAACAACTTCAGGTGGGATATTTGCAAAGATTTGAAAGATCTTTGCTAATATCCCACCTGAAGATGTTGTAATACAACGAAACCTAGGTCGTGGTAAAGAAATTAAATAAAGTAGAAATAATACTACATCACGTAGTTTCATTTAATTGTGCTTTATCAATACGTTAACTTTCAAGTTTTCCCTAAGAGAAATGGATATGTGAGAGATCTTATAACGGTCTTCTTGCAATGATAAAATTATGTTTAAGGTTATATTTTAGATTTAGGGTTTTGTTTTATGGTAAAATCTCTATTAAAATAAACTATAATTACCACTTCAAAGTTAAATAATTATATCTCAGTCCTGCTAACAGAAGAACCAACCATATAGTGGTGTAGCATCGCAGAATAGTTTTCAAGTCTCATTATTAGTCTAATAGCTAGGCTTGTAGTTTGGTCTACATGTATTGATCTTCTTAATGAAGAACGATTGCGGTAAATGTATTGAGAACTGTAGTTTTTTAAACGGAAATTGAAAGTTGATTTCGATTTTCGATAGATTTACAGTTAGTCAAACAGAAAAAGGAAAGTATGATTGGATGTAAGCATGAAAATTAAGGAGTATTTTTTGGGTTATATTTTGTTGAATTACCTTTATGGGAAAATCGATTGTTTCTATGTTTTGTTAGGGTACCTGAAAGTAATAAAAATCTTAGTTTAAGTTTATTTAAAAATAATTTCATCACCGTAGAAATATTCTGTTTAAAATATTTTTTAAAAATTACGGATTTTTCAAAGTTCTTCATTTTATTTTTTCATTTGGATAGTATGCCTGGTTGACCTCTGACAGTATATTTTTTCAATTTTCAAGATTTACTTGTACCATTAAATTTATGCTTCTTATTTGTCGGCTCGTGTCAAATTGTTGACATAATAAATATACACTTAATTTTTATTCCTTAAACATAATTTTGCCGATGTATCCTTAGGCTAATAAGATTAAGTGGGCATACAAATCTTTGTAGGGCAATTACAAATTTAATTTTTTAATTCTTATGATAGGTGATAAAAAAATAATAAAAATTTTGTAACTGAAAGTTGTTAAAATGACATAAATTTCCGTAAATATTTCTTCCATAACACGGATTTTTAAACTATTAAAATATTTCTTCACAACTACAGTATCCTTGCATCCAAAATGTTGAATCGGCACTAATATTATTAAAAGTTAAACTCATGATTTATATGACGAAGTTACAAATCGAAAAACTCACATTCATTATCGTAAAAGCTGAAATGTTAAAAGTATAGAATTTAAAAAAAAATAGTGAAAACCTGATAAAAAAATCTAAAAGCCGACTGAAAAATTAAAATAGTCTTAGCATGATATTGAAAACGCATAGCTGTAAGCACAAAAAATTTTATTATTTTTAATAAATACAAGGACTCCGACGATGATATCGATAAAAACGTAATTCGTTTCCTGCAACCACTAAACATAATTTATAGTCAGTGGTAAACATAAATAGCAATATTTAACATTTTTCAAGATCAAATTTTTGGCGAACGGCCAAAGTTTTCACTTGTTGCGATAACTGAAATATGGCGCATTATTTCTTACGATAATGCCCGATATGTCAGTTTCGAATAGCGTTTTTCATAATTTACAAGATATAACAACAATATAACAACAATATAACATTTATATAATGAAAACTTAATAGTTAATGTAAGTGATGGGTGTCAAAAGATTACTAATTATTTAAGAGAGCATTTGTAAAAGTAATTAAACTATTGTAATTATGCAATTAAAATAAAATTCCAATGAATAGGTCAGTAGTTTTCTCCATGAAATTAGGCTAGATCTAATAACCTATGACTGATTCCAAATAACATAACATATTAATTCGCCACGTCTTGGTTTTACTAATTGGTCAATCGTAATGCATCCATACATAGAAAAGAATTAAATGCGGTGAAGATATTTTCATTATTCGTACCAAATCTATAAGTTTCACAAAGTATTGAATGTAAAAGTTAATTCTGTATTCGTCAATATTTTTCAATTTACACGAATTCTTGTTAAATAAAAGTTAACCTTGAATCGAATATTTAAAAAGTTGATACTCTTATTCATTTAAAAATTATACTTAACTACAATGTTTATAATGAATATAGAAACAGTGTAATTCAATATCATTTCTTAAATACATCGATCAACATTATATAAGATACATTGAGCTAATTAAGAGGAATATTGCTTCACACTGCATTTACCACGAGCAGGCATATTTTATTTCCTTCTTTTTAGCTACTGGAAAACAAAGACAAGATCAGGTTTTTCATTCTTATCTTTGTATGTGTGACCCTATATTTCGTCATTATAATAGATTTTCAGACAAGATATTATTAGACTCGTCTTGATCGTCTACCGGCCAAGGAGTCTTCTTTTTAAGTCGGAGCAAATTTGAATTTTTTTAACCAGTAGCATTTTAGTAGAATTTTTTTTACCAAACAACCGTGTTAATTGTTAGTCAAAATTATTCTATTTATTAATATTTGGATTGATGTAATAAAAGGAGGCCGACTTTTTTTTGTTACGTCCCGTTTGCAATTAAAAAAATGTCTTTAAGAAACTATTTGAATTTTAATATTGTTGGTATATATAAGTAGCTAACTAACTAAATTAAACTAATTAAATTATTAAGATATGATAACAGTTCAGCAGATGCAGTAACGAATAAATGAAATAATTGAAGTTTCACTTTAAGGGCAAAATACCAAAATTGTGATGCGACGAAGATACGTTTTCAATTTCCTTTTTAACTCGTAATTGAAATTATTGATCTTAAATTATTCAAAATGAAATGTATTTAGCGTAGCTAAATTGTTAAATAACCAAAATTAATATTGGAATATACACAATCAATTGGCGAACATAAAGACCGACTTACATAATTAAGTAATAACACTCGGAGAGTAACTTCATTATAGCATCCAGGAATGATAGGCAACCAAACGCAATCAATTCCGACAGTTCAAAATTAATACCATATATCACATATTCCTCACACAAGCGTTAAACTATATATTGTTTTTATAGTAAAACAATTATCCTTTTTAATATTTGTGCACATAAAAATATTATCGTGAAGGTCATCCTTCGATACAGCTTAAGCAATCTGTAAGGTAAATTGTGCCTACTAAAACAAAACTGTATTGTATTATTACTAAGAAACGAAAAATCTTTTATGTAAATTGTTATATATAATAAGTTTATTTTTAAAATCAATGACTGTACTTTTAATTTTAGATATTAGGGCGAATTAAGAATATCTATGCAAAAATAAAAAAAATTATATCTATGTAAAATTGTGACATTTCTTATTTTTATCAAAATAAGAGCTGTAGGTTGATGCATTTCCATGTTAATGGCTTATGACTATTTTTCAATTTCAAAAAAGGGATATGATTATTGAAAAAAATACTTGTATTGCATCTACCCACGATATTACGGATTGAAATGGCGCTATTTAGTAAAGATACGAACTGTATATTTACCGAATTATTAACTGCTTTTCTATAAATAATCTTAACAATTTTAAAGAAAGCTATATTGATTTCAACTGTCGTCACAAATGTCTGAATTTATAATTGCGAGTAAAAGTTTGAGAGTTGTTGAGAGTAGAATCTCTTTAAAATATCCAAAGGTGTACCCTCTAGTTATCAAATGCCACTTTTATAGATGACGCCTCTTTAATTTGTAAAATAAATTTTTTTCTTTTCTAGTACTTTGACTAAAATATTATATTAAACTAGTGTAAAGTATGCTGAGAGAATCACGACTGTTAGTATTGATTACATAACGTGATTAAGTTATGAGTAAAAGTGTGTTATGATAACACTGGGTATTTCTTTTTTATTGTTTATTACCGTATTTTTCGCGAGACCGATAGGACCATCGTTCATTTTTATATATTGGTAACAATAATAAATTCGCTTCCTTTTATGTTAGAACTGATGAACTCTAAAGTAAGTGAAATCACTGACAAAATGAGTATTGTGTAAATAAAATTAAATAAACGGCCATACAATACCTTGTCAAGGCGTAACGAGAAGTAATTTGTGGCATAATACATGCTATTAGCTAACCGTAATAAATCATGATATATATATATATATATATATATACATATATATATATATATATATATATATATATATATATATATGTAATATTTCATAAAAAATTTAATCAGAAATAGCTTTTAACAAGATGTTTTAAGTTCTTTAATTGACTCTGAATTTTAGAAAGTTTTATAATCTTTCCATTTCTATATATTTTAATACAAGTTTAATTGTCAATGTATTTTTCCCAGCAACAAACAATACTAAGAATACACCTCCTCTCCATATTCAACGATGAGGCCCCAGGGTGAGTTATGGTAACTTCAATATTTCAACATGTTTTTTGTTTCGATTATGTCTTCAACATTAACCAATTTGTTTACCCATTATTTTTTTCATATTAATAATTCATTATTTTTTTCAATTTATAATTCTTTTCATGAAATGAACTCCCCGTTGTTCCATACCATGTTGTTCCTCCCAAATCTTATCAGTCTCCTCATTCTTGTTAATGGATAACACGCATGAACTTTTTTACGTTTTTTATGAATTATTTGTTATTACTTTCATTAATTTTGTTATTCTTTTAAATTATTTTTTAAATTTTTACATCAACCTTCTTTTTTGTTTGAAACCTCGTCATGACCCTGAGCAACAGTTTAACCAAGTTTCAAACAAATACCTAATTTTCAAGTTTCAAACTAATATCAATAAGTTATGTGTTACCATCGTGCATAAATATTGGTAGAACTTATATAAATTAGGAAATCTAAAAGAGATATTAAAATGAGTTAAGGTTTTTTTAGACCAACGTTTTTTTAGATCAAAAGATTGAAAATAAATATTGGGTTAAATTGACATATGCAGAGTTGTCTAAATTAAATCGAATTTTTTTTATTGATATCGTCGAATGAGTATGAAAAAAGTACCTGAGAACGTACGTATTTTACAACTTATATTGAAGTATATTCTCTAGAGTAATTCAGAGTAACATAACCATGATTTTTAAGAAGCAATTTTGAAGCTAAATATAAAAAAGTGTAAATTTTTTTCATTAAGCCTTTTTGGTGTGCGCAAGGTTTTCACAATTCCAATAATTGTTTACTTTAATGTATATAAATGTTTAAATAAAAAAGTGAATGAAATAACAAGTTACCTTTCCGCAACTCGCATCTTGGTCTGACATACCGTTATATCTGAAACGACTGGTTATTTTTTTGGAACCCCTGTGCCAAGGAGTTAACCAACACTTAAAACTACTTATGTCAATATTTTAGAACGAGTAAATTTGTTTCTGAAAAATGAATTTCGCATATTTTGTAGGATATCAAGGGAGAATTTTAATTTGTCACATTTATATATACATTATTTCTGTAGGTAATATAGAGGATATCCATAAAAACCTGCCCCCCACCAACCCATTTTTAACATTGCTAAAGTCAAAATTTTGAAAAAATAATTGAATATTATAATAATTTGAACACTCAATTATTTATATAGGTTAAGTAATTAGTAGGATTACCATTACTTCTGGGCAATGTTTCACTAATCTAATCAAACTACCATTAATCATCTTCCTTTGCTCTCTATGCTTTATCCAATGGCGGACACGATTCTTAATCTTCTCAAGCAGAATTAAAATATATTTATACTAAACTCTTTCAGAAACTGAGCTATAAAATGTGGCTGTAAATCATTTAGGTTACATTTCTCCATTTAAGCGCTAAGCTTTATCATCACCTTTACTTTATATCAAAGAGTTACACAATATTGAGAATAGTTGAAATGCTTCAAATAGTTTAAAAATTACAAGAAAAAAGAGTCCAATGTCATAACTCTCTCTTTGTTTTCTAGTTATTTGGAGAAATGCCTGATCAATACTACAATTCGTCATGATTCCTGCCCCTGTCACATACGTAAAAAATATATATATATACATATATATATATATATATATATATATATATATATATATATATATATATATATATACGGTGTCTTGGAATATATGTCGGACAAAGAAAGACGCTATTGACACGTTGGTCATAAAGGAATAAATTGTCGTTAAAATAAAATGTAAACACGCTTTTTTCCGAGTAAAAAAAAATATTACACCTAACCTTTTTATTACATTCAACACTTGCCCGGACTGAAGTGTTAACCGCAGTGGTGATGTCTTAGCACTTGTTTGCGGGTTATTCCTCTGAGTGGCGCTGAACAATTTGCGCAAGCGCCATTTGTACGAAAAAGATAACAAATAATTTTGAATATTATTTTCTATTTTCTAAAAAAATCATATTCTAAATATAACTACAATCAACTATCTTTCAGTCAAGGAACAACGTTTTGCATTGTCTGACACTTATTTCTGGACACCGCGTATATATCCTATGAAAACATCAGCTCCAAATTTTAAAACAGCAAACAATATTGAACTTCAAAAATTCAATGAGATCACTTAGCATTATCCTATATTGTATGTAATTACATAATCTCTATGTTTACCGCACAGAACTTAATACTGTAATGCCTTTGACAGTTTTGCTTTTAATAAACGAGTTATTATAACTTATTAGTACAATTCCATCGCAAGGTAATGTAAATTCTGTTAGATTAACACGCACATGCAATAGAAATACAGGTGTCTTATTGTACTTTATTTATACTATATGTTAAATGTAGAAGCATATTAACAGCATGTTAATTTCAACTTGTACATGCTTTCTCGCTTAAAAATTACACAAAATTGGCACTAACGTGTTAAAACATAAGAGCAAATATGATAATGATAGCGAGATACATGAAATGTATCTGCAAACAAATATTATCAGGCAATACATCACGAAGACCATCAGGAATTAAAAGCAAGGTAGTGATCGTATAATATGAGAGATAATTGAGAATATACATGCTTAATGAAACTGTGTGATTGTGTTACATTTATGTTTGCAGTTTGTTGAAATAATAAAAGAGCACACCGACGAGTGATTATGGCAGTATTATAATATAAGTACACGGTTCTTAATGTTTCAGGCTAAAAACATTTCATAGCATCGTAAATAGGAAGAAACTAAGCGTAAAAGGCACTGCTCTACGTCTGAAGGGCGTGCAAATTTCCCATATATATATATATATATATATATATATATATATATATGTACATATATATATATATATACACACATGTACATATGTTTATAATTTTATTTTGACTGCAACCAATGATGGCAGAGAGTCTCAGTAAAATATTGTGATGATTCAGATAATGCGCCTTGTTAATGCGAAAGTACTTTATTTTATTTTATTTTTAGTAATTTGCTCAAAAATAAAATTAATTTTAAGCACTAATTAAAAGCCAATTATTTTCCGTTTGTATTTTACATCTGTAAAAAACTTCTTTATTATATTACTTTAATTAAAATTCCGTATTTTGGAATTACAATCAATTCATTATTTTGGAACCATTTTTTATAGTGCGAAATGTGCGAGTATCATAATAACAACTAATTAGAAGAAATTAAATATTCCAATAATTTTTATTTCCTTAACTATATATAGAGCCCTCATAAAAAAATTAAGACCTTTAAAAATTAATCAATATTTTCATAAAAAGACATATAAAAGTCAAAAAATCGTAGTGGTAACTTCCAATACAAATGAAGTTTATTTTTGGTAGCAGGTATACATAAAATTTAAAAAGAAATCGAAAAATAAAATGAAATCAAACCATAAAATCAAACGATAAAATGATAATATTTCCGGTTGTCCCTCAAATTAGAAAATTTTTTTTTTCAAAACTAAATTTATATAAATCCCACTTCTTTAAATTTTTTCTTCACCTATAAAAACTTATAACCCATAAATACAGCAATTACTAATATAAAACTAAGATACCGCCGCATCCAATTACTTAATAAATCTTTAGAAGTCAAAAATAAACAAATGGACAGACATGCTTAAAACGTTATTCTAGTGGAAGCTTTATTTATAATAGCTGAGGAAAAAGAATTTCATATTGTATTTTAATAAAAGAAATTTAATTTTAAGTTACTCACAAAACCTATAAAATGCTAAAATTTTGGGCTTTATGTTAGGCTGTATTAATAAGTTAACCATAAAATTAAGCAAAAGAAATGAAGCACAAAAACGGAGTTCCTCATCGTAAATACCCACGAAGTGTCATGACAATCAATTACCTTTATGGCATTTAACACAACTCAAACTATCTTAATTTAAAATTCTGTAAATTTTAATAACAAGTTAATTTTGCACAGGAATTAGCAATTTTCCTCATCTATAATTAATAATAGCTCACTCCGCTAAATACTTCTTGACAACGACCTCTATTTGGCGAGTGAATTTATAATAAGGGAAAAATGGAAACGAAAATATTACCATAGAATTTCGTTAGAACTAATTTGTATTTTTTACGTTTTCATTGGAGTTTCTTTTAACTTTATATATGAAATAAGATATTTGTTTAATCTCTTCTGTCAAGTGTCTCTGTGTTCCTTGAGAGAATTTCAATACTTAAATAAATATTTAGCCAAGATTTGGTTATTTTACGTCGAATAGGGCATATTTGTCAACTTAAAGAAATAAAGTTGTAATAGTTCGTGCATCACTGCCTAATGATTAACGTTTATGAAGTGTCGTGACACGTTTAACCGAAATATGTTTTCAAAAATTGTGTCTATAAATGGCAGTAGGGTAGAGTTTTGAATAAATGGGAACCAAATTCTGTTTGGATAATCAAACAATAATAATCAAAATAATGAATATACATCAACTGTAATTATATTTATCTGGGGATAATAATAGACTAATTGCACATAAATGTTAGCGATAAATTCCACTATTCGCTACAACAGTTAAGCGCACAGTAAGTAAGGCAGAGATCTAAGAAAATGGCGGATGTGAGGGTGCTCAACACCCTCACGTCCGCCATTTCCTTCCTCGTTGTCTCGTCATTTTCTTCCGACACGATGACTGAACTATGTAGCTCATAGTTTAAGCGCGTGCCCGTCACAACTGTTTTATTATATATATCCTGACAGAACATTGATATATGAGTTCTGTTAATTGACGTTTCGGATGATTGAAGTTTAGTTAAATGACGTTATATTGTAATTTTAGAATGAATTGTATGAAAAAAAAATAAAAAATAATGCTTTAAATAGGAACTGAAAATTTTCTTAAAAATTATTATATTATTAGTAAACAAATAGAAAATAACACGTTAATTTTTTTATTAATTTTGTTAAATACTTTGTTATACATATATACGTCGTCAATATATTGGTGATGTTCAATAATGTCACTTACACTTTCAGGTGGTTGGGATATGCAACGCTAATAAAACTGACCACTTTAAAGCTTAATGTTACTTAAACGTAACTCCGTACCATACAAGTTTTAATGAGTATCCCCATTATTTTTGAAAGACCTGTAAAATAATACCTTACACGTTGAAATTCGAGACAAAATTCACTCCCGTGTCATATGTAGGGGAGGTACCGTAAAAACTTATTTTAAAAGACTTTATTTCATATCTTTATAGGCATTATAAGTATGTCTGTGTAACCATGCCGAATTATAGCTTTAGAGCGTATATTATCGGCGAGTGAAACGACTGTAACTGCAAGGCGACCATTTTCGCCATTTGCGCCTGTCTGATAGTCAGACAGATAAACACAGAAGGCGAATCTACTATTATAAGTGACTCTAGTTTTGCTACAAAACCTTAAAAAAACGCAGCTGCAAGTGGTATTGTTTTTGCATAAGCAATTTTGTCCAAAAGTATCAAAAAAATAGCAAAAATAATGTGTCATTTTCATTGAATTAAATATTTTCTCATTCTACAATATGTGAATACGTGAACAATATGTGTTCACGGACGTATCTGTTTAAAATATATATTGCATCGTCAATAGTAAAATTAAAATACAATTTTTAATTAACTTTCCGAAAGAAATATTTTCATGATACTATAAAGAAATTAATTGTCAGTCTAACAAATACCGTTACAAAAAATTAAAATCTGCAAGTACTTAAGTCAAGCCAAATAAAAAAACCCTCTTTCCTTCCAGCTATCAAATCGTTATATATGTATGTATATATATATATATATATATATATATATATGTATATATATACATATAATTTGTTATAAATAAAAAGAAGTGGTAGCATAACAGTGTGCATTAGATAGGTTTTGTTTTGAGGATTCTGCTACCAATTAAAACTTTACAGAAAGACGTAGTGCAAGTACGTGACCATTTTCTAAGCATCGAAAGACCCATACGTTTAATTTGATTACAACTTTTTTATGGTTGTTGTGGATTGGAATGGCGATCGAATTTTCTAGAAAATGAAATTGGAAAAACTTTTCGTTTTGGTATTCGTTCTGAGGAAGAAGATATAGAAAAGTCTGACATATCAGGAGGAATTTATGAACTTTCGAAAAATGTCAAACAATATACAAATTTAAAAAAGTTTTGGGCGTCATGCACATAATCTTACGAATGAAGTGAAACTATAATTAATAATTTACAATAATGTATAGAAATCTCAAGAAGTTTTCTTTTTTTCTAGTTTATCTGATTAAAATTATATTTTCACTAATTTATAGTAATATATTTCACAATTAAATGAAACTATAAAACGAACGTGATGTAGTATTAATTCTACTTTCTTCAAGTTCTTTAATAGCAAAGATGCTTTGCTACTAGCTCACCTGAAGATGTTGTAATACAATGAAACCTAGGTCGTGGTAAAGAACTTAAAGAAAGTAGAAATAATACTGCATCACGTAGTTTCATTTAATTGTGAATAATGAATTTCCACAAAATTAACGCCAAATATATTTAACAGTAATATACTTAATAAATTTTTATTCGAATTACAAAGTACAAAATATATTATAATTACATTAATATAATTCTTATTATCGAGAAAAATGGGTTAAATTAAGTAAGGAATGGACTAAAGTCTTTAGGAATGGACTAAAGTCTTCTTTCTTTTTTTTTTTTCTTGTAGGATTGATGTAGATTGCACATATAAACATTAATACCCGATTCAATCCAAGAATCCCTATGCTACCAAATATGTCGGAAAAACTTGACGTGCGAAGAGATTTGATTTTCAAAACTTCTAAGTGGCTCAACCAATAATATATGTATTCTCTAAATATTAATCAACTTTGAATGAAACTTTTTAAACATACGAGTTGATAAGAATTGTTTAACTTCATTATCTAAAGTGATATAATGTCTCTGCTTTAAGTTTAACTTTATATTTGAAAAAAAAACAAGCATAATATACAAACGCTTTAACCTACTAATACCTCGTTTCCTCCGTTTCTTTATTCCGTTTCCGTTTTGAGTGTCTTTACTAAAATAAGCTATGGCAAGTACGTTTTATTGAATGTGTTTATAACTTTATTGGAAATATGCCTCTTAATTAAGTACCAAAAATAAATCGCGGCCTGTCTATTTAAGGGCATTTCCAAATTTGATTCCATTTTCAGTAATATTGTTCGTTTCTTTATCAGCAGTTTACAAAATAAGTCAGAAAACCTTTTGAAATGAATCGTTTACTTCCAAAGTTTTCATTATTTTCAATAACCAGTAGCACCATTTTCATAATTTGTTTAAGGCTTTGAATATATCTTTGACATAATATAAGTTTTATTATTTGTGTGTCACGCAGAAAGAGTTATTATATAGATGGGTATCTTATTTTTTAATTCAAGTATTATTGTTATAACCTTCCCCTGAATTCCAGATTTCTCCGAATTTAACCTTCACTGTATCTCTGTAACCCAGTAGTATAACTAAATTTAATTAATTAAATTGAATTTCTTAATGAATGTTTCGTTAAAGTAAGCTTTTGTGTGATTTTCTTGTTTCTTACTATCCGGTTTCTACATCTAACATCTAACATATATTTTAAGGCTTACGTTTTTTTTAGGTTAACATTTACCTGGTCTATAAAAACAAGAAATGTTCTGTTCCGACGTGATATAACCTTGAACGTTTTATTCTTCAGACCGGCAGGTTTCATCATTTCTTCGAAGTGTAAAACCTGTCTGAGACCTGCTATATTTTAAAGTCAGCTTAGGTGACATAAATGTCGTTTAAATTTCTTGATATTTTAATGTATCACCGTTTTTAATGTATTAACTAATCAATCATTTCTTTCAGCAGTAAGCGCTCCGCCCCTTAATAATTTTGCGTTTTTGTTAAGACAAACAGTTTGAATATTTCAAATTTTATTGGTTGAAAACTACATAGTATTTAAATAAGTTTATTTCGAAGGAGTAAACATTTCATTAATATTTACTTAATAAATGATTAATTAATGTTTGTCTCTTTATTACTAATATGACTCTGATAATAGAGCTATCAATTATGTCTGTGAAGTAAAGGTAATAATTGCATCTCTGGCATTAAATTTTAAATTGAAATGTATTTTGCTTTAATGTCGCAATAGTGTAAATCTAAAATTAATCATTCGTTTATTTTTATTTATTCTGTTTACATTTGATTGTTGTCATATCAACCTATATGAAAAGTTACGTCATTTTTTATTACAAATTCCACTGCACAAGTAATGGGGTTGAAACGGGATAAAATAACGAACTAAGATACTAATGAAAGTCTAAAAATAATAATCACTCCTTAGCTGTCCGTGCGACAATATTCGCTTGTGGACCTTTGGAAAATATTAAACTGTACCATAAAATTAATACACGAACGGACATCTATAAATCAAATTCCCATTCGTTAAATTGCCATATTGTTTTTACTTGACCGTTTGTGGAAAAATATAGCCCATGTTTCCTCAGACCCAAGAGAATACACTTTATACATAATATGACATCTATCAAAATCCTTTTAGCTGTTATTGAGTGGGCGCGAGTAAATTAAATGACTCACAGGAGCAAGTACAAATATTTAAAAAAACACTGTTTTTGTTTTCTATTACTTTCATAACTTATTCTCTCTTTGAGGGTTCCATACGTTCTTTAAAATAAAATTAATTTATTTATCATAAGATATACAATATGGACTTTTTAGTGCATTAAATATTTAATAATATCTAACATAAGTAAGTAAAAAGTCGATTTGTGTTACAAAAACTGAGGCATTTAAAATACTGTTCTTCCTTTTGAGTTACAAAACCTAGAAAAGTGATATTAGGTTTATTTAATAAAGTAGGTTTATTTAATAATCAAAATTTCTACACCTAATAAACGATTTAATTTAAATCGTTTAAGCAGTCTGTTCCTGTTCTGTGTCCTTCTACTTCAATCAAAGAAGTGTAATTTAATTAAAACTACTACTAAATTTTCTACTACGTTAATAATTTGCCTTTTAGTTTCTGACCATAATAAAATAGTTGTACCTCAATGGTCTTGTAATATAGACATATACAAAGGAAACCAACCTTAAGTCAAATTTTTACATTTTGACCTAACTAACCAACTCGTACGTAGACCACGCACTTCTCATCTACTTTCTACAAAGACTTTCTTTCATACCACTCTACGGACGATGCAAACGTAGGCTTTTGTGTTCCATCGTAATCGTCGTGAGAGCGCCTCTACGCCTCCTTTATAACGCTTGCCTCTTGAATATTTTACGCTATGAGCAAAGTATTTCCCGCTTTCACCTTGAAGCAGGCGGTTGCTCGTGGCTTCACTTACAAGAAATCATATTTAAGGAAATCTGCCGAAAAAGGGAATATATTTTAATTATTTTAGTTCATATTTTATTTGCCTTTCTGAAAATCTTACCGATAGAAAAGCTTAATTCTTACGTTCCTGTATTCGTTGTTTTATATATCATTATAATAGCCACATTCTTTGATAGACGGTTCTTGGACTTCTTTAAAAACAATTAGAGCGTATAATATTAATGATTTATTTTAACTTGGGTGTTTTCTAAAAAGATCATGTAACAACGGTCATCTTTATTGAAATTGAATTCAAATTAAATATAAACCAAAACTAAACTGTGACGAAAGTTACAGTTATCAGGCGCGGATTATTCAAAAATATTTTATTTAAATTTTAAGAATAATGATATAATCTAAGAATAATGATGAATAATGATATACGAAGTAAAACAAAAATTTACCATATTTTTTGGGGTCTATCCATGTGTTTGTTCGTTCGTCTGTCATACACTTGTAGTTTGTAAAATTATAGACCTAGGTGTATGAAAATTTGTAAATACATACTCAGATAATTATTTCAGCTATATGTAGCAAACAATTTTTCCTATTTGATAAAGTGTCCTCTTATTAAGAGGTAGATATAAAAAAAGTTAGCGAACTCCATCGTGTGGTATGAAATTGTTCAGTACTTTCAAATTAAATTATTTCAAGTGATTCTACTTTATTAGTGTTTATATTTGGCGTTAATTTTGTAAAAATTCATTTTAATTTAATATTTCATAACTAAATGAAACTACGTGATGTAGTATTATTTCTACTTTATTTAAATTCTTTACCATGACCTAGGTTTCATTTTATAACAACATCTTCATGTGGGCAACTTGTAAAAAAATCTTCACAAATTGCCTACCAGAAGATTTAAATAAAGTAGAAATAGTACTATATCACGTAGTTTTATTTAGTTGTGAAAAATTAAATCACTTCCAAATTTTAAAAAAATGCAAAATACCGCTACTGACAAGGCTTTTTGAAATCGGTGTCAAGTTGATATCCCTCTCTTCCCTCATGTCCATGCATGTATAAAATTGAGTATCATATTTCACTTCTAAATAACGTAAGGAATATAAAGCTAAATAATCCCATTTAAAAACGTGGCTTCATGCCTTTTCATGTACTCGTAAAATACTAGCATAACTACTTAGTTTGTTGCTTTTTTGCTACATCAAAAGAAGTCAAATGGATCCAAGCTCGATCTTTCAGCTCTTTCCTTTTCTTTCAGCTCTTACTTTGATTTTACTATAGAACAAATTTATATCAACCTTAATGGTGTCTCATCAGATTATCTCTACACCTATTTGATTCAAACTGATCACGGCACTTGTCCTGTTCCGTGGAAAGAATTCTATGGTGACTATATTGGGAGTATGTGCTTTCAAATAAAAGGGAATCATACTTGGATGATAAATGACAAATACAAAATACAAAAAAATTCGAAAAATTCAAAATGTATTGACGATATCTTCCTTTCTTTAAAATCAGTTAAAAGTTCTTAAATACGTAAAAATATTGCGGATGGAAATTACTGGAAGACTTCTTAGTCTACTTAAGATAAATTAATACGAATCAATATTCTACTTTAGAATATTTCATTTAAAAAATATATATCGTAATAACGTGTCAAACTGTCAGGGTTTTAGAATCTTTAAATAGCTACGACAAACAGCGCACATATGAGCACTATATAAAAAATTTAAATGAAATTGAAATTTGATAACGATTTAGCACCGGAAGCTTCTCCGTGCTGGGCAGAAAAACATTTGTTTTGA
This sequence comes from Druceiella hillmani, assembly GCA_039881145.1. NCBI lineage: Eukaryota > Metazoa > Arthropoda > Insecta > Lepidoptera > Hepialidae > Druceiella > Druceiella hillmani. Next base: position 4,190,700 of record JAYKKI010000029.1, on the reverse strand, counting down.
GTTTTCGTTGAACCGAGCTTTTAAAATGTTATTGTGGTTTTGTCGTTCAACTCTTATGTTTTATTATTTCTTAATTTATTTTTACATCATTTCATGTAATATAATAATTTATATATTAATTCTGAAAATTATGAAATAGGAAAAAAGAAATTAAATTTATAAATTATGAAACAAGGCTCATATGGATTTTAACGAATTTTCCCTCTAATGTTTCTTAGTCATTTTCTTCGGTACTAAGAAAGATATTTGAAATAAGAGTTATTTTGAAGTGCTACGTATGCAGAATTAATCAATTCTGAAAACGTACTTTTGTTACCTGTAAACAAATTTGGTTATTTTTTGCTATTCAATACGTATCTCCATACGTACCCATAATTTCAGAGCTGTTATTGATATGGTAAAAAATAAGTGCCCAGGTGTATAATTATTTTTATATTTTTAACTAATAAATTTTGTATGATTAAAATCAATAGTCCAAAAATACGCTATTGAATGTTGTACTCACGAACATGAAAGCGAACACGAACACGAACGCGAACTCGAACGCAAACCCAAAATAGAATACAAAAGAAAACGCGAAAATGACCGTTAGTCGGCTGTCGTATTTTAAAACAACCAATAAGAAGTAAATGATTACTGACTACATTTTTGTTTAGTAATTTTTAAGAAAATATATGTAAATTATTTTGTAAATCAACATTGCTACTTATATTTTATCTTACGAACTTAGTTAATACGAATTTACAAACTATTACAATCTTCCATGTGATCTTACATACCAGTATACTATTTTTTCTGGAGACAAATATGTATTGAAATATGTGTTGGTTTGATTATCCGATATTTTGAGAAATCAGATAAATGGAGAATTTTGATTCTATGCTTATTTGTGTCTCCATTACTGACATGTTGTTATTTGATTAGCATTTAGCGAATGTATGTTTTATTATCATCGTATTTTTGAGTAAATTTTTAACTTGTATATATATATATATATACATATATATATATATATATATATATATATATATATATATATACATATTTATATATATATATATATATATATATATATATATATATATATATGTATATATGCTATATGATATAAATAAAAACGTATTAATACAAAACAACAGAACACTGTCGTATTTTCATAACGATAGTAAACAATACCTTATACAGTAAACAATAGCTCTATGAATATCCGAAATAATCTTAGTGGAATCTACTAGATTTGTGTGATTTTTTCACTTTTGTCATGTTTTATATAAATACATTTTAGTTTTCCTGCAAATTATTATAATATTAACTTTATGAAACTTCTACATTCAGCAGATATGATCATAAATTGATCATATCTTTATTAGCTCTCATAGTTTGTGACGTATTTTGTATTCCATTTCATTCTCTAATAAGTACAGATATGTTTGGATAATAAATATAAATTTCATTATATACATGTCTATACGCGGGTAGGTTTATAAACAGTTAACAAGTACACGTAATTTAATCGACTAACGGAATATCTAATACTAAAAAAGTTGTGCTTTTTTGTGCGTTATGTTGGGGAAAATAGGGGAAATACGGACACCTTAGAGAAAATTTAAATAAAATAGCAGAATTAAGGCACAAAGTTTCCTTTATTGCTTTAAAATCACGTTTAACTATCCATATAACTAATTAACTAATACAAATTTATATTTTTTTTATAAAATGTAACATTAAGAAAAATAAACAAACCCCTTAGTGTTCGTATTTACCTTATATTAGTCGGACAAACCCGAATACCAAATGGGGTTATTACAAATTAGCATCTTATTTACGACAGAGATCACATTTATAACCCGTGGTGGGTTATAATTTTATGTTGACTGTTTATCTGTATGTTTCCCATAAGCTAAATTTTCACATACGTAGCACATAATCAAATCTTCATTGAGTGGATTCTTTCAGTACCCTTTTCCATTGTAGTATGACTCAATATTAATATAAAGTTTGAGCAGTAGCCTATATTTTCATCATATTAAATATACAACCCCGCATATAAATCCACTTCGTGCGCAGATATGAGTAAAATGTAAATGTGCATATAATAGTACCATCCGTGTGTAATCTCACTGTGGTTATGATAATAACCTTATATTTCAGCCATTTCTTTTGATAAATTTTTCATGCATCTTTCTCCTGGTTTCTTTGAACATCAAGTTTATTGTAATACTGTTTATCTCTTCAATTAATAAACATAATGCAGAGCGGAGAAAATATCAAAAATATTTCAGAAATTTTTGTCATGAAGTTGCAATAATTTTCCTATTTGTTTTCTCCGTATTTTCTAATAAATGTATATATTGTAGTAACCGCTACTAGAACTGTTTTTGATTGTGCATTTTTTTCAGATTATTTGGTGGCCCTTTACATGCCCTTCTGTTACAAAATAAAATGAAGTCACTTTAATTTTACTCTCTTGACAATTCTAAATTGTTTTTTTTAATTTAGTGATGCCATGCTTATTATCTTAAATGCATTGTAAATAAAATTAAATGATAAAAGTGTTACAAATAAACTATTAGTATTGGCGTAGCTATGATGAATTAACCACTTGTTCTATTCTGAGAAGGAAAGGAAAAAATGCAGTTTATTTTTATGTTTAGGTTTCTAACATTTTTTTTTGGGATTGGATCGAGTTCCTTATTAAAAGTAGTCTTACATGTATTTATATTAAAATTCATTTGAAGTTTAGGCACATAAAATAGAAGCTGATATAAAAAATTGCTTCCAGCGTAAACATAAAAACATGTCTAATTCCATAGAAACCTTCGACTTAAAATGTGCGAGAACAATTTTTGTCACTATATCTAAAACTTTTGACCCACCGTTATTCATGCTAATATTGTTACTGAGAAAATTATAAGGTATATTTAATGGTATGGATACTTATTTATTTCTCGATTTTTTCTAATTTTTTTGGACTGCAACAATCGAAATAATTGTTTGTTTTAGTTAAACATGTAATGTGGGGTAACAAATATAAGTTACTTAGATACCACAAATATTTTTTAAAAATTGTTTATAAAATAGTTCCAGAGACATTTTTGAAACCAAATAATCTGAAAAAAATGCGAAATTGTTCATAAAGACACGACACGTTACTAATTAATTGTTAAGTTATTAATATAGTGAAAATTACGGAAATACAGCGTTTCCAAAAGTTTCTATTTGTACAAGTCATCACATTCAATTATATTCTCATTAACTCGCAAACAGGAACGTGTGAGACTTTGAGACGGGATGTAGAAAATGTGATAACTTGATTACTGAAATGTTTCCATTTCTGGAACCAAAAATATGGCAAATATACAGATATTAAGAGCTTTATAATTTTCCCGATCGATCATCAGTAAGATTAAAATATTGAACATTACCAAAGTAAAGTGAAAAAGAGACTTTTCACAAAATTTGGCTTCAATTTCAATATTTCTGAAGTGGCTTTAGAAAATTTGCTACGTACTTACGGAATTCAGCGGTAAAACTATTTCGTTCCAAAAAAATCATTAAAAATAAGCGTGAATAAAATCTATTTAAGATCTATCAATAAATTTGGTAAACTTGAAAGGTCCATTTTAAAAAGTCGGTTTTCACCAGTCATGATAGTTTGGGACCAGATATGGGATAAAGCACTAATAGTGGCATAAATGTTATGAGTCTACCGGTTGATCGAAGCAAGTTTTTCTGCAACTGGATATCATATTATATGGGTAATTATATGGCATCCAGCAAGTATTCGTGTGATTTAGCTTAAAATAACATCTTCGCTTTTCTTGTTATTCGTTACGATGCCCATTTCACCAATGTACGTCCGGGTGCAAAACATAATCACATAATTTAAAATTCACGTAGCGCCATATATTTATGTACATAGGTTCATTACACACTTGTTTAATTACTACAATTCGAGTAGCTAGGCATTACTCTATCCCACTGACGCAATGGAAATTAATTTTTGAAAATATTAAATTCATATATCTTCTGATTGTCCTAACTGATTGTGAAATAAAAATCAAATATTACTTCAAGTTAACCCGTATGCTTTTTGAAAAATATCCATCCAAATACATTCAGCATTGTTTACGTGATGTGTGATTAAACAAACACACAAACATATCAAAATTCCAAGAAATGTATTTTAAGCTCTATTAACTTTATTATCTTTTCCTAAATCATTTTTTCATGAATATTTTTAAGATAGAAACAGCCCACTTCTACAGTTTTATAGTGTGTATAGATTTAAACGACAACGCTCTATTATGTCGAGTTTCCCTAATACTAAACCAAACACACATATACGCTAAAAGTAAAATTACAAAATTAAGCTAAAATTCCGGATAAAGAAACATTTAAGAACTATAAAAGTACACTTCACCGAAATTATATATTTACAGATGATCTCAAATACATAAAGCATTTACGATGTCTTCCGTCGAACATCCGGTTTTTCTTCCTAATATTTTCTAAAAAATTCAATCTTTGGCGTGCTAAACTTCCATTAGGGTCTGAAGCTACTTACTAGTACGTAGGCTGATTAAGATTCAAGTGCCCAATTGGGTATTTCGCATCAACCAACATTTTTGTATGTACTCACATGAAATGTAAAAATGTTTGTAGGTTTGAGATTTATAGCTTTAAGAATTATAATAGATTTTGTCACTAGTCTTCATACAAATCCCAAAATTACTGCAATTTGTGCCATTTGCAAACCAACTTGAAAAAGTGACATTAGAAACCATATATTAAACTTTTGTCAAAAAGAAAAGATTTTTCAATTCTGGATTTTTTACAAAGTTATTTCGGATCAAGATGATGTGCAATAAAGAAAATATTTTTCAGTAGTAGGGAGTATTACGATTAACCACGTATTTATTTTAATACCACTGTTGTGTCCATACAAGACATATCAATGTTTTTTTTATTTTCTGTTGGTCAGAAGTAATGCCACTCTTTTCAACCAACAATAGTCCATTCAATTTCAAGAGACAATTTTCGTAAACAATGGAATTTGACTGTTAAAATATGGTTGGCACGAGTATATATTCGATTAGCTGACGACTATTTTTAAAATTCATTTTATTATATCCAGAGTATTATAAAACTGTATACATAATCAAAATATTAACTTGACCGATTTGAGGTTATGTTATCAACAGGTTATTGTATTCCAAGAATAAACAGGAATAAAATATAACAAACATAATAAATTTAAAAAATGTTAACACTACATCAAATATCAACATACTAAAAAATCTCAGAAAATTCAAACTTTGAAGTTTAAAAACACTTACTTTTTAATTTTTTTTTTCAATAAAAATTATATACAGCAATGTACACGTTCCAGTCGCAATCGCTCACCAATCTTAGCTCACGACACCTAGAGCAGACAGTAACATTTATCGGTTGGTCGTTTCACCGAACAGGCGATATGAACTAAATTACCCTACGCTAATACCTGGAAACGCAGTCTTGGTTGTATTTATATATATTACAGTGCATTTGCAGTGATTCGTTATGACGTATTTTAATAGTCTTACAAAAACAAAACGCATTATGAGCGGCATGGTGTACTAAGTGGAAAATAATATAATAATAGAAATTTTATTCGAAAAGAAAACATATATCTACGTTGGTAGTTTCGTATATGTAGTTTAAAAATTATACATGTGTGTCAATTGATGCGGAAAATGTAACGTTTACTTCATCTCAAAATCTCCAACAAATAATTAAACATTTATTTCAAATTAACACACCTATATTAATTTTTGTACTACTTGAATAACCTGAAAAATATTTAAATAGATATTAGGAAAAGAAGAAATCACCATTGAATACACCTTGAGAACTGACCTAATTTTAAAACCGTACTTTCGTTCGACTTTTATAAAATCGTCAGTTTATCAGATAAAAATGCCGCTTTGTGCTTATGAATTTTGCGGCGCAATAAATTCTCCATTCGGATATGTATATCTGGTAAAACTAACTTATTAATCTTTGGTTTGAGGACAATGAATGCGGTTTCATACGATTATCTATCTATCCGCCTGTTGCAATAAACACAGCATTGCAAAATTTTTTTATTGAAGTGGCCATATATAAATATACGTAGGACTGACAAATCTGAATTAATTTGAGCGCGCAGCTAGTATAATTATTTGCGACATTCATTATTTGTATGTTTACAAGTGACACAATTCTTAACCAAAAGCATATAGATTCAGGAGATCAATTGTATTTTTTATTTACTGTGTGCCTACGTATGGCAACTTATATACACTTATCAACATAATGGCGAACTGACTTGTCTCTTACCAATATTAATCTCTAATTTTTTGGCGTTTCATAAAATTATTTTGTATTTTATTAAGTTTATTATATTATTATGTGTTTTATAATGTGAAATTCGTTGTGTTAAATGTGTAATATTTTTGAGCGTGCGTTTAATTAAAATGGCGAATGTTGTTTTAATGACAGTATCTATACAGCTATCCGAGAATACATATTACTGTAAAAAACTAAGATTACCGTCATATTACTGCAAAATAAACACAATCAAAATGATCTGGGCACAAACGAAGTGATGTGTGGCGAAGGAAAACACTACTTTTAAATTTAACGATGTCAAAACATTTCTACTTGGAGCAATGTCATTTAATAAGTCAGGGGCATGGCTGAACATACATTGTTAATGTTGATGTAATTTATAATTTATATGTTTTTGGAATTTATTCTGTAATAGATATGATATGTCCTGTAATAGAATTTCTCAGTGATATTGGCAAAACGCCAGCCTCGCCGGTAGGCACATCTTTGGATATCAGTGTGAAACCCAGTTTCATTATGATGTCATTGTATATGTGTGCAGTATATTTTTTCTGTTAAATATGATGGTGTTACGTGCATTTTTATATATTAGTTTGTTTTTAAAAAAATATTTTGAAGATTATTCAAAAGTATCTGTGATTATTTTTTAATAATTTTCTGTATAACTTAACATTTAATTCAACGATTATTTCTACCGAAATTTTTGGTATTATTTTATTATATGGCTTTTTTTATGCAACAGTAATACTTTTAAATTACAAAACTTTTAAATATGAAATATAATCAATATAATATAAATTACTTACAGTTGATGTACACAGTGTAAATACGCACACTATAAAAACAATTTTTTTAATCACTCATACCTCACTTTATACACATAGCTCACCTTATATTATGGCTCATAAAACAATACAAGTTTTTACCGGAGGCACGGCGCCTTTGGAAACAAGCAAATCAAATACGTCAAGTCTATACTATGAAAATTAACTCAGGTGCTTTTTGCGACGAAATACTTTTTTTATCAATGAAAAAATCAAAATGTTGAGGGAAAGATACTGAACATAAATATGTAGGTATATTTACATAGTAAGTGAATAATAACGTCTTAACTTCACAAATAAGGTTTTTTCTTATATCACAATTTTTTCCCGTTTCGCACGCGAACGAAGACTAAAAAAATCTGTAAGTAATATTCAGCGTTACAGTGGCAAGTACATATTAGGTGAATAATTTTCAATTTGATCAGTGAAATGATAGCATTTATCGTTCATTTTTGGGCCACCCTTCAGCATTATTTTGTATGCGTTGCCAAAATCATGTGGTGCTCCATGGATTGGCCATCCGTAATATTATTGGATTTGGTTTGTATGTCCCTCCCCATTACAACAGAATCTGGGTATGCGCCGCCATCACCCACAAAAATTGTGACGTCCAAATTTCATATTTTACTTTACATTCAGATGTCTATGTTTGTGTCTATCGAAATGTTAACCGACGCCTTATTTTTACTGATTATCATTTGTTATTTATTTAATTACTTATCAGTCGTTACTATTTCCGACGCAGACTGACAGGATGCAATCTATAAGGCGAGCTGACATGCATTGATCCACACTTGATTTCAATCACTCCATGAAAAGAGACAAGAGCTAGGATTGCATCCAATTTGCTTATTACTCTTGACTTTTGTCTACAAATAGTCATTAATTTTAATTGTCTCGGAATACTTGTCATTTGAAACTGAACATAAGTGAGAGCGATCCAATTTGTCTGTTATATTTTCGGATTTCGGAATGAAATTGATAAGGTATTCACAAGAAAAACTGAGTTCAAATTATATTTTGTGTATTTCTTATGTGAACGCAGGACAAACTTATTTTGTTACGATTTTTTATACGAATGATAACCAAATTAAATACCAAATTTAAAAAAAAATGGACTTATCCTCATATATATTATATTATATGGTAATTTCACATGTTATCTTAAACGGTCCTAGCCCTTTAGTATTTTAAGTTTGAAATATGGTATCCTAAACAGTATGTTATTCTATCCATTCCAAACCATAAGGTCATTTAAGGTTAAGTACCTCAAATACAAAATGTGAATGGCGATATCTACAGATTTTTAGTACAATAATTTGTTATTTTATTGTGAAAGTAAGTCATTAAAGTCTCCGATTTATGTTTTGTTTTACATTATTTATCAAAATGTCTATCGCAGATTAAATATGGTAAGCTCTAGTTAAGTCAAAAATGCGTGTTCTTTTCATATATAAAACTAAACTATTACAATGTAAATAACTCAAAATATAAATAAAGTATTTGGCAAGATATGAGTAATAGACGCATAGTGTGACAATGGTTTGAAAAATTTTGATCTGGCGATTTTGACTTTAAAAATAAGTTACTGGACTACTTAAGAGTAAGGTAAATAAGGATAAACTAAAATGTACAGTAGGATCAGATATATCTCACACTACGCGTGAATCAGCAGCAAAAAGCAAACCATATTTGAATCAAACTGTTTCGTAAAATTGAAACACAGATTGATTTTAACAATCGCAAGCATTATTCTTGGATACAATTCAATAAAACGCTCCAACTGAATATTATTCAAAAAAGCTAATGATGTCCATTTGGTGATCGGCTCTGGTTTTATACATTACAGTTTCATGTAACTTGGTCAATTTGTAGCGAATTTCTATTGTAAGCAATTAAACAAAGTGATGAGGGAGCTTGCGATTGACCAGCCGAGACCAAATCATATCGCACAACTACGCTGCTTATACTACACAAGCTAGACTAGGAAATTTTCTGTCACCTGCCATATTTTTCAGACCTTATTTCACCTTAATACCATGTTTTTCATACCTCGGCACTAATGTCGATGGTTTCAGCGCCTAGTTTAATTAAATGTACTGTTATTATTTCGAGATATAGTAAACTCAACTCTCAGTTTGAAATCGAAAGTTTCGTACTTAGTAACTTAACAATATAATAAAAACAAAAAATGAGTTTGTTTATTTAGTAGCTTGTAGTGGAGTATTTATATGTATCCATCAGTATGTCATAACTCCGTAGAATAAACAGCTTTAGACTTAAATGCGTGAAATTTTTAAGGAAGTTTATACTCTAGACCAAAACATCATAAAAAGAAATCCAGCAATTCGTAGTTTGTTTTTTGACTAGTAAATAATTTTAAGAAATAATCTACTTCCAAATACAAGTAAAGTGAAATTTTTGAAATAGTAATTTCCATTTGACGTATTTCCATTATGTTATAACTTTCCTCGATATGTTTTACGAGTTGTGTGCCCAAAGCAAAGACATATTGTTTTGATGTTTTGCTCATGAATCATCGTTGACAGGCAGAAAAGCTTGTCTGATATTCGCCTAACGCTTTTTACATATCATATTTCAAGCGCGTGTCAGTGAAATGTTTGAATAAACAGATTATCTCTATGTTATTAGTGTGGAAAGTATTTTATGAACTAAAGAGATTGGTCATATGAAGCAATGTAAAACTTTTTTCAGAAATAATGTGAATTTATATACAAAATTTTTTTGTACATTTTTAAAACGCTAATAGCGTATGAATGTTTACATTTCAGTGCCAATTGTTTGTAAAATTGAATCCAATGCAGTTTATAACCAATGACAATTTCACAGTTTATTGATTACTTAATGAAAGAATATACATACGATGCACTAGACAAAAAAATATGTTCGTTTTTGTTTTATTTTAAAAAAATTATTTGAGAAATAGTTTGCATGCAGCTGGGTTTTTGCAACGAAATGTTTGCTATAATGTTTTTCAATTACTGGGTATTTTTAATAGAAATACAAACAAAATTTTTTTACAAGAAACTAAAAAATGTAAACAAGCAAAAAGGTTGCGTATAGTTCATAAATTTCATGTTTTACAGTCAACTAACCGTCATTTCTTCATAGTATGATCACTTTTCGAATCGTTATTTTATTAAATACATTGTTTTTATAAATAGTCTTTCATTTAAATAAAAAGAAGTAAAATTATCGTTTGTGTACTGGAACTGCATTTACAGCACAGAATTATTAATATTGTACTGTTATGGTGAAAGGGGGTAACATAATATATATGGATATACCTTATGTATTTTTGTTTAATTTCTTTTAAAATTCCAATTCGCTTTAATTATGCAACTTTTAGAGGTTTCTAAAAATGTCAAATCAAAATTGATAGAAAAGAAAAAGAATTCAGCGCAATTTTTCTTTTCCAGTCATTTTCAAAATCTCAAAGGTGATGAGAATGAAATGGTGATTTAGAAAATATATAATTTTGCTTGGGATAAATAATTCATGAGAGACAAACCATAGTGTGATAAATTTAGCCGACTTCCTCATTTATTTTTTTTTTCAATTTGTCAGACTATAATTTCATCAGTTGAGGAAAAAAATTACCAAATCCAAAATGGCAAATTTTTCAGCAGAGTCTATTGTTAAATGCTGCCATTTTAATAGCTACTAGCATATTTTTTGAGCGGATTTTTTCTAGTGGAATATAATAACTTTTTGTTTAGATAGTAATTAATAAATATGTAATTATTCAAATATTATCCTAAGTAAAAAAAGTATAACCGTGGTAAAAAGTTAAAATTAGCGTTTTTAATAGCGTTAAAAACTTTTGCCTGTCGATTCAAGCATAAAGAATGAATTTGGTCATGTTATGGTATCCTTTTTATTTATGTACTTTTACAAATAGTTGTAGTTTATTAGCGTCGTGTTATGCGTAAATTACACTCAGAGAGGTTTATAAGTGATGCTAAACTTGCTCTAATTATATAACAAACGAATATGACCAAATAATTTATTACGTCATTAAATAAAAGTTAAAGCATTGTCTTGAGTAAAATATAAAACCTTTGCAAAAAAATTAAAATGGGTTATTGCTTGATAAAAGTAAACATTGACTGAACATCACCTGGAGTTGGTCAGTTTTGCTCGGCAAGTTAATATTTATAAACAATTTAATTAAATGCAATTTCGCTTGCAAGTTGACTTCTTGTCTTGCAATAAATATGGAAGTGAATTTCAATGATTAATAACATAACAATAAAAAGTAAACAGTTGTATTATCAAAATTAATACTTTTTATAAACACAAAAACATCAGGAAGAATTTTAATATTACTGACTTGAATTAGGCTCTAAATTTAATTAAAATACCTAACATAAAAAAAAGATTACGTGACAATAAAATAATTTTCCGGAGTTACAATAATTACGATTTTATTCATCTTTATATGATTCCGAACTAGAATCGTGAATTATTAAATCTTTCTGACGCTTTTTGCATGGAATTACCTATGGAATTACCCCATTGTCACATAAACTTTTTTAACCATTAAACTGTTGCAAACAATTGGCAATTCATCTATGTATAAAGATAAAGGAGGATTAATAAAAATATCATTATTTTGTTTTATAAATCACATTTAAATAATATACTGTAGTCACGAGAGTAAAATATTTTACTTTGATTGACCTTCTCATATCAGAAAGGTTTAAGTTTTAGCTAATTCACTTTTCTCCTTTAATATGTCAAGATCTTTTTTCATAATCATTTGAGACTATATTTTGAGGTCAAGAAGTTTTGAAAACTTGTCTTCCACATGATATGGGTCAAAATATTTAGTCTTAAGTCGATTTTACCTAGCTATTTTCGTTAATATTCATAGTACCTACAGTTAAAAATGGTTTAGGTGAATATATCGCACTAGCATATAGTCGCATTCTATATGGGGATGCCCTAGTTCAAAGAATTTTGTTCGATAATTTATGAATGGTTCATTGCTGTAACTACAGAAAATACGGTTGACATGAATTGGTTTCTGTTCTGTCCCTCGCAACTATCAGAATAAAGAACTATATGCTTTTAAGTGTAAGGGAGTGTCTTCAACTACTTCAGAACGTAGGACACAAATTCGACGATTCTGCTCTTTTCCTTACCCTCGTTCCATATAAAGAACTAGGCGTTGTTTGGGGAAGCTGCGACGCAAACTGATAATCTTACATTTCACACACACAACTTTCTATAATTTTATAGCGGTGAAAATTCACTGTATGGAAGCTGCAAATTGCTTTAAACATCGATGTGTACTACAATGTAACTTGCATCATCTTTGGCCAGTTGATTATCTGATGCACTGGTTTGCGAAGATTGTGTTTTTCTAAATATGTGCTGATTAAATTTGAATGCTAATTTTTTGTTTTCTTGTTCATTTTCAGTAAAAAAATTGTTGCATAGGAGCCATTTATTTTTTTAGGCTTACAAAATGAGGGACTGTATTCATTAAATACTTTCCTGCACACTATTTCTGAAACTATAATATTTCAATTCACTATCATTGGGCTTTCCATCCATTCGACTTGTGTTAGTAACCGAATGATTTGTAATAGATTCACCTTTAAAGAGCTCTAATTCTTATAATTTTTTTTCAATAATGACTCACTTGAGTAGGATATTTTTCGATGTTGGTTTTTGCCTAGGATACACACCTACTTCGCTTTTGCCATGAAAAGTATTTCCCACGAGGCAAGGGCTTATGGCCAGAATTACAAGAAATAATTTCTTACAAACTCTTAATTCTTCTTCCTTGGTGGCAATACCGGATTCTTCAATAACATGAACCATTTTTTGGAGAAAGGGATCTTGCAGGATTCTTCGTTATTTTCTCTTCGGGGAAAGATTCTTTTTGGCATATATTTTGAACTCTTCTTCTTTTCACATTAACCTTAATAACTGTAGGAAGAATGATAACTCATTATCTCTCAAACGAAAGTAAGTGATAAAATTTACAAATTTCCAGTCACCCACATTCAATAAATTTCTCCCCGCGTTTCCAAAAACAATAAACAATTAGAAATAACACTGCAACTATTCGGCGGCCTCCCGTGTGTGATTTTTCTAGTCATTAACTTAATAACGTTAGAATATAAGCTTAGGTTCAGAAGTCCCCAGTTGAGGTCCCACACACCTAAGTGCTATGGTTGATCTTGATACTACAAGCCACAAGAGTGCAATAATTTACAAAAAAAAATTTAAAAATATCCTTTAATCTTAAAAAAAAGGACCAAAAAATAAAAGAATTTTAAAAAATACATTTTCCCCTACTTTTTATTGTTGAAATTATTTAAAATTTTGAACAAGTGTCAACTATTTATTTCAGAAAATAAAAATAATTCAGTTTAAAACAAAAAGAATAAAAAATGATGAAATTTTTTAAATAAATTTTCATCCACTTCCAGATGTTCCAATTTTTTTAACATGTATTAAGAACCATGATTTCACAATAATTTCATGAATTGAAAAAAATAGTCTTAAAACAATAACAAAAGACTGAAAAAAAGGAAAAACAAGTTAATAGTGTATAAAACTGAAAACAACACTAAACCAAATATTGCACTGAAATTCAAAAAATATTTATCGAACCTGTTTTCTCTGTCTACTCAGTAAGGATTTTAATACAAGTCATGTATGTTATTGTACTCAATAACATACTATTAAAGTATGTTATTGAGTACATAACATATATTTGAGTGTAAAGGCAAGAATTTTGCTTCTCAAATTAATATGATTTTTAATCAGATATCATTGTAACCTGATATCAAAACAAAGCCATCTACACTTTTATACTCAAATATTACAATTAATAAGAAACGTGGCTTACATTTAAGTCCTTACTGGGTAGGCAGAGAAAACAGTTTCAATAATTGTTTTTTTTTTGCTTTTTAGTGCAATATTTTGTGTTTTTTCCTTTTTTAAACTATTAATTTAAGTGAATAAAACTACATAAAAAAGTTTTCCAAACATTATATTTACTTACATATCCTTGTTATAAAAAAACATTTGCTCTGAAGAATTCATATATATTGGAGAGAGAAAATAAAAAAAAATTATCCTCAACTTCATTATAGCGGGAAGTACTTTATTTGTTTACAAAAGTCGAGAATAATGAACTCATTAAAATACATAATGTCCTTGATACGCGAGTTCTACGAGCACCTGAGGGGTTTATTTACTAGAAAGCAAGGTAAATTAGAAAATATAGATGATTTCATTAAACCTTTAAGAAACAAACGCATTAACCTTGAAAGTGGGAACATATTAATTACTGATATGTGTTTCGACCTCTCATATGGTCCTTAGTCGTCAGCTTAACAAAATATTGAACTTTAGATTGGAGAAAATAAAGTCATTGAAGACATCGCAAAATTAACCGTAAAACTCATTTTTCAGGTAGTAGTCGAAGTAAAAGTCCTAATCGTTCATTAAGTCAGTCATTGAGGGAATCAACTAAAAGATCAATAGTTGGTGTCAATACACCAACAGTCAACGACGATTATTAGGATCATGTGAAAAGTATCATCAAATTCATTTGATCAAATCCAATTTAAGATATCAATATAAGGTGCGGGATCGCTAATACAGGAAATCTATAATTATATACAAATATAAATCTTCCGAATGTCACGATTGCAAGCCCCAATTCAGACACAGTAATTAACGATGTAGTTGAGAGAGATGGATTTCGATACCAACCAGGATAAAGTTTCATTTACATTAGGATGATGTAAAAATGAACTGTAGCTTTCGCCCTTTTAAAATGCTTTGACTTATCAATAATTCCAATTACTTCACTATTTCAATTACAACTGAATTAAAATATTAAATGAGATACAAAAAGAAATAACCATACCAAAAATCTTTTCTCTAAATATAAATTATACGGAAACCTTCCGCAGTATACCGCACACAGTGAAAGGTAAATATTCAGTTAGTGTAAGTCAGTATTCATGTACTTGAATAATTCTTCGTATTCATCTTTTGAACTAAATTACACAGATCATTGAATATATTTGGCTCTAATTCTGTAGAAAGGCATTATTCACAATTAAATGAAACTACGTGATGTAGTATTATTTCTACTTTCTTTAAGATCTTTACCACGACCTAGATTTCGTTGTATTACAACATCTTTAGGTGGACTGTTTGAAAAGATCTTTACTAACTTTGCTAACAGTCCACCTGAAGATGTTGTAACAACGAAATCTAGGTCGTGGTAAAAACTTAAAGAAAGTGGAAATAATACTACATCACGTAGTTTCATTTAATTGTGTACACAGATTATGTTTACGTTGAAAAATTATTATATTTACATTGAAAAATTCCTTATCGATCCACTAGATAATACTTATTTCCTAAATGTGATCAATTTCAATTTCACAGTTTTCTTTCTTCATATTTATTTCCTCTAAAAATATAAAATATTGGTAATTAACTGAATATTTTTGAACAAAGACCGTGATTTTTTTTCATTTTCGATAGCAACAACAATTTTTATTATCAATTTGCTCAATCCATAAATCTTTATTCGATTACTGCCTTATATAATTTAATGTAACTATATGACCATTTAATACTCAAATAATTCTTCAAACTGAGGTCTACATTATTACTCACATTCTGCCGAAAAACCATATTACAATAACGACACCTTTTGAGTAACATTTACAATATTATGCATAAGATTAAGATTTTCCAAATACTTGTTGTACTGATTATTGGATTTTCATGTTCTTATTCTTGTTGTACTTTTAAAGAATATGAAAAACATTTATCGAATTGAAAGTAACAAATATAAAAAATTGAAAGTGCGTTTGCTTGTATGTGTGTTTGTCTCACTTTCATGTGTCAATTTCTTAAACAGTCTCCTCATTCTTTTTTTCGCATAGCATGGATACTCCTATTTTCGCATATTATGAACATGAATATGGAATACATGTACTTATTTGATGATGAAAAATAACCTCGTTGACATTAAAGAAGGTGTGCTTTAGAAAAATTAGGAAGGTGATTAATAAAGGTATATTTATATATTAAGTTGTTTTAATCTTACCAATAATTGTTACCAAATAAAATAGTACGACTTAAATATAAAATATTTATTTATGAAAAAAAATAATAAATTTTTAACATCAACTAATATTATAGACGAATGCTATTACATGAAATATTAGTGTGAAAGTACTATTACCAATATTGTGATTACCAAAATTTCATTATAAAGTGTTAAACTTCTTTGTAAAACTGAATGATTGCAATTTAGACGGTTCAAATTGAACGGTTAAATATGACTAATTTTAAGAATTTCTCTACGAAATTATGGCATATTTAA
The DNA here is from genome assembly GCA_039881145.1 of Druceiella hillmani. Classification (NCBI taxonomy): domain Eukaryota; kingdom Metazoa; phylum Arthropoda; class Insecta; order Lepidoptera; family Hepialidae; genus Druceiella; species Druceiella hillmani. The sequence goes on along the minus strand of JAYKKI010000029.1, from coordinate 4,174,107 downwards.
CATAAATTAAGTTCAAAGGAAAACCTTTACTTTAAAAGCTTGCAAATATTCATCATGCAAACAATTTAGAAATACTTTTTCCTTCCACGTCATCTCATTCCCATTCACTCCAAATAATTACGCTGCTAAAATATTGGACCAAATTTTGATCTATGGTTCGATTAAAGCATTAACTTAGATATTTATAACGTATGTTTTGTACGAGTAAAAGGGCACCGATAGGCACACCGAGAGACAAAAAGGAAGATGTAGTCAGATTAATAAGGTTTCTTTACTGTATTCTAAAGAGAAGTAGCGAAGATATTACGACAACGTAATGAAGTAACGTTAAGCTTATACTTAGTAACCGAATACTACGCATACTAGTACGCTTATTATTTAAACCAGTTTTTTTTTATTGTCTAACGTTCCAAAAGCAAATGAATTGAAATTACATTTAGAATACACAAAGAATACACTTTCATGTTGCGTTATAAATTTAATTTCTAACTAATACACTTATGTTGGTTGAATTTTAAAGAAATAAGTGGAAAATAACTTGCAAAAATTCGTAATTATTCGCTACTATGATATACGTAGCGCTTACTGTTACTAGCAGCCAGTTTTTTTGTAATGTGTGTATTTAATTGCAATATTTGGTAAAAAACGAAATGATTTATTAAACGCGCTCTAAAAGCTGAATGTCGTTTCTCGATTAATGTTTCATGACCGATCTAGGATTATATTGAGAATCAATCAGAATTTGTATCTATTAGTAACATAATCTACAAGCTTTAGTGCATCATTAGTTGGGAATGAAAAAGGGATATTTCTTTGGGTAAGAGGTTTCTCAGAGTATATAAAAGCGTTATGCAAGTAATGTATCCCCGCATTGTCAATACACAAATTTTCCAGCCATATTTTTCAGGTTTACTTTTGATAAACATTCTGAATAAGCACCTACCAACATTTCATCAACACATACATATTTTGAACAAGAATAGTTCGCGCTATAAATGCCGTGTAGCGCAAACTATTCTTCTTCAAAAAAATTGCTGATGTCATCAAAAGTGATATTGTAATGAATTACTTAAAATCTGTTTTTCCCATTATATCTTGAAGTATCCTACCTGCAAAATCAGACGCCCACAATGATGTAACAATTTCATGATTTGATTTAAATATTGAAGTAAACAGAAATAATTCAAGGTATGTTCGCAATTCCAAATAATCAATATTTTTAGCATAATATGGCCGTAATAATGGAGTTGAATATTTATTTTCAAGTTTTTTATTAGTATAGCTTACGATAGCCTCAATCATATAATCAGTAAATAATAACTTTCAACTTTCTACTGGTGACATTTCATTTTTATCAGGGGCAGGTCCTTTCAAGCCTGCGCGTTCTTGTACTCTTGTACTGCCAAGTGCAAGATGAATGTGAAGCAGATTTATTCCACTTATATCTGTTCCTACCACAAAAATAGTTCCGGGGCCTTTCGTCTTCTTTCTCTTCACCAGAAGAAGATTTTTGCTCTGCTCGATCTTCGAACCAGAAAAGTATTACTTGTACTTGGTAGCTAATATTACAAATTCTTCTTTCGGGTTATTTTTCTCTATATCTTCACTTTTTGAGTCAGAAGAATCTTGAACGGGATGTGGAATATCTTTATCACGAAGGTATCGACTTATTGTTGTAATCATCCGGAAATAAAAAGAAATTATTTTATTAGGTTATTGTAAATAAGTACCACTGATAAGGGTTATTTAAACATTTAAATGAATATAACCAACTGTAAATTTACTTAAACAATCTAAATAAAATTCAATAAATAATGAAAATGAATGAATAAACTGATAATTTATCGTAAGTTACAAATTTTACAAATTTAATAAATGATAAAGCATTCATTTATAATTTATAATGCAAAAAAACCCAAATCGAAACTTAACCTCGCTTTGAGAAATACACGTAAAATGTATTTAAAAAGGTTATAAGCAATTCTTCCAATAATATCTACAATAAATACGTTGTTTTTTATTATGTGGACCACTGTTTAATTTCAATTATTAAAGAATGTTATTTAAAAGCACAGATAGAACGTAGATTCGTATAAATATAAAACACGCATTGATTACTTACAAATACCTCAATAACTATCATAAATAGAGTATCAGACACTATACGCAAGTAAATATATATTTAGTGGGCAAATTCACCATCCTGTCGATTTTTGTTATATCGCGCGTACGTGCATCGTAAAATTTCACAGTCATAATTTTTTTCATAAAGCGCCCAAGAAATTTAACTTTAAAAAATTTGTGTAATACAATTATTTTTAAATACCATAAAAATCCAAACCTAATTTAAGTTGTAGAAATGCAATCTACTCGATAATATTCTCATGGGCGCAATTGGACTAAAATGGTTAGATTCTGTTTGGTGAACAGCTAGATACGGTAACATACTAACATAACATTGATTTGATGATCGAATTCGGTCAACCGTATAAGGACGCTGGTCGAATTGAACCACCGATCTAATACAAACATGCCTGACTCAGAGCAATGTAACCGCACGACTTGTGTACTTGTCGCGCTCTCAAAGCGTGCGGTTGTAGGTCAACATGATGCAAAAGTAGCCAATTATATACGAATCCGCACTGCAATAATTCCCTGCGCACTCTTAAAAATTTAAAAGTTTAAAATATACAATATTACAATTTAACAATACAATTTAACTTTATATATACAATTTAAATACAATAATAATATAATTTAAAACATACGATTTAACTTTAAAAAATTTGTGTAATATTAAAATTTCAAAGTTTAAAATATACAATATTACGAATAACTTGGTTGCCTTTTAAATTTATTAGTGTATATAAAACTAAATCACCATTTTGCACTTAAGTGGTGGCTAAATGCTGTTAGCCTAATTTTTCTGGTTTTAGTCGTACATTGGTAAAGAGTTAGGAGTGACAATGCCTTTTTGGGAATTTTTCGGGACACATTTTGGGGATTAATATTTCTCGAAATAATGGTGCAGAAAACATCGTCAATTATGCTTCATTCTACGGAGTTTGTGAAAACAAAAAAAAATCATCCCCAAGTTCCATATACGAGGAGGTAGTTTAAAAATCGAATTTAAAATGGTCAGTTAACCATTTCTCTTTTTTCGCGTAATTAAATTACGTGTTTCAGTAAAACGTCATCACAATCATAATTGTCTTGAACTGAAAAAGTTTTAAAGTTGTGACATTAGGACAGACACATGAATATATTCTGATAATTATAAAAATGTCGGGAGGGCTTTGGAGCATGATAGGGGGAGAGGAAAAGAAAGGGGAAGAATTAAGGGAGAGGAATGCAAAAGAAAGTGGAAATTGTAAGGTTAGGAGAGATGTGACCTTTTCAGATGACTTTTGTAAACCTTTGAAAATTGTGAAAATCTGATGTCAAAACCGAATTTGTTCAATAATTTGGCAGCGAGAGCAATGAACGAATCTCCATCCACCTGAATTGCAACCTAAGCTTAGAGACGTAATCAAAATTTCTGGCCATTTGGATACTGAGTTCAAATATGTTACTAGTATAATTTCATCACTTTTAAAATTGTTTCCACAGTCTATTTTATATGAAGCCAACAAAAATATAACGCATTTTTTTGCCAAATAGCTCAAGTTTTTGCTATAAATAAAAATATAATATCCGTTGTATTTTGACTACATTTCATTTGCTTTAAATACGAGAGAATTAAAAGTTGTTTAAGTAATGGAATGAAAGCCACAAACTTTGGGTCATAGTTAAATAAACACAATTAGGTATTGATATTTTGCCACAAATTTAAACAGTTTAAAAGAAGGATTTTTGTGCGGTACGGTATTGTGCTCGAAAAGTTCAATGAAAGAAGTCAATAGCCAAAAGGAAATTGACTGTGCTTTGCAGATGTATTTATTTAAAAAAATATGAATTTAAAAACTTTTTTCCCATTAATTATTTTCAAAAAAATTCCAACTTCGTGTACTTTAAATTAAATTCCATAATTTTAGATGCTTATAAAATATACCTATGGTTTGCTAGTCATTTATGACCATAATAATAACTTTTTTTTATTAATTTCATTTAACAGTGTTACTAAGTTAATAAATTAACTTTTTGGAAGATATTACTACAGAGGTTTCAATTTTAATAACGGTATGGATAATATAATAAGAGTGAATTAATATATCGCGCATGACTTTTCGCTATGAAAGTAGTAATTTTGATGTACTTTCCTGCATTGTACAGTCAATATTTATTTACAATGCCACCCTTTAGGGTAATATATATTGTTATCATATTCTTGTTAAAATCTATGTGTCCCAACAAAAAATTAATTAAACAGTTATTTCAAAGAAAGGTGATAACATTTTCAGTAAATGAATTCAAATCGTAAATTGTTTATATCTTTAAAAGTCAACTTAAACAAATAATTAAAAATATTAATCCCTTAACGCTTAACTTAATTTATTTTGTCTTTGGACATCTTCATTAACAATATTTTTTTGCCACATCCCAGTCAAATTCGTCATAAACTGTAATGCCACATTCCCACTCTTGTAACCTTAGTTGCATGCGTCATCATATTGAATAATTATAACATTTTTTTTGCCCACTACTTTGCTCGCGTTATATTAGGAAAATGAACTCTGCACCTCACGTACACAAGAAACACTTCATTAGCTAGATTTCCTCATCGGGTCGAATACGTAGGTATATGCTAGGATATATATTTTTATGAGTACTACTATACATTATAAATACCAGATTAAAAATTTTAAGCATGTAAAATCAAAGGAAATTTTATAATTGACTGTGCTTTTTTATCAAAATAAAATTTATTTACATGAGAATTTATATGTTTTCGCAATAAATATCCACAAATATAATATTAATTTATATCCACAAACAATTTTATTTATGCTTAAAAAACTTATTATATGGGACTATGAGAATATTTGTACAGGATAACGTAGCTGCGTATCGCTTTTTTTTATCTTGAATATACATGTAACCAATACGTAATTTTATTAAATTCCGTCAAGTTTAATAAGTGTGAAATAAAATAGACAAGTACACACAAACAAATTTCTCTTTTTTGTATTAGGAATATATCAAAATACTTTCTTGATAGAAACTAGTTGCTCTGTGCACCGTAAATGTAAGACCGATATATAATTCATATTACACCTATCTTTTAACCATAGAATATAATAGTATTAATAGAAAGCCTTTTTTTTTAATGTTTTTATTTCAAGGCGGATTCCATGTTTACAGAAGAAAAATATGCCTAAATGTTCTCCTATGGGTAGATGTTTATTACGTAAAGAGGAAAATATAAAAAGAGTACTATCAGACTGTAATCACATAGCGAAGTTAAAAATAATATGAGCTGTTACTTTGAACTTACTATTTGCTGGCAAGAGCTTGTAAAGAACCGTCTCGAAAGCATCAAAGGAATATGAGTGCAGGTAGAGCTTTGTTCCATATTTATTGTTGCGTTGAAAAATGGAGTGGTAAAGGTATTTTTCAAAAGAGCTCCTTTCCAGCAAATCACGGGATTGTAGAAACTAGACAGCATCAATGTCCTTTTTATTTAGTATTAACAAGAGTCAATGCTGTTAAGGGTTGAAAAAAAAGATAAAAGTTTTGTAATTTGTCCGAAATAATCCCTAAATACAAGTTATGCAATCTCTCTCCCATTATTTGTCAAAAATGATTGTTAGATTTCAGATAATACAATTTTCTATAAAGTAGTTATTAATTCAGAGTTTTTTGAGCTAATAGTTGTGTGTGTTTTGCATTTATTATGTTTACCCACTTGAAGAAGTCCGAATAGATTTTCAACGACTCAATATATATATGGGTATTAATTATTATACAAGTTTGTTTAGAAAATAACAAAAGTGTGAAATCAATTATAACAATTTTTCATGCTTCTAGAATATCTGTATCTCTAAAAATTGCGCAACGACGTTTTGCAAAAGAGCTGACAGCGACAGTTTGCAGAAGAAACGATTTGCATAGGCTTGTGAACATCACCACATGACTGTAGAGGAATAAGTTAGGTAAATAAATATAATTAATACATTTGCCTTAAAAAAGTAATTTCTTAAAAATTATTGGATTCTTGTATTATTTCAGATTTAGTTAGAATAATTAAACTGTTGAAATTCTCGCAGACAAGATCATTTTTCACAATTAAATGAAACTACATGATGTAGTATTGTTTCTACTTTCTTTAATTTCTTTACCACGACCTAGGTTTCGTTGTATTACAACATCTTCAGGTGGGATATTAGCAAAGATGCCACAACTTGCTAATATCCCACCTGCTGATCTTTGCTAATATTCCACCTGAAGATGTTGTAATACAATGAAACCTAGGTCGTGGTAAAGAAATTAAAGAAAGTAGAAATAATATTACATCACGTAGTTTCATTTAATTGTGAATAATTAATTTCTACAAAATTAACGCCAAATATATTCAATAAGAACATTTTTATTCAACGGCAACCTAATAAGCTATACTTTTACTTTCAATGCAAGGAAAAATCCAAAAAAATACATCGAGAACATGCACAGGGTTATTAATGCGTCAATGATTGTTAAAAGCCATGTAACGAAATAATGTATTTCATACATATTTTTAACAGGCCTAAAATATCCTTACGTTTTACATAATAAGTCCAGTTAATTTTCTTAATTTCATGTGGTAATTAATTATTCTATAAAAAATACAATAATTAACAAATATCTTATATTTTATTCAATTAATTACCCTAAACTTGCCACTAATAAGCAAACATCCACTGTCGTTATTAATTTGTAAAGCCACTGTATATATTTCAAAAAATGGACATTAGGAAAAACTTTGATACTCAACATTATATATATACACTTCTGCATTGTATTTATCGGCATTATCGCAGTACCTAAGAAGCTAAAGTCTGGCTAAAGGGCGCCGTTTGTTCGTGGTCCGGTTGTGAATAAATTATTATACCTGGCAATATATAAATATTATTAACAATACTAATTAAAGTTATATTTTTTGAATTCATATTATATTACCAACATGGAAAGAAGAAAATAGTTTACAAAACCTTAATTATGATTTTGATTTGTTTACAGGTATTATTTCTTGAAATAGCATGGAGAATAAATTCACGGATAAATGAACATTGACCAATGTTTTTTGAGAAACTCGCGAAATAGTTCTATTACCTAAAATTTTATTCCAAATAATCACCTTATATGATTTTAGTAGAATACATTTTAAGGCAGGATATTCATATGTTTTTAATATTGCAAGGATACTATATAATATCACGAGTTCTAGAAATTACCTAACCAGAAGCAAATTCCCGTAAAGGTATCAGTATATTCCAAAGCTCTTCATTAATATAACAACTGAAATCGTGTCCTAGTAGGGTAGTGAATATTTAGTCAATTAGTTTATTTTTGCAGACTTTAGACTAAATTACATGCCCTTGAAAATTATTTTTCATATTGCAGAAAGGGAGGATTAGAGAAAACTTTTTATAATTTATGAGTTTAACTGTAAAACAGAATATTTATCAAATAAAGCATATTTACTTATACAAGTGCACTTCTCAACTGATATTTTAAGCTATACGGCAGCATAAACATATGAAATTGCAAGAGCAATATTTGTCTTATGCGTATTCTTAATAGGCAACCAAAATATTTCCAATTTATTTCCATATACTGTTGTGTGTACATTAATGCGGTTTTAATTTCGACGCATGTTATAAATTTTTAAATTGCTTTTGTTTATATACGCAAGAATTTTGAAATGTTCCTGCTTGGTTCTAATGACTTGGTTCAAATGGCTCTTAAAACTAATGCGAAATGCTATCGACCTTGTTTGAATAGTGAATAGGAAACGTCAAATAATTATATTCTGCATTTTTCATAGAGATGTCCGTTAAGTTATTATATATATATATATATATATATGTGTGTGTGTGTGTGTGTGTGTATATATGTATATATATATTTATATTTTTTTCAGCCATTTTTTATCCGCACAGGATGTGAAAAACAATTTCCTCCAATTATCGTGATGTAATATTGAAAAACAAAACACTGAGATTGACTCTTAAAAATATTTTGGCTTAAATTTGTATAAAGAGGTACCTCGAAGCGAAGTAACTTAAAATATGCATTACTAGCTTATAGCTGGCGACATATTTTGCGTAAATTTTGCATTAGTACTATAGAATTTATCGCTAACTCAGTGATACCAACACAACACCTACTTATCAATAATATTAAATTCTTGATATATGCACGTATTAACATTAATAAACGAAAATACCATCACAAACAATTTGATTTTCGGAATTAGAGGCGAATATATTAATATTAAATTTATTATACCTTTTAGATGTAACTAACTTACAAAAATCAAAATTTATTTTTTATGATATTCATATTCCACTTGTGTAAAAGTGCGGATAATACACAGACTGTTATCACACGCTACCCGAAATATACGCACGCAAAATTTGGTAATGATTTGTTGTTTAATTGTAGCGCTTTCTCGTAACAAATATCACGATTACGATGTCAGTGCCTTGAACAATGTGGATATATCATCGTATCGGAGTTACCTAAATAAAATGTTAGGCCAATAATATTTTTTCCCAAACCAAACACAATTTGACAGAATTTTCTTCCTGTATATTGTAATTAAGAGATGTCAAAGCGCACATGGTTTTCCACTGCATAGTATTTGGAGTAGAAGATTTCAATAATAGCTTTGAATACATTTACATATGATTTAATGAGAAAAATATTTATATTAAATAAGAGAACCAAATACAAATTATTTGAACAATGCGTATATATACATTTTATGTGAAGACTCGTGCTAAACTGCGTTTAATGAAAATTAATTTAAAAAGAAGATTATTATGGAAGAGAAACTTCATTTTTAAAGATATTTTGCATTTCTTTGAAGTTACAATATTTTCAAATTTATATTTAAATCCTTAAAAGAAAAACGCCGCCTTTATAAATGTAGCTCCAGGCGATCTAGCTCGGGGTGCTTTAAGAATATTTCGCCATCCAAAAGTAAGTGGAAATGACGTTAGAGGCGTAATGAAACGACTTAACTTGCATTAAATTTGAATTAATTGTTAAGTGGAACTAGAAGATAGACGCAGACTCAGATAGATAAAAAAAATTCGCGTTTAAGAATATGTAATATATTTATTATACTATATATTAATATAATTATTTACCATGTACATATATTTCTTAACATAACATTCACTGGTTATAAATGATATGCTTCCTCTAAAATTATATATATAATTAAAGTTATAAAAAATATTTCCTTAATCCTTGCAACTAGCCTTTTTAAACGATACCCACCTTGGTTTTCGTTTTCGTTTCAATATAATTTTTTTCTAAATATTTGTAGTTTTATATATTTGTTTGTTATTCATGTTTCGTGGACAAATGTACAAATTAATTAATCTCTCCCATAGTTGCCTTTGCAGTCGTCATGTGATATACGTGTATCCTTATGTTACAGCATATGCATGATAGTACATGCTGTTATATTTTATTCATTATGACATATCTAAATTTACGACGATATGTATAAACTTTTCATGTATTTTATTTATTTATAAAAAATATCTCAACGTACGTTTGTTGACTTATTGCTACATGAGCAATCTCTTCCAGTTAACCACATTGATTAAATATAAGTATTTTGTCATGTGGATAACTGAAAAGACATAATACAATAAAATAAAATTAAAACGAAACTAGGACTGAGGTAGGTCTGGTAGGACTGAGGGATTATGAGAGGACGGACTTTTTCAGACGATCTTTGAATAAATTTAAGGAGGGCGAGTTCCTGGAATCCGAATCTAGTCGATTCCATAGTCTTATAGCTTGGAAATTGAAAGACTTTTCATATAAGGTGGTTGTAGGTTTAAGAAAAAAGAGCCTGAGCTGGTTTTCCTAGCGTTGCCGTATACCGTATGCAGACAAGTAACTAAATCTGTTTCTAAGATAAGTTGATACGACATAAAGGTCATTACGTATCCTTAGCACATACACTTGGATTAAAGTGGTAGCGTTTGAATGAATGAGAACATTTTTCATGATATCGACTTTGTGTCAACTTTTGCTACTGGTGAAGAAATAAAACCAAAAAATACAGAATCAACATTTGAAAATTCTTCTGATTCCACATCTAAAGTCACTATGCCTATTGTATATGAAATTACTGATCTTGAAATCAATATTAATTAGGAAATTTAAATGGTTTCTGGCCCAATCTCATCAAACAACGTAACTTGGAAATTTGCTTGTTAAAGCCATTCCCAGTAGTCTCAATTCTGATTCAACTCAACAACAGAATGATGTAGTTTCTCCAGATACAACTAAATCTTAACTAAAAGCTGCCTCCATTGTAAAGGATGTAACATGAAGGACTTGAAACACAGATTCTTTCAATTACCGAGACTGTTTATTAATACAAAGGTGACAGCAGAGTCATGTATATACGTGTTGTTGCATTTTATATACCTATTACGATCATGATATCATCATGGGCGATGTTTAAATGTATTTTATTCGTAGGATTTCCAACGCCCATTTTAATTGTTGAATTAATATCGAGTTGCTGGAAATACGTGTGTGATTCTGGAAATATTATTGAAAATTTAGGACAAATAGCTATTGCATATCTTGATGTTCGTGAGCTAAAAAAGAAAAAAAGACGTTCAGTGCCAAGTAACAGTGTTTATATACTCTACCATAGACTGTTAAGATTACATAGGAAGGAGAAATATTACCATCTAATATTTCAACACTACCTAATTAGCATCTTCCTGATAGATTTAGGTTCCCTATACATGATGAACTTGCATAGATATATACCTATTTAAAACTTATATAATGACCCCTACTATGAATTTACATAAAATATATCTCATTTTCCCTCAATTGATATTTTATATATTACAAGACACGTATTTTCAAGTTGATTATACTAAACAGTTTTCCTAACATAAAACAATGAGAGTACTGATTTAACTTTAAATTGTAAAGTTTACATGTATTAAAATTAAATTGACAACATCTTATACAGTTTCTTTTAATATTATATAATACATATAGAATGAAAGGTGATAATAAGAGTTAACAAGTATTAATATAGTGTTGCTAAATTAGGAATTTACAAGTTTCAAACACAGTTTCAATGCAAAAAAAAAACTGAAAACTAATTTATTGTTAACAATTAACAGATCAACAGATTGGCCAGTGTTAGCACGTAGCTAACAATAGTTTATCTTCAAAAGCACAATACAACGGATTTTTAGAACAAATGAAAATTTAGACCTTGCACAAAGTTTCGTTCCTTTAAACTGTCTTCATTTACTCAGGACCTTTGTGAATATGTCGAGATATGAATTATTAGTACATACATAATTTAAACTATGGCACTTTTATAACTCGTTACCTTCTTATCACCGCCGAATGCAAAAGAATTTAAAAAAATATGATTGTTCATAATCCGTGTATCACGAAAAGATAATATGCACTCTACGTATATCTGGATATTATAAAATAATCGATGCTGAAAGTTTAATGTCTATTGTGGTAGCCGTATTTATATCAAACCCTAAAGACCAACAAATAATAAAATATATCTTTTTTAAACTTACAATATCTCAAAGCCAGTTAAGATCGTAAAACTTAATTTATAACAATTTACAAGACAAATTTTAAAAACTCATTAATTGCATGGACAAATTCTGAGGTGAGACCATGACTGCTCCATTTTCATATTTGGAGTGGAACATAAAAACAAAAATTATCAAGCGAGAAAATAGATGTGACCAAATACGTGACATAAATTTATATTATATCTGGAGTAATTTCATGCTGAATGCTTTTTGTAATATAGGGTAAAATTGTATTAGTAAATCAAACAAATTTTTTTTATATGAAGAGAAAATTTAAAAAGACCTTGAATACTTTAACAGTAATTTGCAAGCGTATTGCAAATGAATAACATGACATATAAATACAAACATGCTATACGATCGCCAATGAATCATTCATATTGATACAAAAAAGCACTTCCATATATATGATCACAAATATTGAATGTTCCATACTTACTTAGGTGTATATAAACATTTAAGTATATGTAGTATTTGCTATGAAATTATTTACAAATATTAATTTTATTTTTCACTTATATATGCAAATCTTTCTTAGTATATATTCAACAAGCGAAAAATATTCGTAAACATTTCAAAAACTATAAAATTTAGAATGATTGCTATGTTTTCCGATTTTAGTAATTTTGCAAATAGAGGGGGATGATGGGGTTGGGCAAAATAACTTTTAAATCCTAACGCATTTTCTGAAAAAAATAGTTCTGAATACTGAACCTACGACGTGCTTTTTCCATTAATGGGATATCAATACATGAAACAAGAAATAAAATTTAAATTGAAAATGTCTTTCACACACTTAACAAAATCAGAAATCTAAGTTGATAATCAATTCCACAACAAAGTCACACATACCGATATTTCAATCTTCCAGAAAACGGTCGTGAACGGAGCAAGGTGTTGATGGTTAACAAGCCATGCTTGGCACGACATACTGATTATCGAAATATACAAAATTTTGTGACGCATATAAAATTCATCTTCAAACGTGCTACCATACAGAGTTCTATTATCGGATGTGACGTCCAAGTACCTGCATGAATATTTCCAAAACATGTGTCTATAAATCGCTACTGTAGCCTATAAGTATATGCGCGGTTTTATTTGCACGTAACACATTCGTGATTGCAAATGGATATCGGATCTTTGTCGTCGTGTATACAGATATAATGAAACCCTCGCATACAACAAAACTCACATCACGTATATTGGATCTAATAAATGGTATCAATTATCCCAGAGGCTACTGCGCATGATTAAATTGTTAAGAGAATTTTTATCCGTAACGTCATCCAGAAATCGTATAATTTTTACACCGAAGAAAGATTCACAAGGAGTTACGTAAAGTAACTCCTTGTGAATCTTTCTCTTCCTAGATGCTTCACTTTTTAACCTTTGATGCACTAACGGTGTGTCATTTTCTCTGTTTGGTTTATATATATATATATATACATATATATATATATATATATATATATATATATATATATATATATATATACATATATATATATATATATATATATATATATATATACATATATATATATATATATATATATATATATATATATATATATATATATATATATATATATATATATATATATGAAGTACAAAATCTTACGCCCACCTTGCAGATTTGCAGATAACAAGAACAATTGCAAAAAAAAATTAAAAGGGGAAAATTTCCATGACGGTGAATGCTCGAAGTGATTACTGTCTTGAGGAATGTATTGATTTGCTGAAATTTCACTCAGATTGATTCAATTCAAAATGATTGTAAGTGGGTTTTTAAATTTTTTAATACTGTTGTATTTTTCTTTAAAAACTTGGTTTTTTAAATAATTGAACAAAAAATTTAGAACAGAAATCTCTTAGCCTTAACAAAATTAGTTGTCCTTTTTAATTGCAATTTTTTTCATTTATCAACATTTTTACTCTTAGCATACCAACTCAAATACTGACCCTTATTTTAAAAGGTGAATCTGGCCAATGGAAAGTTTGAAGAGCGAAAATGCATCTCTCTGTATTTGTTGTATGAGTTATAGAAATTAGCACTGATAAACATCTACTGTAATAAAACATTATTCAAACGGCGTGCAACAAAAATAAATTTTAAGAAATGTGGTTCATTTGGAGTGCGAAACCTCCAAAATTATCAGTATCATTATTTCTACATTTTATCAATATCTAAATTAAAACTCAATTTTTTTTGGAAAATATAAGAATCACGCAGGAGATTATTTATTTTCTAAGAATGGTTTGAGTAATAAAAATTATCGAATTACAAATTATGTAAAATATAACACCTATCAAGACCCCCTCTTTCTAAAACTGCTCAACCGAAAATAATGAAAACAAATGGGCCTCCGTGAGGCCAAGCATAAGTTTTAGGAAATGTGTTGCGATGTTTCTGTCATAATTTTTTAAATATCCCCAGATTTTCACGCCTACTAAAGGTATGATAGCCAATAGGTTTTAATTTTTCTATTTTCATAGTATATTTTCTCAGAAACCATGCGATGTAGAAACTTCAAAATGTTATAATAATACATCAATGCATAATATGGCATAATAATACATCTTATTAACCCACATGCTTTGGGGTTATTTTACATCACCACCTTTTTAAACTTGGTAAAATCTGGCTAGAAGACTATAGGAATATTTCAACGATTATCCTATATCCTATTTTTTTAAATGTACACTATTTTTCTCATCTGTTAAAGATGTATAAATAGTTTAATACAAATACTATGTACGTTTAAATGTTTTTAAGTGCCGAAATGTGTACAGAATTCATTTATTGTGAGTTCTACTCGTGCTTGACATATTTTTTAACGTACGGTAATTGCTGAAATTAATGAAAAAAATTGTTTCAGGACCAGGACAGGAGTTTTAGTAGTAATTTAAGCGGATTATATCTGGTTGATGAAATTAAATATTTACACGAAAGTACTAAACCATAATTTGCTCTAAGCAAACATAGAATCACAACGCTGGCTTCGTCACTCCATTGACAAATTTAACAAAAGCGGTTCTCTGAACAGTTGCTTTCTATTGTGTATTGGAATTGACAGTTCGTCCTGATTAATATGTTGTTACGTCGGTCCGCGAGCAATGAATCAATTAATTTACGTCTCAATTTGTAGCCTTCCGAACTTTTGGTCTTGTTTCGTAATGCTTACAATAGTGTCACAAGATACAAACGCTTTATGATTTATCTATTTATCTGTGAAAATTACAACATTTGTCTGCTTCCTGTGTACTTTACACAGAAAGCAGACAAATACGCCAAATTAATAAATACGTATTTATATATGTGTATATTTATATATATATATATATATATATATATATATATATATATATATATATATATATATATAACGTCAATCCGTTTTCTGCTATTTATTCTGATATTATCTTGACAGCTCACTATCCATTACAGTCTATTGCCGTTAATATCTTAATCTATGCACTTAATTGATTTAGTTTTGAAAAACTAGAGAACTATCATTTGTGTTTAAATGTGATAAAAGGGTAAATTTCACTGACGAATGTTTTTATATTGTAAATTCATAAATCACACAATTTCTAAAAAAATGTAACGTTTTACTTTACATTATCATGCTTTATTTATTTTATTCGGTAACTTTGTCCTATTCACTCTCACCTCTGTGTAGAGTATTTTGAAGTAACAAGTCATAAATAAATGTCAATCCAAATTATTGGGAATGTAACTTTGTGGGCGATAACACAGCTGAACTTGTACCTAAGGAAAGCTCAGAGAAATAGGAATTCCAGTTGCCCATAATGCACTCATATTCACATTTACTATTAAGGGGTAATACATAAATTGTTTATATTTTTAGTTGGATTAAAGTTGGATCTAAGGTTACACAATAAATATTAGTCGAATTCACTACGATTTCAGATTCATTTTCTTAACTTCTAGTAAATAAATATACAACGTATTTACAAAATCTCATTCAAGCAAACACGCCGCTTAAACCTTATGTCATAAGTAATAATATCCACCTCGAAACATTCTAAAAAATTGAAGTTTATTTAGGTGTTCTGTTATGAGGCCTAGTTATTAAATGTATTTCAAAATTGACCTTAAATAGATTTAAAACTGGGAAATGAAATCTCATTGACGCGATTTAATCTTATATTGAAGTCTCCACTTATTATTGAAGATATTCCAATGGGAATTATTGGCGTCAAAGTACCGAGGTGTTAGTATGCTTCTTTGGGATATGAAAATGACATGGATATATCTATATGATGGTACCTATTGTTATTTTGGATATATCGATTTTAAATTTCCAGTATGGAAAACGTATCAAAAGAGATTTTTTTGGGAAATATTTAAAATTATGTGTTAATTACGCTCAGCAACTTTAAAAGACATGAACACATGTAAAATTTTAGAAATTAAGCGAAACGAACTATGATAATAGATGTATTTTTACAAACTTGGCAGTGCATTTATAAAATTAGCATAAATTTATAGCAATGCAATAAAGAAGACAGTGTAACTTCTAATCTAGTTACTAAGACATTAATAATTAGTTCATTTCTACCATTAAGCACAAATGGCTCAACTACATAAGCACGTATATGTGTCGTGTTTCACGATAATTGAAAACAAGAACTAAATATGAGTCAAAATCTTTTGATTTTGAAAATGTCTTAACGAATCAGAATTTGACACAAAAATATCAATGCCTTTCTTCCAATCTTTGAAAAGAAAGTCAATTTCTGCAAACAAAATGCAATATTTAGGTAATATGATTGTATTTTACTAAAGACTTTAGCTAATAATATTCACTACGTTTAATGCAAGATAAACTAGAAAAAATCCTACGTAATTAAGCTAAATCTATTTTTCAATACGGACTATGTATTCGTTTGGAATTAAAGATTTCCAACTATATTTTTAAGACCGTAATAGGAAGATAGAAAGGCAAATAGAAATAGCACTAAAAACATAATGAAATAAAGCTTTAATTATAAAGTGAGAAAATACAACAATAATACGTGTAAATCTGTATGTGGAACTGTACTTAAAGTGTGAATGACATATCGACATATCTCTTGTATATTTATAGACCGCAGCACATACATTTTATTTCATGTATATCTCATGCTACAAGATGACCGATTTATTAGAATTAGAATTAAAATTCTGTTATTTTATATACCGATATCAATTTGTGCATAAACGTTTTTGGGTTCTAAATCCGATACCCTGTACAATTTTTTACAATTCATATTTGATACGTAACTGTTGGTCTCAGACACAAAGCAAGTTCCAAAATTGATTTCAGTTTTTTATGTAAGTATTTTATGACGGTAAAACACAGGTGAACTGGTACCTAAGGAAAGCTCAGAGAAATAGGAATTCCAGTTGCCCATGACGCACTCATATTCACATTTGTTATTAAGAGGTAATACATAACTTGTTTATATTTTTGTACATTTATTAAAACAATTTCTGTAAAAAAAAACTTAGTTCTTGAGCCATATAAACATTAGTCTAAAGTTGGATCTAAAGTTACACAATAAATATTAATCGAATTCACTCCGATTTCCTTATACTACTTATTATGCACGTCAAATATCCCCTTGCCTCTTCCTGCATAACGCGTAGAATGCCGCTATTATTAAATAAAAATCGAGTCGACACTCAAAGTTAAGCTGTCCTAGCGCGTAGACGTAAGATTAGATAAAATCTCTCACTGACCATGCTAAATTAGTAATAAAACAACATTTATCACAAAACAACATTTATTAAAATTGTTTAGAACCATACAAAAAAAATTTAACAAAATCTAGCAATATCTTTTTATATGTGGAACAATAATAGAAGCAAAGATTTATAGAAAAGGAAGCTACTTGATAATTGAAATAAAATAAATTCAAAAATAATTACTTGCCAAAAGATTTAGAATTTATGGAGAGCGAAAATGAATGCATGTTCTCTACTAACGGATTACCAGTGCAGCTATATTAGTTTCAAAGTAAAGGCACCTGCATTAATACATGAAACAATAAATTTATCTTTTGTATTACAACATTTATTTCAAAAGGTAAGTTAATATTGTATAACCATGTGTTGTTTAAAATAATAAAACATGATAGTAGAAATAATAAATTTTATTATTAAATTTTAATTTGAAATTTTAAACACATGGTTAAGATTTCTTCTAATATTTTGGTGCTATTCCCTTAATAATAACTAAAAATATAAATAAAAAAACATTGTATGATGCTTAGTAATATTATTTAATAAAAAAACAACTATTTCCTGTGTCGAAATAGAACCAAAGGTTCTATTATTCTAATATTCATTCATTAATTTTTCAACTTCATGTATAATGAAAGCTCACAATAATTTACTTGATTTTCTCTAACAAAATGTTGGTAACATTGATTAAAATAATTACGAGCAAGAAGATTAAGATGCATGAACCCTCGTAATGGACGAATTTGTATTTACCCTACTCAGAATGTATAGATCAGAATCATTAATGGACAAGGTGAAAAGTTAATCCTAAGAGATTAACTTTTCACCTTGTCCATTAGCCTAATGGTCTAAATTTCTCATCTCCTCTATTTCATTGCCCGGCGTTCATACTTCATTAAGACCAAGCACTAGAATTTAGTACTGGACGTGATAAATCTATAGGTTCCTCCGAGATTTAACGTACATCAGCATATCGCCACTGCGGGGAGTAATGGTTATATATTAGTTAAAGATAAGGTTTTTTAAGAGCTTTTTTCATTGCCACTTGCTTCTATTCTTTTTATAAATGGCCATTTAAAAAAAAATTATGATTACGGTTGACATACTTAAAAGGATGTTTTACAATTTATACCAGATCTGCTCTTTTAATGTTAATATAAAAATGGGTGTATCAGGCATGTAAAGATTCAGTTTGAACTGTTCAAAAATTTTCTATATTTTAAAAGAACAGCACAATCTAAACATGTCCGTATTTCCCTTAACCATTACCACATATTTAACCATTATATCGAGAACCAAATTAAAATGGCTGTATACAAGCCTGAAATTAGAAATTAAACCTGGGAGTTTTATGTAAGATGGATTACCATATGTAAAACGATTAACAAAATATTTTTTCTGCAACGTTTAGACCGTTTCAAAAAGAATTAAATTTTGTACGCCGATTCGTCACTAACGAGGAGACGTGGTACTATCGCTGTACACTAGAAATCAGTGGTATAATAGCAATGAAAACAGTGGTTGAGAGCTAGCAATTTTTTTTACAAAAACAGAGAAAACCTTTCATCTACTAAAAAGGCCATAGCTAGCGTTTTTTTGGTTGGAAGATTTTAATTTATTTGATTACCTGAAATAGGATAAAGTAATAACTGGCCAAGTCATACAAAATTTCTCAGTTCACTGAAGGAAAAAAATAGTGAGAAAAGACCCAAATAGCAAAGGAAAAAAAGGTTCCAACATCTGAATACAGCAGCTGTTCCTAAAGGTCCGGTAACAGCAAAACGGTGAAATTATTCGAATATCCACCTTATTCATCCAATTTGGTTCCCTTTGACTTTCGTCTGTTCCCTAATCTAAAGAAACTGGTAAGTGGAAAAAGTTTTGAATTAAGTGGAAAAATGATAGGTATTTTGCGGACTTCCAGTATCATATTTAAGGAGTAAAATTGAATCGTAACTTGTCGAGAAGAAATGTAGAAAAATGCAAGTAGAATTAGATTAAAATTGGCCAAAGGCAACAAATATTGTGCAAAATAAATATCTTCTTTTTAGTCTTTCAGATTTGTATAAAAACATACTCTTGGTTCAAATTTCTCATGGAAGTAAAAGTTTCATACCTGTCAAGTTTTTTTCCCTTTTTTATATTAAAATATTGTTTAATTCTCAAAATGGGCATATTAAGTTTTCATAGATAAAAAATCTATCCAAATTACCTTTTGCTCATATTAATATTATCTTTTGAAGTAATTAATTTTTTATATTTGCTCAAATTACAATTGGAACAATCTTTGCAACAAATGTTTTTAACAACAAAAATTGAATAGAAAATACTTTATATATAGCTTTTTACATAAGTTTATTTGATTTTACAACAAATGTATGTATGTATTTCCAAGAGTAACTAGTTTATGAATGATATAATAAGTACACCAATCGTCGAAATGAGAGATTAGTCGTAAACACTCATAAATATGTATGAAAAAAGAATAAATTTGGTCTACATCGGGAGAACGTATTACACAGTTTCACTTTTAACGTATGTTGGTTCGGGACAAAATTAGCACGAATAACACAAAACTACAATAAACCATGTTTCTTTGGTCAACTTTATTAAAGAAAAACAAACCTTAGTTTTAAAAAACCATTTCGTATTTGGTGTTTTTCAAAATATTAGTAAGATTCCCCTGTGAATTTTGCAAAATTCAAGTTTTCTTTTTTGCTCATAAGTTTTATCTATTTCTGCGTTTTCGAAATTTCATAACAATGAAAAACATATGTACACACAGAAGAAAATTTTGAAGAAAATAATGTGTGAGGTTTATTTTATGGAGACAAAAATAATCAATGGAGGAGCTATCAAACATAATGTGTATGGTAACCATGTGGAAAGTATGAAGGGGAAAGATGAAATACAAAGTAATGTAAAGAAAATATCGGCATTTAAACAATAGTTTAGTAAGAGAGACGCTAATACAATGATTTGTGCTACTTATACTATCGTCCATTTTATGTTAATTTCATGTTTTTTTCTCATATTCTCTCTTCTTAATGTCATTGCGGCAAATTGAAAAAAATAAATCGGATACCTATTTAATACAAATATTTTTTATCTACAGGATCTCGTGAACAAAAGCGGTCAAGCTCTTTTTGAATTCGAAATACTTGTAGTGAGGTAAGAAGTTTTTGTGCTATCTGCCAAAACTATCGCTATTTCTAATAAATAATTGCATTCTGTTTTGTCAAAAACTTGTCAAAATTTTTACAAAAAATTCTTTATGGATTCTTTATGGCAATATGTAAAATTATATGAATTTTACTTTCCATTTTATTTAATGACGTATTCATTTGTAAAATATTTTTTATCAAATTTCTTCAATAAATAACTCACGTTCCAATTTTCGAAGATAGAAGAAGTAGGCATGTTGACAAATAATTTCATTGGAGAATTATCCATCCAACTTAATTATTAAAATGATGAAGATTTGAATACTGTAATTAATGAGTTTAAATATTTTAGAAAACTAACAGTGTATTTCCTGAAATTTTTAAGAGTTTAAATATCTTAAAGAGAAAGCGAAACTTATTTCAATGAATTTATAAAAAAGCAGTCATTATGAAAGCATTCAATTTGATGAATTCACAAAATATCTCAATATTGAATGAGGTTACTTGAATTTTTCAGTGACGAAAAAAATTACGATGTTTATAACTGTTGTGGATCCAAATATGTATATATCTCCCATCCACCGATTCATCTGTCCCTATCACACTTTGTCACCTGCTAATCCAACGAGCCAAATGTAAATGTAAACGGAGTTAATTATTAAAAATAATAAAATTAGGGCACTTTTCTGAAAATATCGATTCATCTTTTGATCCTGAACTCTTTGAACAGATGTTTTAAGCAGTATAATTTTCAGAAGCTTTGAAAGATACCATTGCGGAAGTTTAAAATATCGCATACGATAGAGTTATTAGTGAAACCAAACTTTACCTCAACAGATTTAAAATATTGACAAGTTTAGATAAAATGTAGTTTATATGTAAAATATTCTTGCTTTATAATGTTTAGATATAAGTATTTTCCGCTATATGTAGAATTAATAATTTATAATTAATTCATGCACTGTTTGAAAATAAAACAACTTATTTAATGTAGACAAACATTTTTCCCGTCGTCATCGATTTAAAATAAAAATTGATTTGAAAATTGTTTCTTGAAAAAACACGCATTAATTTTTGTATCAAATCTCGTTGTTAATTGAAGGAAACAAAGTAACTAGTACCAGTGTTAAATATGTTGAATCACGGTTTATTTATGACCGTCATTTTCGAACCTTATGGTCAGATCACCACCATATTTATATGGAACTCCCTCAGCAGTACACTTTTTCAAACAAAATGACCAGTATTAAACTTTATTAAAATCGAATTGAAATTAACTGTTGTAAATGTGCATATAACACATATTCTGAAGAAATTCTGTAGTCAGTCGAAGCTCTCAAATACCAAAAACTGCGTAAGCAAACTGCAAGCTTTACTGAAACTTAATTCCGTCCGAAAAAAATTCTGAGTCTATATATATATATATATACATATATATATACATATATATATATATATATACATATATATATATATATAAATATTATGTCGCAAAATTCTATAACAGAGGATTTACTCACGAGAAGCAACGTTGTTTTTAAGTTCACGTGTCTTTCCGCTGTAGTTTTACCACTTTTCGATGGAACAGGTAACCATTTGCCAATTAAAATGAAAATATTTCACAACGAGTAAGCATTTCGCGGCTCGACTGAGGGTAAAATGTGGTTATATGTGATGTGAGTGGCTCATAGAAATTATGCCAAGAATTGATAATTTTGCTACATGCTATGTGAAAAACTGATATAATTGATAATCATAAAAGTAAATGTACAATTCTATATTACGAAAATATTTAACATTATACCAACAAGTAGAAATTGAATACTTGTTTTGAATTTATGCTAAATGATTTTATTTAATTGATAATGTTTAAAGGTATACACGGTTAACACATGTAAAATGTTATTTTGACTACTTTTGGAGTAATCAAAGTAATTTCTATTTAATATAATTAACCAAAATAAAATATGTATTGGAATTAAATAGCTGAACACGTTAAAATAGACAAAATGAAAATGGTGAGAAAATGGTATTACTAATTATATTAGCACGTTCAACTATCTGGGTCACAATATGGGTCGAACAAAGCCATTAATCTTCTTCGAGCTGCGTATATTGTTGGCATTCTTTTGTCCCTTGTCGTGTTATCTTTGACGAGTTCTCTCTACTGACATTGTTCACCGAGCTTTTCAACATTGTTTTCCTTTTATGAATACCGTTTGTACTATGTTACTTAATTTCCTTCTTTGCAAAACACGTGTGCGTTTCAGACATCCTTGGAAATTTTTTTACGTTCTCAGGACGCTCTCTTTCATAGAATAAACACTTTGAAACTTTTCACGAGTTACTGATATATAGTTTATGAAAATCTTGTGTATGATTTGATACATTCATTTAATAACTTATTACAATAAGTATATATGATTAAGTTAACAGTAATTTATATATCAATATCATTTGAGTTCAATGCTTTGAGTGATGTCTAAAGTTTAAACACTATTTTCGTATTTGTTTTTTGCTATTAGAAAAGCGGTCTCTTCATTTTTTTTATTTCTACTTCAATATCAAAATGTTAAAATTGAAAAGATGTAATTTTCCCAATGTTTTGTAAAGTAACTTTGTTTCATATGGGTGTTATTTAATTAAATTGTGAAGAGCTCTGGTTTATTTGTTTGAAATAAACAAGATACTTTAAATTAATAATAATATACAATTAATTGCAGTAAATCCGTCAAAGTCAACTCTGTTTTCTGATTGAATAATATTTAAAAATATTTTATGCTAGCACTTTTTGATTTTTAAGATAATGCTGAAAATAAAATCTTGTTCAGCTGCTACTTAAAACATTAATTCGATGAGGAAATACTTTACGTGTAGTTATATTCTTTACGTAACAGAATATTTTCGGAAACTGAAATTGAATTTGATATAAAACACGAAAAATTTGTCAATGTTTTTAATTTTTACTGAATTACCTTTAATTTAAGAGCGAGTTAATAAATAGATCCTATCGTCGTCAAGGAAATTTATTACATTTAAAAATTTAATTTTTTCATATTTGACCATAAATTTAATTTTATAAAAATGAAATTTTTACTATTTTCATAAAATTATTTGACATTATCATTGGACAGTGAATGTACGAAATATTTGAATAATAATATTTTACTCTCGGCAGTTACGTTTAAAAAAATAAGTATTTTATCATTACGCATTAGTATTTAGGAAACGTAAAGTGCCGATTTGTCGATCTGCGATAAACGGATCTCAATGCTAATTCATTTTAAAGTTTAAGAGTCATTTACATAAGGGATTCGGTGAAAGCGGATATCTTGTTAATTACTTCTACCCACATAGGAGAATTGTATACTGATATATGCACATGAAATTGCTGACATATTCACTTTTCAGCAGTTTTATGCTTACAATCTTTTCGTGCATACATTAGGTACTTTTCCCTCTACACTTTTCTGTCTCTGTACTTCTTTTCGATTAAAACATGCGTCAACGTGTAATCTCACTATGTATAAATTAATATTCTTCATTTCCTCTTTATGTCTCCATCTCTGTTTCCATATATTATGTGTTGACTTTTAGTGCAGATTGAATGCCTGTAAAATTGTACAGCCCATTATATGTGTTTATAGTTAGAATTTTAGTTAGACGTTTGCATTAAGGCTGACTAGGTACAGACAATTATTTGATTCTTATAAATTATGTTCTTTATTTAATTTTAGTTATGACGAAAACTTTTCAGTTACAGGGATACATTTACAAAGAAGTAAATTAGTTAAAAATTATAATTACGAAATAGAAAAAATTAATAACACTTTAATAATAAACTCTGAATAGCATGTAAAATAAAAAAAATTCGTTTATCAGAAAAGAGACTGGCAAAAGTCGATATTATGTTGGATTGTTATAAGAATCAAAATGAATTTTTTAAGCAGGGAAAATAAAAAATCTCATTAAACGTTTAAATTTTTTGACAAATGAGAAATGTCATTTGTCAGAAAATTTAAACGTTTAACGTCAATTATTTTTCATAATGTACCGTAAATGCAATTTCCTTGAAACTTTTTAAACCAACAAATCGAAGGTTGTGTCCCGTTGTATCCTCTACACAAACATGTATCATACTGAGCCATGAAACTCGTACGATAGGGTTCTCGAAAATTGCTACACTGAACAATTATCAATATCAGTTAACAATTTGGTGTTAATTAATTTAAAAGATATTTATTTTAAAAACACTCAATTGTCAATGTTAGTTAACAGTTCGTAATTAATTAATTTAGGCAATTAAAAAAAATAAATCTGTACTGATTTATTATTTGTAATCTTTTTTGGAAATTTCCTTCCTTTTATTTTTTTTATATTCCTATTAACAATTTTTGATATATTAAAACGCATATGTGCGTGTTTATAAATTCAGCTTTTTATTTTGTTTTGTTATTAAAAATTGCATTGTATTTTGTATTTCTCTGAGTGTCAATCGCCGAAGTGGTATGTGTTTTTCAGATTTAAAAATATACTAGTTTTTGGAAAATTATATTATTTGGAGGTATCGCCAAGCCAATTTCCGATGGTACCCTTCATACCTTAATTAAAACCAAACTATGATTGGTCCACATTATACTCCTGGTAATCAACATTAGACTTTTTTATAAGAATGAGTTAACTCTCCAGTATTAAAATTGATTGTCATCTACTACCAAGCCATTTAGACACACGTGAAGACATCTACTGAATAATGTATTCACACAAGCATAAAACAAATATTATCCGTTTATTGGAACCATGAAATTTTGTATTGCAAACATTAGATTTATTGAAAGTATTTCTCATATCTTTGTGCTTGAGCACTTTTTACAACATTAATAATACTTTCCTTTCATTATTTATGCTAAAACGAGTTACTCCTTAGTAGTATGGAATGATAATAAATCGCCAGAGTCATAAATTATGGTTTGATAAAAAAATAATAAGACATCGTAAAGTCGCTTTTTTATTTTCAATTTATCCTGATTATGTCCACCGTACACATTGTTTACACCTCCTCTTGTGTTGAATATTACTATCACCTTATATTTATGACACATAATGTAACAGTCTTTTTCGACTTTAACGGGTGTTATTTAGAATTTAAATATAGTTTTTATGAAACGTAAAACGTAAAGCTTGGTACAAACATTCCTACCGTACTCTATATCATGCTGTGAGGATTATCTTTGTTACTCAATATGACATAAATACCCAACAGTTCGGTCGACATTTATAAGTTTTGTAATTATTTTCAAATATGGCTGTCATTAAATCTGATATTTAGTCTCATTATATGTAGACGGTTTCATTTGATTCCTTTTTATTGTAAGAGGATTTTTTTTCCCTACAGATGTATTCATCCCTTAGTTTACTAAACTGAATAAAGGTATTTTATTTTACTGTTTTATTTGACGGTATTTTACTCTTCCCAAATAATTTATTATTAATTCAATTTATCTTAAAAAAATCGTGTATCATCTACAATAATAAAGAACTATGATTTCATCATGTTTCCTATGTAATTTCTAATACTTAAAGGAAACAAAACGGAGACGGAATTTGAGTTTTGAACGATATTAAAATTATCACCTACATAAAATTAGGTTCAGATGAAAGAAAAATATAAGCGGGAGAATTTGAACAAAAAAATGAAAATTTGGTTTTAAGTAAAATTAAAGTCAAAAGTAAATTCTGGGGCAGAATTTTCGTATGGATTTTTATCTCATAAATGGGATCTCCAAGATGATTGCGTGTACTATATATAAATATGTATACATATATATATATATATATATATATGTATATATATATATATATATATATATATATATATGTATATAATTACAACATTTCGAATTATCATTATAGTTCAAAATATTCTAAAAACCCTGATAGTTTTAAATTCAGTGGTTCTGGAAATAAGTGAGGGTTTTTAAATGATTTGCCTTTTTTTAAATTTAATATTGGGGAAAAGCTACATAAATCATGGAAAAAATATTTTCCTGTCTCTTATAACTGTTCCTTACAAAGAATGATTTGTACCCTGCATATTATTGCATTTTTTTTTCAGTGAACAATTTGCCTACTCCAAAATTTTAAAATAAACTTTTTACTGAAGTGCGACTAACTGTGCGAGTTAACATTTATATTTTTTAATTTCTATAATAAAAATATAAACGCCAAAAATTCAAAAATAAGTAAGCTATCATTTCCCTAACCAATTTTGGTATAGAATTTATTTCGTGTAACTGGAAAGTTTTTTAGTTGATAATATAAATAAGTCCAGTGTTTTGATAAATAAACATTGACAGTTACTAATATACTATATCAGTTGAGTTAGCTGAAGTATTTAAATTTAGTGTCTTCTATAATATACGACACGAGAAAAACGGGTGAGAAAATCACAGTCATTAATGAAAATGTTATCAAAATATTACGTTTAAAATAATTATTTGGTCCCGGAAACTACTATACTTTGAAGAGTTCAAGTTTATTGATCTGTTACGTCGGCATATTCCATAATTCAATTCATAATGCAATTTTCTATTATTACTCTCGCCTATATAATTTATCCTGATGTTAGTAAAGTTGTAAAGCCACGAAATATGACTCTTCCAAATATAATTCTTTGCTATCTAGAGTTATTTAAATATAGTAAAGAAGTGTTTTATTGTTACGTCCCATGCTATTCCATTTGGGTTGTTAGTCATCATATAATTTTGTTATCCGTAACATGTCCTGAGGTTGGGAATAAGTTTATTCTTCAATTATTTTTTATAGCTGCCAAAATTAATATTCTGTACAAATGAAAATGTAATATGCCACGAAGCCTTTCACACTTTATTATGAGATAGTATTTTTACCATTCACTATTTTTTTGGCAATTTATATTTGCGGCATCTTGCCGTGTTCACTTCTGTATATGATTAATATATACATAAGTTTCATTTCATACCGCATATCAAATATGTTTTACCCCAAGACTTTTTTTCAGATAAAGAAGAGTTAGTATATGATTATGCTCATGATGAATAATTTCATTTTGAGTAATAATACTTACCACCGTGGCTTTAATTCAACAGTGTTTTTTGTTCAGTTTTCATCTTTAAGTGTAAAGTGGTGGTTACACTGTGCAGTTTCCTTTCTTCAGTGTTTTCCACTAATTTGAATTTTAAAACAATTTTCCATATTCAGCTAACATCTCAGATGTTGTTTGCCCAGGAACGCCGGTAGTTCGACATATTCTCCATAAATTGTTGATTGTTGTTCTATTACGTTTTCGCTTAATTTTTTATAAAGCAATAAAATTTTATGATAATTTCTCTGGTCTAAAGTAGGAACGTTGTCTCATGAAATTCCAACCGTTAAAAATCACAATAAAGTATGATGCGCAATCATTTTCAGACATTTAGGTGAACGCAATATTAATATCTTTTATATATATTTTTGGTATACTGGTTGCATTTTAGGTAGACGAAATCTAATAAATATTAACTGCCCCTTTTTGTTATAGCAAATTGTGTGCTCATTTTTGAGAATTCGCATTCGCACATTAAATATATAATTTTTTTTCCAATTAGCCAATTTTTGATAAACTAATTCCAGTGCTTGAATCAGATGAGATATATTTAAGAGTATTTGAAAAATACGGGGACGAAGGCGTGTAAAACTAAGAATGTAGATGAAAGATCGACCAAATATGAGTTTTGATCGCGCATCAAAAGTTTAACATGTATTTTGAGAAGAACTTGCCTTATTTATAATGAGTCGTCACTAATATGAATTCACAAGTGCAATAGATATTTAATAATAACTAATATATTTAAATGTAGAGAATACCTACATTGTTGTGAATGTCTCACAAACTATGATGTACGGAATCATCGTTATAGTTTTCCTACAACCTTTGCTTAGGCTACTAAAAACTTCTAATTTTTTCATAATTTTAGGTACAGTTGGATAATAAGACAGTAGAATATATCTTTTTACATATTTTTCAGTATAAATCCGAAGGTATTCTACATAAAATTACAAAAATATGCTTGGTATATTTGTAAGTAGTTCTTCTAGTAATTTGTTTGCCGTACCACCCCCTCCTTAAAATTACCACAAACATATTTTTAAAGGTTATTGTATTATATGCAAGTTACTATATGAAAGAAAAACGGCTGTGACAGGCGGACAGGACAGTACAGCATTCTATAACCCTAAACATTATATTTCATAAAAGTGAACCGGATAATAAGGATTTTGTTTGAAAATACTGAATTGTTTTAAGTAAACGACTGTGTATTTTATTTAGTATAGTTTCAGACTAGGGTGTAAGAACTTTTAAAATTTATTATTGAGGAAATGGAATATATGATAAATCCCCTCTTCTCCTAATTATTTTCGATAATGTAATAGGGATAAAATACTTACATGGGAAAACTAGTGCCTTTGATAGATATTTTAAAAACAGTTGTAGGTTTTGCACCACGTACAGTTAATGTGGTAAAATCTTTTTATCGACTATTTTCGTACACCTAGATTTTCAGAGTTGCAGAAATATTATACAAAAAAAAGTTGCGTGCTTGAGACCACTATATAGAAATGGAAAATTCGGCAACTAATATAATCCTGCTCCGTATGTTGGAAATAATCAATAAGAAATTTAAAAACAAAACTAATTAATATTGATAGAGGCCGTGTATATCCACGGATACACTTCATTTACATTCCAGCGCACCTTCCATTGATCATATTTTGAAATAAATAAACTGGTTTTAAAGCTATGAATTTAAAGAAAACAACATGATTGTGGTCATAATAATATTAAAAAAAGTAAGAAGTATACATCGTATTTATGTTTGTATAATTATATATATATATATATATACATATATATATATATATATATATATATATATATATATATATTATAGTAAAGTATTCAACATCAAAAATCATAAAACTTGTCTCAACTTGAGTAAATATTAAACGATTGAGAATATAAATACAAAGTACAATATTGACTCAATTTTTAAAAACTCTCCTTCCAACTTACTCCTCAGGAACACGTTGAACAAAGGAAAACTCTTCAAGTGTATATTTGAGTACAAGGGGAGAGCACAACATATTCATATTTAAATTCACAAAGATCCACCTGGACACGAAATAATACCATAATAAATGCTATATCTTAAAGTCTACAAATACACTCAATTAATTTTTAAAAGTTTTGCAATTACATAAAAATCAGAGGACATAACAAATAAACACTATTGCCTGAAGATAAAATACACGTTTTCATTATAAACGTGGGCTTCATATAGTGAGTTATACTTCGAGTGCAAAAAAAACGGAGTTTGGTTTCAAAAAAAGCATAATATTCGAAAATAAGTATTGATAATTGGACTCAAATTTTTGTCGAGTTCCATATAAAATCCAGTGTATCAAGGTTATGCTAATGACTTATTGGGAAATGGATGAAAAAACATCTACTTGTAGTCTATCTGGTACTCGGCTATCGGCGAATATATTCCAAATTCGCAAATCTTTTCTCATCGAAAAATTTTATACAAGATGAACTAAAACAAGTTTTTACTTCAAAAACCTTTGGAATTTTATTATATTAAAAATAATATGATTTTAAATTAAAATACATTTTCAGGTGATTTGTACGTTGGTTTAAAAATTTGTATGGATTATCTTACAAAACAATTGTTCAATACTATTCAAAGATTATCTAACTCGAACAAAATCTTAATTTTTCAGGACGTTAGTCACACCGCAAAAATATGATTTATAAAAAGTCAATCCGATCCAAAGGTATTTGATTTTGTATACGAAAATTTACAGTCACCTTTCCTCCATTTATACATGCTCTACCTAATAATTTCTTTTTATTCATAATATAATTTAATCTTATTTATAACGTAATGAAATTCTGTAGTCTTTCAAAATATTTCAGGACATAATAATTCGCATGAGTAAATAGCTGCTACCCGTGAACCGATCTTCAGTTTTTATTCAACTAACATAAATAATAAACATGTTTAAAGTTCTGAAATTCAAGAACGAGATAACATAGTGCCTTACATACATATTCTAAAATTATCACTAGCTCTCGGCCTAATAGACTACAGAAAGATAATAACAAATAAATTCTAGTTAGGTTCCCAGCACAACTTGCTGCAAAATCGATTAACAGAATTAATAAATGTGTTATAGTAATATGTCAAATTCTGTAAAAACCGTACATTTATTGAAGCGCGTCTGTCGTATGTTTTTCTGATAAAGTGGTGACAATTATAACCTTAAGTCATTTTACGCCTAGCACATGTCGCATAACGAATAATCACTATGAGACACATACATATATACAAACATACATACAATTTTCATCATTTGATATATACAGAACTTTTCTCTCTGTAACAATATATCATTTTGTATAAATTTGTATGCAAGTTTGCCCATCACTTACTAATTGGTCTAATCAAACAAGTCTAATTAATTAATTATCTTTCATTATATACCATATCAAGCTGTCCACAATATCTTACTGTCACCATACGTCGGTACCCATCCTGTCACCATACGTCGGTAATAGCCGTTATTTAACCGTGAGACGCTTCTTTCTCTTCTATTAGATAAGTCAATCAAAATTATACTCACTTTATTTGTTTGAATACTAAACTAACGATTAGTGAAAATTTCCGAAAAATGTATCTTATAGATTTTCAGTGACAAAGTAACAAACAACAAGCACACATACGTACGATAGCATCCTGTTAACATTATCATAATGATGTATCATAAAGTGTTAATTTAAATTGTAAAGTAATGAAAAGTAAAAATGCCATTCAAATCAGTTCAGTCATCGCATGATGTGATAAAGTTCCATTAAATAGACAATCGGACAAAAATTGTATTTATGTTTTATTTTCATATTTATGTGGACAATAAGTAGATAGTTAAAAATATCCAATGCACACAGCCCCGTTACAACCTTATTACAATGTTTTTGTTTTTTAGTTTCAAAATCATACATAAATCTTGTGTGAATTCAGAAAATTCTAGACAAATTCGTGCATTAGTAGTTTGTGAGTAATTATCAATGTTTGAAGAGTTATATTAAAATTGTGCTAATTATCTAAATTTGAAAATTTGACCGAGAAAAGTTGATAGATCGAGCAAGTGATATGTTTGAAGTTACAAAAAGTAATTGTTTCATTCATTTGTAAAAAAAATTTGGCATTTAAATCAGGTCTAATAAATGTTTCATTTAAAACTTTTTAACGTATAGAAGGTGTTGTAATAATGAAGAAATTTCAAAAAACTTATTTAATGTAAACATGAATAATAACTAAACAGCAATTAAAAGTCAACAATAAAATGGTGTCTAAAATCCTCTTGACTAATTTCTGCTTGTCAAATTCCGCTATGCTCGTTCTTTGTAAAAGTTATTTCTTAGTACGAGTTTTCACGATATATGACCTCTTTTTAAATTATGATTCCATCCTCATTCAACTAATAAATATTAATATTTACTTAGTTTTTATGAATAGAAGCATTCAAATAATAGATATAATTCATTGAAATAATAGGTATGGTTCAAATAATAAATATAGCATGTTCTCCTATACTGTTCTACGTAAACGAGTTAAAAATTATTATTCAAGTGAAAGTACCTCAAAACAAAGTCTTCCGAAATTATGTGAGATCCTGAGAACTACAGGACACAGGAATCTAATTTAAAAGTGTCCTAGCTCTCATTATTACATGTTAGGTCTTTAGACAAAAATGGAATAGAATTTTAATATTTTCGCCCAAAATTTTGCAGATTAAGCAAAACGGAAACTACGAAGGATTTATATGTTAGTCTAGAGATAAGAAGTTATTTAAAGATAAAACTTTGACCATATCGTAAAACGTAAAGAAAATTAGGCTGGGATATTTCAAATTTTGTTACAAACAATTTTTAAGGAAATAGGAGGGTAAAAACTTTGCTGAACATACAAAAAAGAAGTTAGAATTATATCAAAGTCTGGATTCCCCATTGTGAGTCATTAAGCGACGAACATGAGGAATGATTTTATTTGGATATTACAAACACGGAAAAACTTTAACAAGGCAGCTGGAATGTTTCAATATTTATTGATTATTTCTGGGCTGAAAATGGAGATTATTTAGAATAAGGATATCAGCAGGCAACGAAAAAACAATGTTGGTATTCAACAGCAGAATATACAATAATTAATTTTCTAAAATTTAAAAAAATAATAAATATGCCTTTGCCAGACTGCCACTTGGCTGATTTTTTCATTCAGATATGAAAATTAACTGAATGCAATATATAAACTAATAAAGTGTCATCAAAATATTGTACGTAATTAATTTTGCTAATTAATTGTGTGTTCTCCCATTACAATATTTTAGAAATTTCACTATGAAACAATAAAAATTTTGAAGATCAAGAGGCTGAAAAACAAACAAGTTAAGGACATTATAAAATTTTTGATGGAAAAAGGGCTTGTCCTCAACAGTTTTTGGAGAATTCGAATAAGCACAGAATTTCTCATTTAAGTTAAAAGACAATTCATAGAAATTAAATGATAATCAAAAATCGATTTTTATTAATATTCATCCTACTCTATAAAGAGAGGTGAAATTTGAAATGAATTGGTATAAATATACTTGTACACTATACACGTTTCATTTAATTGCATTACTACTGCAACTGAAACTTTTGCTAAGAAACTCGTTTTGGGAGTATTTTGTTTTCGAAAGCAATAACGGAGAAAGACAATGCAGCACTCGGCATTATTTGATTTTCCTTCTTAATCGTACAGGTACTTTTAATAAATACAAATACAAGGAATATACGCTTTCTTAATTACCGTAGGTATGTATTAGTAAAAATAAAACAGGATTATGTCTTCATAAAATAAAAAGGTGCATCCAGTTAAGTATATACATTCAAAAGTTACAAAGTAACAAATATCCTACGGTAGGAATAACTAAGTTATCCAATAGTATATAGAATTGGAAAATAAATAACACTACTGAGCCGACAGTCAAAGCTCCTTTTAAGTTATAAAGAAGCAGAGAAATGAGAAATATCAAAGGAAACATAGGATTAAAATATATTGTAAATAATTGAAGGACAGTCAACAAATTAACTAAATTGTATATGTTTATAAACCACATCCTCATTTGTATTGCTAATTATTTTTATGCAGATGTTACTACGATAGTTGTGTAATATGATATTTATAGAAAAATTAATTTATATTATTACGATTATGATGTAAGAATCTAAATAAAACAACAAGCATAAGTAATTACGCATATAAATATGATTAATAGATTTATTTTTGTAAATGGATATATAGATAAAAATAACTAAGATATGTTTCAGTTTTGAACCATCGTTTAGAGCATTCAAAATTAGATGAAATTTGTTTAAACCTTGACGGGACAGCGTACATTTTCAACCTTAAAAGCTATAAAATTATAATATAAGTAAATTATAATTATAATATAAGTTATAAAATTATAATTAACCGATTTCATCGTCATCCGTCACATGCGAAATTATATTATGCATTTTTTTTAAGAAATAAAGTTTCACAATATTCAGGCTAAAAGCAAATAATCACAGTGAATTAAAAAGAAATAATAACAGATTTAATATTAATTTTACGTTACTGAATTAGCACCAATCTTTAAAGCTAAAATTTAACTATTAGAATGAATATTGTTAAATATCGTGTTGCATATCCATAATAAAAATGTTGGTTTTTAAATTTCCGCAACATTCATCTTACCAACAAAGGTATAACAGCTATATCTTGACATCAAAAATAATCTATCTGTAAAAATGTCGTTTTTTTATCCGAGTTTCCACATCATTTTCGCTCGAGAATCTTTTCTCTAACTATTCGTAATTATGTACATATTTACATGCCACTTTGTAAACGTCTGATAGGTTATAAATTATTTTATATGATGGCGCTACTACTTTTGCTTTCTCTCAACTTTTTTTGCTTTCATTTATCCGGAAAAGAATTGTCTAATGTGTGCAAAGTTATAAAATATTTTTCTTCATAACTTTTTTTCATGAAAATTGTTTTTTTTTTTCATAATTATTTGATACCAAATATTAAATGCTACTCTCAAATGTTAGTTGTATTTATTTTATTATAATATAACTAATCAAAATAAATTTGAAATCTAGTCTTATATTTGGAAATACGTTTTAAATGAATTTAATTTAAATTGTAAAACATATGAAACGAAATTTTTGTATGAAAACGAAATAAAGTAAAAATGAACGAAAAGTGAGAGATAAATGGAAAGGAAGCAATTGAAGCTTAAATATTGGAAGATATATTACGTAAAGGTTGTGGATTTGAAGCGAAAAGGAGATCTTACTGGATTATAAGATTTTTATTTGACGCTAATGTTAAAATATTGAAGTAAACGTAATAAATCTTGTTTTACAGGAAAATGTATTCGTGAATAGGAAAAGTTGCAGGTGGTCTGCGTTTATATTTAACTAACCAAGTGAAAGATATAACTTGTTTTCATGTAATGTTAACAGTTGTATTAGATTTTCTTAAACACTAAAACTGTGAGCGCTGGATATCAAACGGATAATCGGAAACCTCTCAATTACAATACAAATTTTAAAGACTTTAGAAGACCATTTAAAATATTTAAATACTAGTTTTATTTTATTTTATTATTAGATTAAAAGCGAAGTGTTCAAAAGTCGATCATTTTGTATAATAATAAAAACATATTTAGCAAAAATTCGTCATTTTCCAATTTAGAAATTGCTTTGATCATTTTGAATAGACAAAGAAAAAATAATGACCCAAACAAATAAATAAACAAAGTGAAAAATTATTTTAAAATACATACAATTTTATTCTTCCTTTCATTTTCTAGTAACGAATTTAGCTCGTTATATTTGACTAATTGATTCACTTGCAAATTAGTTAATATTTGCTATAATTTGTCTTAATTTCAAAATAAATACATTTTATCTGCGGATAGTTAATTTTAAAATTATAATCATACCTACATTAGCAGATACAGTACGTTGTCTAAATAAACGCAATTATGTTTTTTTTTCTTAAGATAGATATTGACTTATTGGCTTAACCTCAAGTTTTCTCACGTTTTCATCTATTTAAATTGAAAAGTACTTTACACACAATCTAAGCGAGCGAAGCTGCTGCCTAGATATAGTATTTTAATTCGAACGGAATAAATAGCCATC
This sequence comes from Druceiella hillmani, assembly GCA_039881145.1. Lineage (NCBI taxonomy): Eukaryota > Metazoa > Arthropoda > Insecta > Lepidoptera > Hepialidae > Druceiella > Druceiella hillmani. Next base: position 4,138,110 of record JAYKKI010000029.1, on the reverse strand, counting down.
TATATTTCGCATTATGATTACGTTTGTATAGTAATATTAGGTGCATACAATAATTATAAATAAGTCAATATAAATTAAAGAAACTATTATGAATACACGTATTATGAATACATTGATATATTTTAAATAGGTATAAGACACTGAAGATTCATATATTTTTACTCAAAACCTATTTGTATACAATCAGTAATAATATGCGTTTAACATACTACAATTTGTATGATTTTTTCAAAGAAAGTTTGATATAAAAATAATTGATAGTTGTTGAAATGTGTAATAAAATCGGATCATCTTAAATATTTCAGTTAAAATACTGCAAGCCGTCTTTGAACAATTTTCATTAATGGATTTAATGTTGCCTTTCTAGTTTCATAAGAAATAAAGCAAATATATCGTTCATCCAACATTTCAGACTTTGACATAATTTTCCAGCCTTTGACATCATTTTAATTTGATATTTTGAACTTCTTTATAAATATCGGTACTTTTTTTTCTTATATCAAAATGTGGGACATTTTAAATAAAAGAAAAATATTTAAAAAATGTGAGTCCATCAAGTAAATTTTCAAATAAAATATTTAAATAATATTATTTAAATATTTTATTTGAAAATTTCCACGTCATTAATATTTTTTTTAATTTAAACAAGAAGATTCAACAATTTTTTTAAAAGAAAATGATATATGGTACCATTCTCGAAAAACTTATTGCGTCCACTGTAATAATTATGTACTCTCTAAGTTCGATAATACAAACGGTTGGTAAATACGACATTAATATAAAATTAAAAAAATTCATTACGATATTACAAAAACACATGAAAAGAATTTGCGTTTTGCCAGAAAGTATGCGCATCTTTTTTTCGTATTATACTTCCCTTTCTATGGTATTTTCCTGTTTTATAACTTTTTTTGTCCATTTTAACGTTCTTTTTTGTAATGTTTACAGTTTTGTAATTATTTTCTCCGACATCAAAGACAGGACTTCAGTTAAAAAATAATGATTTCGTAACTACTTTCAAAAGTTGATTCGATCAAAGATATTTCGTTATTTTAAACATAATTATTTAATTAATATATATATATGTATATATATATATATATATATATATATATATATATATATATATAATGGATAAATTTCTAAAAAGCACTTCATAAATACTAAAATAGTACTGTAACATACTTTTTGATTTATTGATTCTTCAAATGACCAATATCAATTTTCATCATCTAGATTGCAAAAAGATATATTGTAAATTGAACAGTAAGCAACTCATAGAACTTCAAAACCTGTATGGTATTTAACAAAAAATATTAATCAAATATTTTATTAAACTTTCCGTAATAATTATATTAAGTCATCTCGAGAGAAAAATGGCTTTAATAAAATGGCCAAATTGTTGGGCTCTGGATTTGTATCAATTGACTTATATCAATAATACTAATGATAAACATTATTTAGCTATTTTTATCATAACCCAAACTTAAAAATATAACGCGTCACAATACTTTATTCGAAAATAACAGAAGCTACATTTACAAAGACTTGAGTAATAGGGGAAATGGTGGAATAATATTTTTGCAATATTATTCATGGAAGGGGACGGGTGGGGTCCATATAACAATACAATGAGATAAAAATGATTAGGCAAGTGTTTTAAAAATTGTTATATATTATATATATATATATATATATATATATATATATATATATATATATATATATATATATGTATATATATATGCATATGTACATATATTTATTTTTAAAATTCAACAATGAATTTGAACAAAATTAAAGTTTTTACCGGACGTTGAGACATTTTCTGAGAAAAATGGCCACAACAAGTTGACAGACAGACACACGAGTCATTTTATAACGATCTTCTTTTTGAGGTACGCAACCGTAAAAATATGCTCCACCAACCCCCACCCCTTTTTCGAAACTACTAAACTTGAAATTATGAAGCAACAGAGCTTTTCTCTCCGGCTTCTCTTCGGCCTTTACAGATTATCTTTTCTGCATTTTATGATATCTTTTACAGCACCCATGAATTAATTCCGGTGACATACATCAAACCACAAAACATTGATAGCTACCATCCTTTTGTTTTTCTCGAAATACAGCACATTTTGCAAAGTCAGTAGAACAAATTTACACCGGCTTTAGTTTTTTTATAAAACTGCATTATTTCCGGTAGTTCAACTCAGTTGTTTCCATCGTCTTCGTCATGCATTGTCGATAATATGATTGCGAAATTTTTTCGGGTTTGATTTGGGATGAAGGGATTAATATGATAAAAGGGTAAGCGGACTATCGTGGACAAATATAGATGTATTTTTGACGTTCTTTAAGTGGTAAGAAAAGCGGCGAGATCCCACGTTGATTTTTCTTTAACATTGTCAATTATGATAGCTCCTTTTGGTAATACTTTTGGCTGTGTACAGCAGTAAACTAATTATCACCTGTAAGGTTTCTATTTAGGTAAAGTATGGGAGCATCTTTTACTACTGTAATTTCCTGAGGCGAACTTTTTTTGCCAAAGACATGAAGCCGTTAATTATATATCCCATCACGTATTTTTCTCAACTCTGGCCTGATTGAGTGGTCAGTGTGCATCTTGGCTAACTTTTACAATTTGTTTTGTTTATAGAAGCCAATCGATCAGTTACACAGCGTTTCTCTTTAGTTGATCTTTTACCGAATCTTAATAAATTAGTTAAGAATTCAAATCTAAATTTCATCAAAGTGGCTTTGAATAAAGCTACCCCTGTGAATTTTTAAAATATCTCTTTAGTGCGCCGATGGCTCATATTAAAAATTCCAAGAAGACAGCAAAGTTAAAGAGCTTGTAACTCGATAACATCAGTATCTAGAATAAACGAAGATCGGACCTTTGCCGGTACAGTATCATGGTATTAAATTTATTATAAATTGTTTTGCTTTGTAATCGCAATATTTGTGTTAGTAACTATAACTAACTAACTCAAAATCTCTTCGGTGAAAAAGAGATTAAATACCTCTATCGGTTTTGAAACACTTCGAGCTTGTCCTTTATCTTTTAGTAGATGCAAAAGAATATTTCGCCTCAGCGTACGTGAGCCTGAAATCTTGCCACCAGTTACGTCGATTATTTTTACCTCTTCCATATAAAACTGAATATACATCCGCAACTGATACCAAGTCTTGTCTTTCTTGTAAATTGTCACTCATTTTATACTTTGAATTATTATCTACATTCAAATAGACTTATTCTCTTTCCATTACCTCAAGGGTGTCATGGATGTCGCGAAAATATTTAATGATTTCACCAGGATCTTTAATTTATTTATCTCCTAAATACAATTCTTCGTCTTATTCACGCTGAAGTTCATTTTTGTTCTTCACACTACAGAGACTTCTGCAATAATTTGCCATTTTTTTCTGAAAATTAATAATTTTTTATACAAAACTCATATTCACTAAATATTGTAAAAATTATATTTCAAATTATCGAAATGATAATGCAAACACCTAAAATATTAATATATGAAAATTTGAATTAGAACTTACTTCGGACATCTATTAATTTCTTTCCGTACGTGGCTTCAAATCGATATGAATTCTATTACCAGGTACTGTAATACCACTGACGTGCATCGACGACTATAACTGCACGCAACCTACCCACTTCTGACTTAATTATATATCAACTATCTGCTCCACCTGATCTCTCATATTTCCATATAAAAATTAAATGTAGCAAAAGGGGACGCGCGACACTTGTTTTGGAATTATTACAAATTATTAATATTACGGGGTACTCCAGTATCCAGTATCCTGGTAAGTTTTAAGAGTTAAATATTTATTATGGTAGGAAATTCACATAATGGGTCATCCCTTATGATAATTAAAGAATTTTTTATTTGAAATGATGTGTAGAACTCTCGTCCACTTGGCCGGTTTTAGTTAAGAATATATATTAATAACTTTTTATAGTTATAGGTAAATTATTCTGAAGGTAATATTAATCAATTAGTTAGTTAATTATTAATTCTTAAATCGATCCAGAGAGAAAGGTCGCATTATTATTTTAATTTTTGTTATGGTTCCGCGCCCCACAGCATTTCACTAACGCAAAAAGCCGCTTTACTCGCATGGAAAAGGAAGAAACTAATAAAGGGTATAAAATATTTTGACAGGATTAAGACAAAAACATCCACTAAATATTTACATACTTACCCCAAATAGAGTAATTAGGCAAATTCCAAACAAATTATTATATGTAAGTGATATATGAAAAGTGTGTGCAAAATTTAAAAAGATTGTTTAAAAAGTCGAAAGGCGGAAAGTAACCAAACAAACGAAGAAACTTCTTTTCTCATTTATGTCAGAGGAATTTAGGATTTAAACTAGTTAAATTTAAAAAATAAGAACTTGATTTTAAATAATGTATGATAAATCATTGTTACTTTAATATGAAGCGAAACACTTTGTTTATTGTTCGCGTTGTTTTCTATAAATAATATTTGTTTCTTAATTTTGCCTCGTGTCAATATAAAATTGAGGAATATTTCAAGAATTTTGAAAGTATCAGAAGTCAGATTATTCAACATATACGTATTTTTTATGTAAATATTAGTGGAACACATTTTGATGAGGTGTAACAAATGCTCCTAAAAAGTATTATAGGTGCCAAAAATTGTATGAAAATATAATCATAAAGAATTTATAATTATACGTAGCGTTTTAGGTTTTTAGGTTCAAAGAGATAAACACTAGTTTTATTCTCCCTTTAATATTTTATTTCTATCTATTCGGTGCCATTTCACATTAATAGTATACATATCAACAATGAACAAAGGAAAAGTGAAATTAACGGTAGCGTCCTCTATGTCCATAGAGATAGGTAGTCTCGGGTACCAGTGTGATTCATTATATTAATTACAAAGTTGCAATAGTTATATTCCCCTCCGCACAGTTTTACTAATACAATTTAAAGCAGCCGCGTTCAAGTAACGCTCAAATTGCTTTATTCAATTCTCTTCGTTTGCAACCATCGCTGGCTTTAACTATCGACAGCGTCTTCAATTATTATCAATCATGAACTATAAACTAATTTTATTAATAATGCAAATCCAGGTTAACATAATCTAAAGATAAATATTTAGCATGATATGTTTGTATGTTCATTTGTACTGTATTTGAAATGTGTGTATGTGCAATTTTAATTTATAATATAAATTATTATTTTCAAAACGAGTGTGAAACAGTGATATATGTTTATGTATTTATATATATATATATATATATATATATATATATATATATTTACAGACGTGTGTGTGTATGTGAGTGTGTGCGCGTGTGCGTGACCGAGCGTGTGTGCGTGCGTGTGTGCAGTGTGATACTTATTGCAACAAGAATAATTTTTTTTATATTATTAATATTTAGCAGACTTCATCACAACAAGTAATTCAAATAAAAGGTAAACAAAATTTGTGAATATAAATAGCATATCCAGTGATGAATTAAGCAAACCGCCCATGAGATATGCTCACCAGCACGCTCGTATTGCGGTAACACACGGATGCATACGCCACATATGCTATGAAGGACACACAAAGAGGGTCGACAGTATACTGGAAAGACTTCCGTTGACAAATAATTGTGTTCTAATGCAAGTAAGGCAATTTCATTCAAAGATTTGAAGCAATAAAAAAGGTGACTTTTTATTTTTATTTCAAAATATTCATTTATTCATCAATTCCTATTTTGTTTTCTTCAAAGTAATCCCCTTCAGATACAATACATTTGTGCCAGCGCTTTTTCCAATCGTATAAACATTTCTGATATGCTATTTTTGGTATAACGTCAAGTTCTTCCAGCTATGTGGACTTAATCTTCTCAATCGTGGCAAAACTTCGTCTTTTCATTGGTATTTTCAGTTCTGGAAACAGAAAAAGTCGTAGGGCACTAACTCTGATGAATACGGTGGCTAAGCTATGATTGCGGTGTAGTTTTTATTCAAAAAATTACGAACCAGCAATGACGAGTGAGCTGGCGCATTATCCTGTGCAATATCCATGACTGGTTTTTCCACAATTTCGGGCGTTTTCTTCATATTGTTTCACGCAAACGGCGCAAGACTTAAAGATAATATTTCTTATTAACCGTACAACCTTTTAGTAAGAACTCAGGATGCACAACGCCATTGTAATCAAAGAAAACAGTTAACAAAACCTTCACATTTGATTAAACCTGGCGCGGTTTTTTTCGGTATTGGCTCTTCTGGTCGCTTCCATTGGAATGATTGGGCTTTGATTTAAATGTGATAACCATATACTTGTGTTTCATCACCAGTTATGACCCTTTTGAGCAAATTTGGATCGTCGTTGATGTCATTCAGTAGCTCCTGGGCGATGCTCATGCGATGGCCCTTTATTAACATCTTTTCGGCCTTATGTAAAGAGCCTGTACCACTTATAAATTTTTTTTTCAAAGTAGACTCGCCAAATGTCACAGTTAACATTTTAAGTGCGTCGGAGTAAATAATTTAATTTTTCACACAATGTTTAATACACGTTCAAGCAAACATCACAAAAATTGAAAATCCAATATATGTTGCACACGGAATTTGAAGTCACCTTTTTTTTTAACAGACCTCATATATATGATTTTTTTACATATATTCTCAATGCAAGACTGCCTCATTGGAACAATGTTGGTGTCGAATCCAATTTGTATTATTATTGATAATTTTCACTAGACTTGGCTGGAGCAGGAGCAAGATGGTATGAGTTTTTTCTATGGCGCCAAAATTTGTTTCACTTTTGTGAACGTATTAATTATGTAAAATGCTATGCATATGATAAAAACTCAATTTTTTAATCAAAAAATAAAAAAATTATGAACTTACAAAAAACATTTTTTCAAAAAGTAACCATGATATATGTACTATACGCTTTCGTAATCTTTTTTCATTAAAATTTAATCCAGTACCAGCAGGAATAAAGCACACCTAATTTACAAAACACACCTAATTTTTTAAGGTACTCTTAACTATAGCACTCTGCTAGATTGATTTTCGGGTCGGTCTAGTATTTTTGATAAACCCTTGTGGATGATGTTCTGAGCGGAATAAGCTTTTTGGCAGCATAACCCGACAGCGCGAGAGAGTGTGCAACAAATTTGTCATACATGAACAATTGATAATTTGGAGCTTATCAAATGAAAATAAAAAGTTATTTTTAGTAGGTGACACCAAAATAGGGCGTGTATATTTCTTAGAAGAGTTTCAAGTTTAAAATTAAGTATAAATTCTTTAATTTTGTGATCATTGTCATTTTTCGTGAAGAACGAATAGATAATCGTTATCACTTTCTGTTAAGTTTAAGTACATTAACTTAATCTTCACAGTTTAAGTCAGAGTCATAGGATTAACAGACACGTTTTTTGTTACACCACTATGTACAACAGATTTTTACTATACGTTTACGAAAGAATATCTCGTTGTCTATTTCCACTTACTATTAACGGTACATGGCAAGGTTCAGATTATTTCGCATTAACACATGAGTACATATATATGCATTGACCCTAGATTGAGAAGGAAGGCGATCTGCTTAAAGTAGAATTATATAGTAAGAACTGTTTGATTAAGTTATCACGCAATTTATTTTAGTTTCGTGAAAAGATGGATAAGATCGGGCCTTTTCATGAAAATATTGAATTAGATTTGTATTTTGAGGAAAATTGTAAAAACGAAGATGAGTGAAGTGGGTAAACGACAGCTGTTCTGTTACAGAGCATACCTGTATTTGATGTTAATAAATCAAATTTTTTATGAACATAGTCATTTTTTTGATGGAGTATAATGGGAAATGGGAAAAGATGCGATAATAAGGCGAAATAAAATAGTAAAACTGGAGTAAGTAAAGGAAAATTTTGCCAAATTTTTAAGAATGAAGTAAAAAGGTTAAACCAGTGTAGGATTTAAAAAAAATTGAATAAATTCCCAAAAAGGTGAAAAAGGAAAAGTATGAATAAAGTTTAAAAAGCTTTCCATACTTAAGCTAGTCCTAAATAAAATTCGTAAACTTTGTAAAAGATGTATTTCTAAGAAGTCAATTAAAAAAGTTGTTGTGTTTCAGCCGATTATTTCTGAAACACTTTAATAAAAGACCATGTCGATCTCGTCAAGAAAAAACAATATCAGGGAACTATTTTTCTTTTTGTCACAATTATTGGCCAAGAGGGTTGCTCAAGTTACCGTTAGTACAGTTAGAAATATTCTTAGAAATCAACCGTTTCGTCTTTTTACAAAGGGATAATGGTTATCACTTTGCTGCGGAAATGATCGAAGAATTGCCATCAATGTGGCTAGCCTAGAAAATTTTCAATTATCGTGTTCCACATGTTGAATGTCGAGCAAAAATATATAATTAGGATTTGAAAGCAAAGCTTCGCTCCTGTCTCAGAAATAATGATACACTGTGGGCAATGGAGTGTTTCTTCGTCCAACATAAAAAAATACTTGTTTCATAGAACTAGATTTCGAACCCCATACGAGACTTTGATTGATGTAAACCCGAAAACAAAACTGGGGTTATACCTCGTGTTACAAGGGCTGCTTGATAAACTTATGGTGGAAAAAGATTTGGAGAAATTTTCTAAAAAATTTGTAAATGGAAACCAAACATAATTTTCACTCAGACCTGCCACAAACAAAGATAACATTTCAACGAGTTTGTCACAAACCAATAAAGCAATTCACGATAATTGAACACAAAGGACCAAACCACATTCATAGTCAATTTTTTTCGAATAATTGGGCCGCCTGTTTCAGCTGATGAAAGTGCTTCTACTACTGAACTTATTTCAGGTACTCGTATTTATACCCCGCAAAATATCGCAGAAAAATGAGCGTTTTCTCAATTTTTTCAGACAAATGAACCGCCCATTACAGATCAGGAAACTTACTTACCATGTCGATAATCTGTATTTAGAAAAACGTCACAGTTTTCCAAGTAACTATTTTACTTGATCAGTTTTCTTCTGCATCTTATAAAAAGCCCCGATCTTCCAGAGAATAATGCATAATCTTGAAGGTAACAAATAAGCCTTGCCAATACACTACCGAGTGTTGCAAATGTTGTAGTGTTATTCCAGAGAAACAATAGGTAAATTTCGTTATATGTGCCATCTAGGGATAATCGCTACAATTTTCCTGTAGTCTTGTAGAAAGATTTTATTAACTGTGTTTTTTTAGGATTTTTGGGCCGGTAGTTTTAAAAATAAGGGGGAATATTCTATTTTCGCATATTTCTTAGAATATCTTTTAATATATGCATGGAGGTATTAAAATGAACAGAGACCCACTATATTAAAAAGCATTAAAAGTTTCATTATGGAAAAAAATGGCTGGTACCAATTTGGAACTTATTTATTATACCAGTAAAAGTCTGATCAAACCAACTCTTATAGATGATATCGGTTTTCGGATATAGTTCCATAAAATAAAATGTCTGGAGAATAAATATAATCCATATGTAAAACAAGCAAAACATAAAATGTTTGAACAACAAATATAATCCATAAAATAAAGTGTCTTAAACAAATTTGTAAGTGGAGAAGGACGTTTTCTTCTCTATGAAAAAGTAATAAATCCAATTCTAAATAAAATATTAAATTGTTTTAGTCTTTTACTGCCAAAAACTTTTATGCAAGAACACGTGCATAATTATTGTTGAAGCGTGCTTATAAAATATTTATTCATAAAAATATATGGAATATCATAAAGGCAGAAACAAATATGTATGATTTTGGGCATACCGAATGTAACTTGCAAAAATTTAATTAACTAGCTCTACCCAACGGTTTCACTCGCACGAAATTCGGAATATTAGAAATTATTAAACATTTTTTTCTCATAGGTTGCTCTTGGGTATAATCTCTATTACTATACCTAATTTAATTAAAATCCGTCCAATAAATTTTACGTGATTGACGAACAAATTAGGATAAAAACAAAAATTCTAAAAATAGGTTTCTAGCTTCTACTATCATTCTTTATGCTAAACCTATTTTTAAAATATTTTCCATTTATAATCGTCATTATGTTATAATTTTATTAATAGTATAGATAATATTAAGTATCTTTTTATAGATAATATTATTATTTATTAATAGTATAGATAATCTTTCGGGAAAAATATTGTCGTATCATATGTATGATGCATTTTTTCCAATATTATTCACGAGTGTAATATCGATACTTTTGTTTTAATATCGTTTCCCAATATGTTGGCTGTTCAAAGTTTTATGTAATTTGATTTCAACGTTGATGTCGTGATACGTTTACAAAATTTCAATAAAAATTAAACTTTTATAACCATTAACAACTGTAAATTAGAAGCATCGTTAGATTTGATCGTTTTACCGGTATTTAGATTAGATTTATTTTTAAATCAGAGGAAAATATGATTATATTATTCTATTTATACTTTTTTAACAGCTTCCCATTTTATTTATTATTGTTCTTTCACGTTACCAAAGATGAGTAACTTACGGAAACAAAATACTATATTCAAAATTTTGTAGAGTAATATTTATGTAATTTTTTTTAATTACACATATACTTTAAAAAAATCGTTCCTTACATTTTCATAAAGGAGCTAAACAATAGAAAATTAATTAATTTGCGCGTTTCATATTTTTATCCTTCGAGTTCTTTTAATACTGCAGCAAGGTGATCATTTTATTTGTTAATGTTATAAATAAGGTTATTCATTAAACATATACATAATATAGTATTAAGTAAAATGAGTAACAGTTTAACAACTGTCAGTTAAATTCTTACCATGGATGAGCGGTTCATTTGGTTTTTTGAACATATTTTTGCATCCTTATTGCAACTTTTCCTTTTCGATAGTTTTTTTATTATTTTTGATACAATCACCCTTTTTGGCATAATCACATGACATAATCATGAAAATATATATAAATTATGACAACTTTGTTTATTTTGATACAAAGTAGTAAAGAAAAAATATGTGAAGAAAAGTAAAAGATCCTTTAATTCAATAACATTATGTAGAAAAATGACAGTCATGTACTATTTTTTTTTTTTATTTGTGTTGGCCAACGTTCTATTACTAAAAGAGAATGAATGCCAAAAGATGACAACCGTTCGAAAGTAAACAATGATGTTAAAGAATGTATTGAAATCAGATATTTTTAATTTGAATATCAATTTGCGCAATGTCTATGCCTGATAAATTAATTATTTACAATTTATATACTGCTTTCGTTAGGACTCAACATTATTAGTAATTTTCATAATAATTATGCAATTTAATAACGTAGATAAAGGTCAATTCGACACAATTGGTGGAGAGCATTTTTTAAAGATTCCGTTAAAATATTTCTAAATTATTTACGAACTTCGTGACCTGTCATCATTATACATACCCCATCCACAGGTAATGGCAATCGTCGTGTCCGTCCAGCAGCAATAACAAGCCAGATCTAAGCACCGCGTAGATAATAGTTAAAGTCGATAGTTTACCTATTGGGATACAAAAATGTTACTGTTACTAAATCTCTCGTCTTTACTAAGTAAAAAGTTATCGCAGATGGGTGACGGGTACCGTAAATTAATGATGGGGAAATTCGATAACTTTATGCTTTAATTTACTCATCTGCGTAGAGAACTGTTCTCTTCCTTTATCCCATAGCCTTCGTAGGTTTATGCATTTTAGTATGTACATGCGTGTGTGCGCTCACGTTTTTGTGTGTGCAGGTGTATGCGTATATGTGTATTTGTGATTGTGTGTGTGCGCGTGCATGTGTATATATGTGTATATGTAAATAAGTATGTGTACACATTTTTTTTACGTTTAGTTAATCGAAAAACCTATTATTTTCCACTACAATGCTATTCATTTTTTACTAGCGTTTTGCTTGGGTGGAAGAAATTACTCTCATAGTAAAAAGCCTAGCATATGTATCAGCTGTGTTCTTTAAAGATTGTAAATAAAAAAAAGTAATGCAAAGTGATATTTACATGTACGATATTATAAATCATAAACTAGATTAGAAAATACATTAAAAGAAGATACTAAATTAAAAAAAAACAACGAGTATGCAGGTTATTAAAATGAAATATGTCTTTATGAGTTTGATGTTATATCATAATTTCTCAAAAGAGTAGGTGTAAGAACAAGATAAAGTGAGATTGAGAGGAATGGAGAATATTAGTTTAATTTAATTTAATTATTTTTTAATCAGATATTTATCAACGAAAAACTTTCTGGAATATTACTTCATCAAGCCTACTGAACTTAGTTTTAACATTAATAATTGATATATCTTCTGTTAAATTATTCATGTTTTCTCTTTCCATTGTAGAGCCAGGACCTGGTTAACCTTTAGCCTAATCAGGCTGCAGCCTAGGGCGCGAGGATTACGGGGGGCGCGCTGAAATCGTGTCTTCGCATGCACTATTGATATAGCATTATTGTATGTATCCTACATATTTTTAACTAGACCGAGAACAAAAACTAAAACGCTGTAAACTGAAAAAGTTTGGGAGACCCTGATTAAAACAATACATTATTTGATTTTAAAATGCGCGCGTAAAACAAATACTGTGACTTGTCACTCGGATCGGTCGGTGGTCGACGGAGCGAACTGACAACAGCGCAGCGCGCGATGACACACATCAACACTACCACCCCGTGCGTCTCCGTTAGGTACTCTTCTTAGTCTGTGGACCTGGTTAGTATACTTTATTGCGCAGGGATTCCCCGCTCTTTAATACTTTGTTTTGCTTTTTATCTCTTTCGTTAATCGTTGTTCGTCCGTCATATCACGCGCTCGCACATATTCGTTTTTGGTGATTGACATTTATTGTCCTTTCGTTAGTGTTTCCATGTTCTATTTAAACTATGAGTGGTAATGAGAGTAGTTCGATAGTAAAAAAGCCAAGTGGAGCAGAATACAGAAAAAAACCCAAAGAAAAGGGGACGAAGGTAGATAACATTTTGAAACATACTCATAAAATATAAACATTTTTTACGAGCTCTGCAGAAAGGAACGAAACGGCGACAAATGCTGTTCTATCGCCATCGATTTCTTGCCGTGGTCCCTCTACTGCGGACTGTTCTTACGTTTCTCCGTTCAACACTAGCCCTACAGTAGCGACGACGATGACCATCTACAATGAAGACGAAATTTTAATAGAAGAAAAGCCGTCTATTTCGTCGAGTGACCCTGCACTGTGGGAAGTAAACGATGAATTGCGAGATTATATTGTAAAAAAAGGACTGCAAGAAAACGAAGAATTAGATTTTTTCAGATCAGAAAGGCAGTACAAAAATAAAAAAAGGTTTCTTTCTAAAATTATGTTCGAAAAAAGCTTGGTAATGGCGAAATTGTGAAAAGAAACTGGTTAGTGTACTCAAAATTCACTGGTCATGTGTTTTGTGGTCCTTGCAAATTATATGGAGGAATATCCGTATTTACCAAAAGTGGATTTAATGACTGGAAAAATTCTAACTCAATACCTGATCATGACAATTCTCTGAATCATCGTAAATGTTTGGGACAATATGTATGTAGAGGAAAAATTTTAAAACGATTGGATATTCAATAGTCAAACAATATAATGAAGAAATAACTTATTGGCGAAATGTATTACTACGTGTAGTAGAAACAATTAAGTTTTTAGCTTCTCGTTGGCTTCCATTTCACGATCAAAATGAAATTATTGGATCTGCACAAAACGGAAATGTTCTTGACTGTATTGAGCTTATATTTAAATTTGATTCTTTTATGGCTGAACATTTGGTGAGATTTGAACACAAAGGCAGAGGTTCTTCATCATATTTGTCATCATCCATAATCGATGAATTTATTACACTTCTCGCTGACAAAATTCGACTCTCGATTACAGGAGAAATAAAAAAAGCAAAATATTATTCGATTAGCATTGATTCTATTCCAGATATTTCACATACCGATCCGTTAACATTTATAATTCGTTATATTTTGCCTGACAGAGAACCCGTCGAACGCTTTGTCACATTTTTATTCAATTGTGGTCATAAAGGTGAAGACATGAAGAAGGATGTTCTTGCGACAATAGATACTTGATACAACTTTGCTTGATTGAACTTTGCAACTTGATATTAAAGACTGTCGTGGCCAAAGTTATGATAATGCTAGCAATATATCTGGTCAATACAAAGGTCTTCAGTGAAGAAATAAAGCCGTAAATCCTCTGGCTACTTTTGTTCCTTGTGCAGCGCATTCTCTGCAAGTCGTGGGATTGGCTGACGCGGAAATTAGTGACGAGTGAGCTGCTTTTTTTACACTGGAACAATTATACATTTTTTTCCTGATCTACAAGCAGAAGACAAATTTTGCTCTCCAAATTGGATAAAGAATCGACAGTACTAAAAAATCTATCAAAACTCGATGGAGCGCGCGAGCAGATGCAAGCCTTATACCGTTCATACAAACAAGTTCTTAAAGCAATAAACTCTATTTACGAAGATGAAAATCAAAATAAAGAGACCAAAATGGAAGCAAAAGGAATATTAGAAAAATTTAAAACTCTAGAAATTACAATAATGTTGTGCTATTGGAACTCTGTGCTCCTAAAGTTTCAAATCGTTAGTGCACAGCTACAAGTAATTTCTGTTGATTTATCTAACTTTGTTACTCTTTATGAGACATTACATACTTATCTTGATAGGTTGCGTGACGTAAAAGAGTTCGAAAATTTTGAATCAGAGGCAATCAAGAGATGCAAAGTGACTACATATAAAAAAGATATAAGAAGAAGAAAGAAACCAAAATTTTATTTTGATGAAGTTAACACTGGACACATTGAGTTAGAAGGAAAACAATCTTTCATCGTTGATAATTATTACCCAGCTATTGATTGTCTTAAAGTGCACTTAAAAAACCGGCAAATTATTTATAAAGCAGAAAACACAAAGTTTGGTTTCTTATGGAAACTGCATGAACTAGACGACAGTGAATTTATTAGAAGGAAGGTAAAGGATTTAAAACAACTATGTGCTACTGATTTATAAGAAACCTTTGCAGAAGAATGCGTCCATTTGGTGTAGTTTTTAAAATCTGACACCGAGGCCGAGCATTCGATTTTTGCCAGAACCCCAGAATTTTGTTGCAGTTTATAAAACGTTTTAATATCTCACGCGTGTTCCCGATTGTGGAGATAATGTTAAGAATTTTTTTAACAATGAGTGTGACCAACTGCAGTGGCGAAAGTTCTTTTTCAGCACTTAAAAGAGTGAAAAATTACTTGTGCTCCACACTCCATCGGCAAAAACTTGCAGCGCTCTCGCTAATGTAAATAGAAAAGGATTTTTTACAAACTATTGGATTTGAAAACATTGTGGAAAGATTTGCAAAAATAATTTTGTGTAAGCTAATAATAATTACTTAATTACTCTTATTTTTAAATAAATCAATTGCAAAAATGAGATGAGTTTCACCTGTATGGTTATCTACTTTGTAGTCGCTCCAGCCTGCAGTCACTTGTCATGATTTGGGTTGTATAATGCATGAGGTGCTTTGCCTTTATGTGCGGTCAACTAAAAAAAATGGTTCGCGACCCTAAGGTTGAATCTCATGCAGATTAAAGGACAACGTTACTTTCTCTTACAGATCGATTCTATAGATAGTATGAACCATGTTAAATAAATATATTAGCCTAGGGCGGTCAGAACTCTTGATCAGTCGCTGTGTACAGCAATTAGTTACGTTCTTATCGGAAATTTGTATTGATCCCAATTTCTTCTAATAAACTATTCCATAATGTTATATTGAACTATCTTATCTATCGATAATGAAACATCGACTGAAATTGCATCGTTCTGTCTTTGAAATGAGCTTTAATTAACATCTTTGTGGTTGTCACTGATCTTTCACATTACTTTTTTTTCATATTTTTTGACAGAAATAATTTCACACTTTATCTTCCTTGGCCTTTTCTATGATCGTTTTGTCCAACTTTTTATTCTTTGATCGACAAATCTTGATCTTACCCACGTTAATTTACTCTGGTTTCGTTTTTTTATTTTGCACTTATAATTAATATTTTTAACCAAATTTTCAACAATTTTCGACCACTTTATTGTTGAGGTCGACTGGAAGAGCAATGATTTTAATTTTACCAAGATATACAAGATTTACAAGATATACAATTACCAAGATATACAAGATATACAAGTACAATATGTAAACTTTATACAGTTTAATAGGTGTGCTGACTTTCAAAATAAATCTGAATTTAGAGCAAACCGTTATATATATATATATATATATATATATATATATATATATATATATATATATATATATGTATATGTATGTATATCATTCTATAAAAAAAGTTATTGAAATTTATAACTATAATTTTTATAGCGAATTTAAAAAAAGAAAAAATATTTGGCAAAATGTTATATTCAGAGCGCTAGCAGAACTAATATTAATTATTAGCTGGCCGTTCGGCTATTTTCAAGAAGTCGATAATCATTTATTAAGAGGGTTTTTTTTAAATACGTATTTTAGTACGTAATTATTTAATCCCGTATAATTGGCTGCTTAACAATTTGCTCAAAATTCCAGTTTGTCTTTGAAAATTAGCACACATATCTAACAATTCGAATTTTACTTTATACATTTCCTTTTTTGATACATTTTCTTATCTGATTTTTTCACATATCTTTTAATTGTAAAAAGAGAGCTAGAGCTTTTACTTGAAAAGAAAATAAATTAATAGATTTATTATAGAGAGGAAAGATTTTTGAATTTAAAGTCTTCGACTAAGCTTTTTATAACAAGTAAAAAATTATCTGATAATCTGATCTAGTACCAGCTCTAATTTTCACACATCCCTAGGTAAATGTGAGAGTACTTTTGTTTATGGAATAATAAAGCATGTCGGTTTTTGTTTAATAAAATTAGTTTTTATTCTTTTTTAACTTTGGAAGCGTTTTTGGGGAGGTTTGCGGTCAAGTTACTGCGTTTTATCTGCAATTTTATTTGAGCAAAGCGCATGGAATATATTGCATGGATAATAAACGAGTTTTAGATACTTAGACAAATGAAGAAATTACCAGCTTCATTTGCAAAAAAATAGATCAAATGAAATAGTAGTTGATAAGTACACCTTTATTTTATTACTTTTCTAAGTGGCAAAACCGAGCCTTGCTATAATACTGGCGTAAGAACACTGAAGTACTGGGTTTGAACCTCGGAATGAAACCTTTTCTTTTTTCTTTTGTAGTAAAACAAAAGAAACAAATTTTTTAGTCTTAATTTTGACGTAGTGGATAAAAGATCAACTTTTTTTCTTTTAATAATATCCAATAAGTACGGAAGTTACTGTAAAACGTTTAAATTTTTCGAATTATTTTGAATGATGGATAATTAAATTTTTTTAGGTTTTATAAACTACTGGAAGACAAAAATATGCAGGTACATAATGGATATCGATATATATTACATAAGGTTTGGATGTCAATATATATTACATAAGATTTCTAATGTTAACTATAGACAATTAAATGAAACTACGTGATGTAGTATTATTTCTACTATCTTTAATTTCTTTACCACGGCCTAGGTTTCGTTGTATTACAACATCTTCAGGTGGGATATGATACAACGAAACCTAGGTCGTGGTAAAGAAATTAAAGATAGTAGAAATAATATTACATCACGTAGTTTCATTTAATTGTGAATAATGAATTTCTACAAAATTAACGCCAAATATATTCAATAGTTAACTATAGAACCGAAAAAACGGCAATTAATAGTTAATTTGGTTTTACAGCAATATCTGTTTATCCAGTATAGATGGTTTACCTATAAATACGAGACAAAACATTTTATTATTTAACAACTTTATGTCTCTGCCATGTGTTCAAGTAAAATACCCTTGACAAAACTTGAAATATTATTATAACAGCTTCAGAATATCGACCAAATTACTGTGTTTAATACGAAAAAGTAAGAGGAAAATTTTTGTTAGGTGATTTAATTGAGTGAGTATTCTTCTTCATATTTATTTAACCTGTATTGACATAAACATAATTGTAATGCTTTTAAATACTGTTAAAAAGTGGACGGTATATCAAGGTGTTGTAGAATATTACGATATGTATAACTGAATCGTAATGTTAGAGAATTAAATAATAAAATATATCTTTTGAATGGTTATTCGGTAACAGAAGGGCCGGATATTTAATTTAGACGGGATATTTACTGCCTAACTTTTTGCGACTTCATTGCCACATCTAACCCTCGCGTCATGCTATAGTAATAAAAACTTTAATTGGAGTTTCTATCTAAGTAAAAATTTAAAGATGTTGAAACTTTTTTACGGCTCAGGTGTAAGTAAAAGAGCCTTATAATGCAAATCTCTCGTATAATAATTTAAAAAATTGTGAACGAAATTCAAACAGGGTTTGCGTTTACCGAAATTAGCTACTTTACAAACGAGTTTTTAAATAGTTTTCTTTAACAAATTTCTAATTGAAGCTAAGATGGAAATGGACCGCGTTATTACCAGTATCAGTATAAAAGAAGCCTTTGAAGGTTTTATAAACTTTAAAGGCATTAAAATCTTTATGTTATAATTGTTTAATCCAATATATTTTATTAGAAATATAAAATAGAGTTTCAATGATGGTAATTTCAAACCTTTTCAATTTAAATTTTTAGTGTTCCATAGCGACTAGGTGTTTCATTACCTCCGTTTTTACGTTCCTTATGTAACAGCCTTACAACTTGGTTATTTATCAATAATTGTCGATGAAATTTTAGAAGTACATGCTATTAGTTAACTAGTTTTTTTAATGTCAAGTATGTCGTGAATAACTCAAACTGTTTTCAAGTGTCAGTGTTAAAATACACCAGCGGAAATAAATCCATTTTTACACCGCAGCGAACAGAATTGTTTTTACTTAGTAAAATCTCATTCTTTACGATGTTGATGATAATTGTGGCATTTGAAAATAATTTCAATCTAACCGAAATCCAATCGGAAATACTGGAAATATTTACTAAGATTATTCCATAAAAAATTTAAATTGCAAACAGTAATTATTTTTTGAATTAGCAAAAATATTCCTGTGATACCTCAAAATTGACAAATAACATTCATACGTATTTTTAATTGATAAAGAATATTTAGTTGTTTCTAATACCGCTCACTTGAATTACGATTATTCTTAATTAAAATATTATTTCTCTAATAAATAATGTTTTATTAAGTCCTGTTTTTGTTATAAAAGAAGCCAAAACGACGAATTAAAATTATATTTACTGACTCAGTTTATCTGAGACGGTTGCACTCGGCCTAGCGCTGATTAGACCCGAAGTTCATCTGTTTATCTGAGAAATCTTCAATATTTTATCATTAAAAATTATAGACAAGGTGAGCCAAAAGGAGTTTTTACTCTAAAAATAGAAATAAAAAAACGTTTCCATAAAAAGTTAACACTAATTAACGCTTGCTGTTCCGATAAGGTTTAAAAAGTAAAAAAATTACTGCTACTACGTGTCTCATATGGATTTCACCGCTTTTTTTATTCTCCAATTTATGTTCTTTAAAATTGCTATCACTCTTATTTATTCCATAGTCGGAAAATTAACCGCATAGAGAGTTTTTTATTGGAATGAAAGTAATCTCTCAAAATATAACCAAAATTAAACAAAAATTAAGTGGCAGATTGAAAATTATTAGGGAAGGTAAATTAATTCTTTTAAATACCGGGTGTTTGTATATTTAAAATTATTGTATCCAAAATTTCAAATTGATTTATGACAGAATTTTTATTCCCCAGGACCTCAATTCATATTTACGATATTCGGTAGGTGGTATTTTGTAATGATTAATTAGAATCGTGCAATGAAAATACAATGATTTTAAGTAATTTTTTTTCGTAATTGTTAATGTTTTTTCCTGAAGTAAGTAAGTGATATGCTAGTTTACCTGAATTGTAAATTTTTTTTACTGAATCTCGCTAAGAAGCGTATTGTGTTCTTTGTGTGTTAGTGTGTCGAGATTTCTACTGAGGAATACCCTAGACCCATGGCGGATAAGCGGATCTGAGTAAATGAGGTATCATTAGACTGATAAAAATAGGTTCTTAATCGAGCAGATGTCCTTAAGTAGGCGATGACACGATACTAGCAATATGGTGGTTAAGATTTACAACTTTGACAATGTGGAAAAATAGGAATATAAAAAAGTCTTCAAAATGGACATCATATTAACATTTTTAAGAATAAATTTAAAAACAATTTAAATTATCATATAAAAATTACAATATTTGATAAAATAAATTTAAGATCTCTCCAAGTACCTAACATTGCTTAGAAATTGGCTTATGGTTATTCGGTAATGTTTGAATTAGAGATCTGATTTTCAATTTTTAAATCTTAGTTACCGTTCTATATTAATTATTTACTCGGTTTTCTGTACATCCATAGAAAATCGAGGAATTAATTTTTATTCCACCAATTTCTCTATATACAAGTGAAAGACTACTTCAAAAATATGTAAGTCTTATGTGAAATGTTGTATAATAAAAATAGTCGAATAACAATGGCAAAGATTAAAATAAAATAGTTTATCTGAATCTATTTTGAAGGATATCCATTTTGAAAACTAAATTAAAAATATTTGATATAAAACATAGGGACAAAAAGAATACAATTATTTTATATATGAAATTTGTTTGGATTATGCTTTTATGTTATAGTGATCAGTTTTTCCCTAGTAAAAGGCGTAATTTATTTAACCGTAACATATTCGTTATAAGTTAGCTATCAATATCTATTTCGATTTCCTTAACTTGCTATATGCTATGAAACTATAAGAGATGGTTGTTAGTTCTGATGTACGAAAAGTTTAAAAAAATTGTTCCTTGACGCCTAAAGGAATCGAAAAAGTTAGCTATTAACACTTTTAGATATATTTCTAAAAATAACCGAAGCTTTGTTCACAAGTTCTTAATGGCTTGGGGTGAATCAATCTTTCTTAGATTATATTGAACCAATTATATCGATTGATAAGGTTGGGTTGAACTTTTGGCTCGTACTTCTCACAAACTGAATGAAGTTGCATTTCTGTAGATAAAATTTTTGTAAATGTTCTTGTATCAAATTTAACATGTTTTAAGCATTTTAATAACGGTCTTTTTTAAATAAATATGAGTGGAAAATTCGCACAACATTGCGACATATTTCATGAAAATAATCTGATATGAATTAAATAAGAATCTTTAATTGCTTCTTAACGTTAACATGAAAAGTTGGAGAATATCTCATTTTTGCAGTAAAATCCTTGCCCGACTTGTAATTTTTCGACAGTTCATGGATCAATTTCCAAAAATTTACAGCGCGAACAGGGTTCGCTCTGGGTTATGTATATTTATTATTTCAAGACACAATGTTATGTATATTTATTATTTCAAGATTCAATGGGTACGTACTTTCAATGAAAAAAAAACGGTGAGTACAAAGTTTATTTACATCACATCCTGTGGTTGAGTACTTTATTATCAACTTTAGCTAGCCTCAAGTTTTGGAGATAAAAATAATTAGGGTAAATATGGGACAGATACCTGAATTTTGTAATTTATAAATATTTTGGTCTAGTTTGGCTATAGAAAAATTATTTAAAGTAAACCATGTTAATCATTATGAAAATATATTAATAAGTTTTAAAGATTAAATCGAATACACACATTCATAGAAAAAGAAAATATTTTTTTTTAAACTCCGATAATTGGGCATATCTCCCGTATATACGGGTGAGATGCTTTGCAACATAGGACTAGAAAAATATATAAATTTTACAAATTTTTGCGACAGTTATTCCACATGGTAGTACACAATTTATGTGAAATTTGCGAATAACTTGTGTCATAAAATCATTTTGAAATTATGTTTCAAATTCAATACAGGTGAGTGCTTCACTTTCTCCTACAAATTCTTCCAGGTCTGAAGAATCGTGCAAGGAAATATTTTCATCGTCTGTGAAGTTTTCAGAAACATTTATCCTTTTGTTAGGTTGCTTTTTTTCTATGTTTTCATCAAATCATCACAGATATCTTCAGGTGTTAAGTTAATTTTTTTTTTGGTTTTTTTATTCATGTCTTAGCTTGCTTCTTTTATTTTTTTCTTTCAGTGTTTCCAGCTTCTCTTTCGACGTTATAATCTCAGCATGCTGCTTTCTCTGTTGCTCATAGTGCACTCTATCTTAGGCATAGAAACAATTTTAGGTTACAATTTGGTTGGGGTATTGTCGTTCTTTTTTTCAAATTTGTAGTCATAACGGAACAAGTAGAAGGTGTCACACACCTGCTTATATCGATTGGTTTTAAATTGAGTTTGTAAGTTTTAAAAGAGCAGTTAAAACTAATTTTTGTATAATTTAAATTTTCCTATGAATTTTAGAAGTTGTAGGTTCTTTAATGGCAGCCTCATTTTCCTTATTATTTTGGCGTGTGTCTAAATTGCTTTTCTTTATTTCTTTTTTTGGATAACTTTTTTTCCTTTGTATAATATTAGTTGATTCTTTTTTGTTCTCCTAATGTAGAAGGCAAGTTATCATCCTTTTTTCATTTGACTCTCGCAATTTTTATACTAATCTAAATTTACTTTGACACATTTCTGACTGACTGCGTGATCTTCATATACCTATTTTTTCTAAATTTTAGTGGAATCCTCAACTATTTTTGCACTATATTACTCAGGATTAGACTCAGTAAAACGATTCAAAAAAGCATACTCGGGGACTGCGTCTTTATAAAATAGAAATATTCCAGTTGCAGAGAAACCAGACACGCCATTTGGACAAGTAACTACATCATTCCAAGCGGTGTTAACAATTTTTCGAAATCGAAGACGATTAAGTTTCTTGCTAGGATTTCGTTTAAGCCAATAATGATGTGTCGTAAAATAAAAGAGCTTCAATGCTTTGAAAGCGGATCAGTCTAAAGGTTGGAGATAAAGAAGTGTATGGCTTGGTAAAGACAAGAAAGTAATGTCATGTGTCTCACAAAATTCAGCAATTTTTTCACTTAAATGAGAGGTATGCCCGTTCAAAATAAGCGTTTTTTCCGTTGGTTTCTTGGGATAAAATGGTTCAGTGATCCATTTGAAAAAGATATCATTATTGATATATGTTGACTTTTGCGACATATTTAGTTTAGTTCTTGGTGACATTCCTCCTTCGTATTTTTATTTAAATGTTTCCCTCTATAAATTATTGTGGGAGGAAAAAAGTTACCTTCAGCGTTTACATACGCTACTAATACAATTGTTTCTCCTTTCTCGGTAGATGTCCTTTGTGGAAGAGATTTCGAGTCTTTCATGGTTATTATTTTTTGGGGCCTATTATTTAACTGCAAACCAGGTTATTCCATGTTGAATATGTTACCTGGTTTGATTTTAAAATATACCCATTTTTTGCGGCTCATTCCTTTAGCTCAATTTAATTAAACTTCTTCACTTTGTCTAATAGAGAATTCAGAATTTCTCCTTAAAAATAATCCAATCATACCTAGCTTTTTCAGTATTTTTCTTAAATTTATGAGACAGATTTAACTTCTCACCAAAGTTGTAGGAAAACGAATGAAGATCTGAATTGATTGGAGCAAATTATCTACTTTGGAGCAACAGCCAAAAAAGAAAGGCTCAGGTCCTGCCTTCAAATTTTTATGAATCTCCTGTGTAAAGTTCTATATGGTTCCATACGTTTTATTCGCTACATTTAAATTAATTACTCCATTTTTAACAGATTAAATAGCCAAATCCAGTGCTTTTTCTGAATACACAGCTCTTCCTGCCCTTGTACTACTCATCACCGATTTAGTGTCGTCATTTTACATTTTGAATAACTTTACGCCCAACTCTTATCTGTGAAGAGTTATAAATTAACATGGTCAACATTTAAGGTGAGAGAAATATGTGTCCATAAGAATATCGCGTCTCCATTTAACTTTTTGATTTCAAACAATGGGGCTAGTTAATGATACGTAAATATAAATAATAAACTTGTAACCAAAAATAATGACAAAAAAGTGAACACGCAAAAGGTGAGTTTGCCGTGAATGGCCGCTCCAAGACTGCAGTTTTGAAATATGAATAAAAAAGTAAAACAGATCAATATACGACACCTATTCAATACCGAGTTAAGGTTCTCTGATACCTATGTGATTAAAGCAATGCGGGAACGGAGCTATCAACTGATTCTTAGAAATAAATTTTTATAACTGGATGACACTTTTTATGAGGTATGTATGATTAGCTATATCTTATTATTAATCCTAATATTGTCCTAACTTATATTATAAGTGAGAAAGCGAGTTGGTTTCATTGTAGATCTCAACTACTTAACCGATTTCCATAAAATTTTAATAGGCATTTCTCCATAGTTATTCGGGAAGAACGAAAACGAACGGGCTCTTGAACTACAGGTAGCGTCATTAGAAATATTCGGAAAATTCTTCGCTGCTGATCTTTTTTATATGTTATATACCAGTAGGTGCTGGAGGGGTAAAGCACTGCTTTGCTCGGACAACTACGCACAATATATTTGCAACTTGTCAGTACTTGAATTTAATAAACTCTATGGAATATAATTCCCAATTAAATGAAATTACGTGATGTAGTATTATTTCTACATTTTTTAACTTCTTTACTACGACCTGGGTTTCGTTGTGTTACAACATCTTCAGGTGGGATATTAGCAAAGATCTTTGCTAATATCCCACCTGAAGATGTTGTAATATAACAAAACCTAGGTAATGGTAAAGCAATTAAAAAAAGTAGAAATAATACTACATCACGTAGTTTCATTTAATTGTGAATAATGAATTTCAACAAAATTAACTCCAAATATATTCAATATCAAGAATATAATTCAAACAAAGTTGACATCTCAGTAAGCCGACTTCGATTTCCCTTTCGTTAAAGTTCCCGTTAACATGATAAAAGCGGAACGTTCTCTGGTTTGTTTGTTTTACTTCCAAATTTAAACAGTTTAAAAGAAATGAATGAAGTTCGATGCCGAGATAATTCAAACTCGGAATAAATGTTTTAGACTATATTTAACGGAAGCATAGTAAAAAAATAAATGTTAAAAAATTAGGTTGGTAGCGCTTTCAGTTACACCACTCAATAAGTTTGTTTA
This sequence comes from Druceiella hillmani, assembly GCA_039881145.1. Classification (NCBI taxonomy): domain Eukaryota; kingdom Metazoa; phylum Arthropoda; class Insecta; order Lepidoptera; family Hepialidae; genus Druceiella; species Druceiella hillmani. Next base: position 4,112,879 of record JAYKKI010000029.1, on the reverse strand, counting down.
GATGTCGTCAATAGGTAATAGGAAATAATCGTATCTATATATTGTATGACACTATTATTATATAGTATATGTTGATCTCACTCATCGATGTTTATTGTGAAAACTTATAAATCCTTATCTAAATAAATTTTACTGTTTGCAATTAAACATGTAGTGATATAAGTTCTTTGACACTACGTACTTATCATTATCATAGGTAATCATTTACCATTGCATATATTTACATGGCACTTACATATTCTGACTCCATGGGGAATACCGGTGAAACGAGCTTTTATACATCTATACGAGCTGAAAAGAATATTTTCATAAGAGCAAGGTTGGGAAGCTGCGGGTTAAATCTAATATTTCCATGAAATGGAACTTTTAGACCGGTCTGTAGAGTGAAAAATAATTGTAGTAAATATTTTATGGTTTCATTGTTGTCTAATTTTTGTCACATATAGTAACACAGTAAATACAAAGAAATAAAAAACTCTTAGGTACATGGAAATTAGCTATGTTCTTAAACGCTAATTTTATTTGAATTTCAAAAAGTTTTTTTTCACTGGTGAAATATTAGTAAAATTTCACGGCCGTGAAATTTTCTATAATTCAGTTTCTTATGTAAAAAAAACGATTTGTTGACTATACTGTTACGTGTATTTTAATATAATAATAATGTAATTTTAAATAGTTGTTTGACAAATAACCGTTTTTTTTTGTATAATTTACATATGGCAATTTTGTTTGGCTGCGAATTAAAATATTGCCATAAACTTCTTTTGGACTACTAGGCGGTTGAATAAATATTTACCAACATATAAATATATATTATGCACTATATTACTCAATATACTATATTGTTTTAAGCTATGTGCACCGTTACGACAATTTGGAAAATGACAGTTAAAAAAACCTTTTAGTATCCATTGATGGTTGATTCAAACTTGGAACACGTTCTGTTCAATGGTAAGAATAATGTTATATTAATTTACCGATGTAAAATGTGAGACTTCTGATTGGTTTATTAGTGTTATTTGTTACGAGTCAAATATCCAAAAGACATTTCGTCTCTTTTACTCATGTATCAGTTATTTAAACTTGAGTGAGAAGCGGTAGCATGTTATACCTACTATACGTTGATACAATTTAGTTGTCGCGTAAAATTTCACGGTGGATGCTTTATTAATTTCACTCTGTCATTCGTGAAAATTTTACACGCACACAGGGCGGTCACTCGTTATAACGACAATATGCTTATGAAAATAACGAAGATGGAAATTACTAGATGACTGAGCTCGCTACTTAAGATAAACTAATATGATTTTTCGCAGTGGCAAGCCCAACTATAGGGGTTTTAAAATACTTATTCAGCTACCATTCTTCTTTAAGGGTACCTGTGAACACAACATAAGAATTTATGAAGTGTGTATGGTTTGACATTATGTAAAATTACTGCAGAACCCCAATTTACACGTAAAGAATGGTAAGTAGATTATCAATTACATTTTAGGACAAATATGACATCATATTCCACTGTGACGAGTGAAAATAATTTGCCCCTTTTTATATGGAGTTCATTAAAAAAAAAACTTTTTTTTCATTTACTAATAATTGTGATCTCTATATAAAATATCAGTCGGACTGGAGACTGTTACCCGGTTCATTAAATCTCTCTGGCTTGTTCTTCTGATCACGAGTAATGTGTTATCCGCATATTGCATCGATGACACTCCTTACTACAGGACGAGATTGAGAACAGAACCCCGTGAGTAGTCCCTCGTGAATATTTCTTTACATCAGTGTCTCCGCCCTGCAACAAGATAACCCGATTGCTGTTGTTCTTTACTATCGGAAAGGCGTCCGCTAACCAAGAGACGAAGAAAATGGCCGGCTAATAGGCGTTGTCCACGGCATAATCCAAGAAAACGTCGAAAACATTGTTATCATACATTTTGTTAATGCACATAAATTGAAGTATTTTATTAAAAATATTAAAATGGCAATTTTTTTTATTAATTAGTACTTGCCACATATTCCTTGCAGACAAACTCGTTCTACATAAGGAAACAAAATGTAATACGAAATTCTACCTGTTGATGTACATGTAATATGCCAATATCCATAAATTTGCATTAAAACGTGTAATTTTACTCATAAATATGGTATAGTCAGTTACCAATTGTAAGGAAAATCATATGTACATAAATATTTTTAAGACGTTTATATTTCTGTATTTTTATAAAACGTTGGAAGTAATGTAAATTTTTTCAATAGTGTTATAATTAAAAGATCAGAAAAAAGGAACATTAAGAAATTAATCCCAATTGAAAGTTAAGTATCAGAAGGAACGCATTAAGTCAACGCTTAAACGTTAATGCATGTAACCGAAGATCTGGGTTCGAACAACCCTTTTTTAGTATCATGTGATCTCCGTCATAAAGCCACAAGATTACCTTTGAAAACATTTCTCAGTTAACTTTTGTAGCTTTCCCTTAATTAAATATCCTTTGAGTAATATTTATGACCGTCGAACTCACCTACAGCACGCTGAACCTATAATGCGGTCCTTTGAGCCTAATATCCGGATATGGGGCCCAATTTGTGGAAACGAAGCGAAATTGAAATGAATTTTACCTCGTACTAATTTTGGTTTGCATTTATTTAATGTCCAAATTGTTAATATTTTTACATCTCCACTTGTTCCATTGAATTATGTTCAGAATCGTCTTTGTGGGAAACGATTTTGATTCATATATATTTTCGGACTTTTCATCATGTACAGTGCTTTTTTAAATACTGTGCTTTGAAAAATTGGTTTAATGTCAATTAAATATATCAGTATTTAAATTATTTCAGTTATTATATTCACAAATTTAAAGTATAGTTGAGTTATCGCTACGAATAGCTATAGTAAGAATGAAAAATAAAGGTATAAACAGTATATTAAAATAAAATATTTCTGTCATATTCATTTATTTATTTAGTTCATTCTATTTAACCTTTAACATTTCCTTTTTTCTTTAACATTTCCTCTTTTCTTTATTTCTAGATCTAACTTTACAAAATTCTTAAATTCAAAAAAACATTAATTTTAAACGTAAAATTAAGAGTCAAAATTGGATTAATGCCCATGGCTATAAAAGAAAAATACAAGAAGTCGCAAAGTAAACTAAAAATACCGTTAAATAAAAGTAATAAAATATATATTCTCATAAATCTCATATAACATTAAAATTTAAAAACATTATTACACCGTTAAAAATATTTCAGAATTATTTAAAATGTTGCAGAGAAAATTATGTAAACTGCGTTAAAAAGGTGGAGGTTCCCAATTCGATAATACTTTTTTTTGAAGATCAAAGTGGAAATAATCGTTAGAGCAAATCAATATTTTATTTATGGAGTTTTTCCTGTGAACGCACACTGTAAAGACTAAAGAAAAACAGCAGAAAAATCTGTCCTGATTTATTAAATTTAGGGTGGTAATGTTATTTTGAAACAGAAATTGTCATAAACAGTAAATTTGATTTAAGATTAATATTCTAATTCTAACACCAAGGGGAGCACGAGAATATAAATCGGTTATCCTCCATGTTATGGAAATACATAATAGTTTGAAAATTCCCTAAAACTTTCTATTTGTTACTGTATAATTTACACTTCGAATTAATTACCCAGAGTGAAACTAGAAAGTATATGGCCGAAACCTCGATTTTGAAAGCTCCCATAACTAACTGGCACATATGCCATAAAATATTTTATGGCATGTATTATATAAAGGTATTTTTAAAAAAAATATCCATAATATTTTAGGAAGAATAATAATTTAACAAAGTTCAAAAATTTAAGCAATGGCAGTGCAATCATATTCAGATTGTCTAAAATCAGTAATCACGTAGGTTCTCATTTTGTAGAGTATATAACGGAACATATGTATCAACGGAATGCCTCCTTTATATCAACGGAATACTTACAACGAGACATTGTCTTCCTATTGTAGAATTAAAATATATGAAATGGATCATTGAAAAACAAGTTTTTAAATAAAATATCTATGCGCTGGTCATGAATTATAAATCAAATGAACGTGTGAACATCTAACCGTGATAGACCGTGACTAAGACGGTTAGCAACTAAGTAACTTGACAATTGTCCGATTGTCAATTTAATTTATTACGAACGCGATCGGTACTTAAACTAGTAAACGCGCGACGTCTGTATTTTTATAAAACATTGCACTTTTGTCGGGCATACTTAACTTTACTGTAAAAGACTGTGTGTGTAGCATGTGATATTAAACCAATTTTTTAAAGCACAGTTTTTTAAATTTTGTGCTATTAGTTACATTACTATTCTCTGTTGCGAAATACATACAAATACTTAACTAATTTCCTTATAAAGAATTTGTTAGTTTACTTAAATCAATCTATGGCAATTATAATTTGTTCGGGATTTTTGTTAAAGGATTTTTGTTTAATGAAGGCTATCATCATATATTTGTTTTGTCCGTTTCGTGTACGTGTAAATGTGGTTTCTTGTCAATCATGTAAAAGATGATGAGATTGATAAATACAAAAAATAAATATACTATATATTTTTCATTTACTTTATTCATCTAACGTACTGACGTTAGATGAATAAAGTAAATGAAAAATTAAGATGGAATTAAAAAGGAAAGTTTTTTCTTTAACAGTTTTTTCAATATCTATTTTTAAGCACAAAAATCGAACCTCAGTGCATGATGAACATAACCAACCTCAATCGCTGGGCTAAGAAAAATTAAATTTTAACAGAATTTTTTCTTAAAAACGGATCAACATTAAAAAAGTGTTTTTGATTTGTTTTCGTGAAAAGTGAAAAGGAATGAATACGTAATCAATTTAACAATTGTTTTCACAATTGGCCTGTATCTCTCTATCTTTTATATATAAAAGTTTTTTTTTTATTTCTCCTAAAGGGGACAAAAATGAGTTATAGATATCAAAACGGTTTAATAAGTTCGACCAACCTATATTTTAATAAATATGTAATAAAGAAAATTTATCAAATAAGTACAAATGAAAGTTTGTCAAAAGTAGTGAAAATGGCAAAATAAATTTTCCTTTCTTAATCAAACAAAACTATTGACTGCTTTTCATAATTTTGTTTAATTGAGACAAAATATACTTTAAACATACTTCGTCAAGTATTGAAAAAGTAGCTACTTTACTGTCATAACATTATATGTTTATTAATTAAAATCTACTTGTTGACACGTATATCTCAATGTTATGGATCTATTTAAGTCAACTTGAAGTATGTAATTTTATCCATAAATAAAGTGTAATTAGTTATCTAGCTTAGATATTTTTATGAGTTTACATAAAACATTTTTGCAGTTATAATTAACGGAGGTAAAACAAAACTAATAATCATAACAAATATTGACTTAACTGAAAGTCAGCTACAAAAGGAAGCTCATTAAATCCATGTTCCGACTTGAACACAAATCACCAATCATTTTAGTCCGAGTATGTAGTGTGACCTGATCCCTCAAAGCTCCGAGATTGACTTCTGAAACATCTCTCTATTCAACTTTTGCATATTTCAACAATTAAACTCCCTTCATATAATATTTATACCCCCTGAAGTCGCTCCTGACACACTGAACCCTCAGTGCGGTTCTGTTAGTCTTAAAGACAAATTTGTGACCCAATTTGTAAAATGGGAGCGACATTGAAATGAATTTCGCTTCATATTTACTTCGGTTAATATTTATTTTGCGCCTGGCCTAGTAATCTCTTTACAGCTTTTCTTGTTTTGACGAGCAATGAAGGCTCATTGTCCTTTTTTACGAGGAGCTTTTGCGTTGTATAGATGTTTGAATCTTTTAGTTCATAAAGTGAAATATTAATTGCCGTACTTTGGAAAGATATAACGCCACTTAAGTGTATCTATGTACATCAATAGATGGCGCTGCGTGTATTTTAAATCGCGTAATAACATTCTCTACCGAACAAACATTAGCGAGATGGGTGTGACCAAAAGTGAAATATGGAGCGGTACCGAAAAAATAGGTGGGTAACCAATCTGGATGGAGAGATAGGTGCGTAAGTAATCTGGTGCGTAAGCAATCTGGATGACGTCTGTTCCGACGACGTCAATTTCATCATCTTTCGCAAATACCATTACTCAATGTTGCATGTATTCGAAATACCTTTAACTTATTTAAAATTTCAATCTGTTGTTAATATTGTATAATTTTAATTATTAAGTTTAGCATTAGGCTTTCCCAATTAAATGAAACTACGTGATGTAGTATTATTTCTACTTTCTTTAAATTTCTTTAACCACGACCTAGGTTTCGTTGTATTACAACATACATAGAAATAATACTACATCACGTAGTTTCATTTAATTGTGAATAATTAATTTCTACAAAATTAACGCCAAATATATTCAATATTAGGCTTTAATATTTTCGATTATTTCGTGTTATCTTTTCTCAACACATGATAAAGCTACAAAATTAATCTGTTCGTATCTTGCTGGTGTTAACAGAAAAAAATTATTAAGGGAATATGACAAAAAACAACAGGAAACAAAAATATTGTTTTGTATTGTTTGTTCCTTTGTATATGATTCCATTTATTTTTTAATATTTTTATCGCAATAGATCTTTAAAAAAATTGACATTTCAGTACAAAATGTAATCGCTTGAGATTTATGCCAATTAATACAATTTATCACTACGTCAATCAGTTTCTGAGAGAAATGCCTATGCATCTCATATTTTCACACAGCTGTGATGCAGTCTGTGATATATTATTTGTTCTTTTATACATATGTAAATATTTTTTTGATACTTAAACACACGAAAATTATTCATAGGATTTCATTGAATTTTCACTATATTTTGCTTAAGGTTCACATAATTACAAAATAAATAAATGTTGCAACCACACTACAAAGACTTTCCCACAAAACGCTGGTCGTCTACATAAGTGTAGACGGATGATTTAAGTCAGCTAATGTATCCGTCATCAGTTTCCGTATTTCTTATATTGGGTAAATTGCTGCTATGGTACTGATTTTTTTAATACTCATACTATATACTTCTGTATATGCTGTTTATAAAAATATGGACATTGGTTTATGGATACAACCTAGAAATGTTAGAAATTGACGTTACCATGAGTATTTCCAGGTTTGGTTTTAGGTGAATATTTTACCATTAATTATTTATTAATGGCTGAATTAATAAACTAAAGAATTTATATAGATCACAATGCCGTATTCAATGCGCTATTTTGAATCATTATTACAAACTCAAAATTTGAATTAAAAATTTATAAAAAGTTTTTTGTCGTGTTATGCATTAGTTTACTGGCGTCTGTCATCGGTATATTTTGTCGTATCTTTACAAATGTTAAGGTAATAAAATTGATGATATTACCGTAAAAATTAGGTCATCAAACATTATTACGTAATTAAATTTTAGAATTTTCGTTGTTTCGGGGAATAAAACATACAACTAACTCAGAGCTTCAAAATTCGTAATCTCTAGCCGATTGATTGCTTTTATCGTGTAAAGCATAAAAGCCTAGAGCTCAAGTTTTTCGTTGGCATAAAATACTTAATGAAGGCGAAACGAATATCGAAGATGAAGACCGCAGTGGAAGACCACCAACCTCATAGACAGACATCAACACGGCTAGGGTACGTGCGATTTTAGATTTAACCAAAAATTATCTGTTAAGTTTATTGCGTAATTAAATTTCAAACTTTTCTTTATGTTTGGGGGATTAGAACAAATAATTAAGTCAGAACTTCAAAATGAATAAGCTCTCGCTGATTGAATATCGTGCAAAGCAAAAGAAATATGTTCTGCGGTAATGTCGTCACAAAAATTGTCTTTTCATGCTTCTTTTCCTTTAATGTTTAAAGGATAATTCTGTGCAAAATGTAACGTTATATTAACAAAAAATTTTCTTTCTTTACGAGTAAAAATAAGATTTTAGAATTCGTAGAGATTTTGTTGGGAATGGTGTTTATGAAATCAGGTCAAAGGACCCTCGGTTAAACAATTGATTCTTGGTTCAAAAATTGCATACAACCGATTTTTTTAATTTCTAGATTACCAGCAATTATAAACATATCACACTTTGGTACAGCTTCTGCCTTGGAATAGAACCCTTTCCGAGATACGGCTTATGTTTGCATTGAATGCCAGTAATGAATAAAAATGCCTCAAATTTTCTGCTAAACTAAACGAGGTCAACAATAATTTTTTTGTACAGTACTGCTCGGGAATAAAATATTTTAATTCAGGGGACATTAAAATTTTTAATTAACTGAGAATAAGTTCGTCGCAAAAAAGTTAGACCGTTTTACTTTTTTTGAACTTAACAATATTTGTGTTTTTGGTTTCAAAGCATTAATCATTGTAGTGACTCGCTGCCACACCTATCCTTGCTGAATAAACGGGCGTAATTTAATTTAGCTTCGCTTAAAGATATTCTGATACAATTTTTTCCGCATAAAACGACTTGTGACAAATTGTGAACTTATAAAATGTTAAACTTAAAATGTACTAAGATGCAAAAATTGTGAAGAAAATTGTTAGCCGGGTTTTTGGGAAAATCACGTTTAATAAACTTTAAAATAACATGATAACATGAAAACGCTTAAAATGACTATAATATTTGTTGTAGATTAATAAATTGAACTAAACGGTGCCATTCTATACAATGCGCTTTCTTAGCCTAAATATTGTTACTTATTAAATATTGTTACTTGTCACTCTTCTTAGCCTAAATATAGTAAAATATAAACAAATGTTGTTACCAATTTTTCTTTGTACCCTTTTAAATCCTACGATTCCCCCATATATATCATTAGTTTACATATCAAGTTTCATATGTTTGTACACAGTTTGTAACAAAAACTGTGTTATAACAAGAGTTTGATTCTAGAAAACATAAAATAAAACGGATATTTATCTGTTTAGAATTATAGATTCTCTTAGATGTTCAACATCATATAAAATTATTCTGGTTTTATTTCATATTACAAGAAACAAGATACGACTATAAAATAGAGAGACTGATATGATAAAAATTGTCATATACACTATTAGTCAGCTCCACTATAATATCCTTCAAAGTAGTTCCCTGCAGCCTGCATACACTTACTTCAACGTTTCTGCCAGTGCTGGTAATATTTCTGTAGCTTCGCCTGGAATGCTATCCGAGAGCTTCGTTACAGCCTTTTAGACATCATCTGTTGTTTGAAAGTGGTATTCCTTGACCGCCGTTTTCACTTATGGAAATAAAAAAAAGTCACTCGGAGCGAGATTTGGTGAATAGAAGATTTGTGGTAGTACAGAAATGTGTTTTGAGGATAAAAACTGCTGTAAAGATGGCATATTATCGTTTTGAAGAATTTAATTATCGGCATCATTTGTACTGACAAGGACAATTTATTATTTTAATCTTTCTAGAATTTCTTTGTAAAAATAATGAATTATTATTTGTCTACGAAGCGCCCACTCTGTATGAATAATGTCTTTGGAATTGAAAATACACACAAACATCCATTTTACATTTGATTTCAACATGCGTGCTTTATTTGGTCTAGTTGTTCCCTTTGAATACCACTCTGAACTTTGATTTTGTGTCTTTGGAATATACTGGAAGAAACAATTCTCATATTCAGTGGTAACATGGTTTAAAAACTTGATTTTTTTTATTTTTTCCACCAGATTAGTTGTTTTTTCTGTACTCGCTATTGTTCTATGAGGTGTCATTTTTGCACAAATATTTTGCATTGCATTTCATGGTCTTTTGATACTTTTTGGCGAAGAGTTTCCCGATTGGTGTTTAATTCGACTACAATCAGGTCTCTCCTTCAGTTAGATCGTAAAATGTTACGCACCCTGGCTGTATTGATGTCTGTTTATGGGAAAGGTGGTCTTCTACTACGGTCTTTATCTTCAACATTCGTTCCGCCTTTATTAAATATTTTATGCCAAATAAAACTTGAGCTCTTGACATAATCGGACTTCCTAAACCTTCTAAAGCTTACTGTAATTTTTGGTTACATTCTAATCGAGTTTAAAAAAAAATTTCTGACTAATTACACCACTATTTAAGATTGTGACGTTGAATAAATTTGTCATTTATCCTAATGGTGGCGAAAAGATAAAGGTCAAAAATGACGTATCTATCTATTCAGGCGGTATTGTTGCTGTATTTGGCAAATCAGTCACATTGGTTTATTATTTAACCTCGATAAGGTGATTTCTTTACGTACACAAATATTTTTAACACTTAGAGCGTTTTATAAATAATTTAAACACTCTAGCCTTAAATAATGGATTTCGTTTTGAAAATAATGGAAAATTGAGTATATTTTATAGCTTCTTTTGGAACTCCTAAAAACTTTGGTTTTGCAAAAGGAAACGTTATCTTTAAGATGGCAAACGGTTCGTTTAATATACTATGTATGCGGGTATATATAATTGAGAACACTGCCTCATATGGAGCGTTTTATTGAGGAAGACGTTGAGTTTTCTGATCCTATTGTCAGATGTTTATTTGTATGATATTTCGCATTCAAGATATGTTTATTTCATGCCATTATTATGTGTACGGGAGCAATAAGAATACTTCTAGAGTCAGATAAAAATATTGCAGTATATAGCGGATCCTAATAAGAGCTTCAAATTTACACCTGTAACGAACGTGGTCATAATCATCCTAATATTGAAATTTACATTGGCCTCATACTGCATATGCCTAGTTATTGGACATAATATGTGGTATAGTTTCAAAATGTACATTGATCATGTGCATCGAAAGTATATGAAACTCGTACACTAAGAGGCCGTTTTATTAATAATATTACTCGTCCTAGGTCTGCGTTTATTGAAAAATGGCGTCAGCGGATGTTACGATGTTTTGCCTCAGTCCAAGTTTATTTCCAAGAAAATATTAAACGTTCTGCAATAAAAAGGGTAAAAAATTAGTCATTAAATTAAACTATGGCTTGGAGCATGATGTGGAACTTGTTGTGATTAAGTTTGAGGTAATGAATAGAGACAATATCCATTGACCACAATTCGCTATATGTGTCGCATACGCTATAAGTATAAGAGTCAGGAACTAAGTCTCAAAAATGTTCAAAATAACATCAGGTCCCGTGTTTAGCGTGTGACCAAGGTTATGTCCCATTCGGTGAGTTGAAAATACTTGAAGACCTTCATTTAATAAATTTCGATTCCAATAATGTTATTACCCAAAAATACGCTATTATCTAATTCAATCGATTAAGAAAGAATTACAGATTAGATTTGCTTTTCATATTTTTTTAAATAGCATCACCTGCCAAAATCTAAATGCTGAAGAATACAAGAAAAAGAAAGCAATAAACAAAATGAACATTTCAAATCTAGCTAAAATATTCATGAAAAAAATAGAAAAGTGTAGATGAATAAGTTGGAGCTCTGCGTTTAGGATTATATATACATATATATATATATATATATATATATATATATATATATATATATATATATATATATATATATGAACTTGGTCATAATACATTTCTTTTTCTCACTGTCGCTTTGCCCTATGATAAAATCTATAAAACCCCTTCAACTTTTCCTTCACACAACTTTGTTATTAATGCGATAAATATGTGAAAACTATTCACCGCCGTTAAGGTTGTAATAGATATATTATTCAATAAATTTAAAGGCATGTTTAACAATTAAACAAATGTAATGTAAATGTAATGTAATACAATTATCTCAATAATTTAAATTGGTCTAACAAAAGTTTTTAATAACTGCGTGCTTTTATAAAATAAAACAATATGTTTTCACTTTTAATCAACGGAAGCGACTGTCTGACTTTATTCATCCTTTACACGCAATTGTCATAGTGGGCACTACTGTTTACTAAGATATTTTGTTCGAATACATATTTATAACACCCCCAAAATATTTCTATCCTCAATAGACAAAGATGACAATATAATGATTGGTCTTTTACAGTTATGCTTCAAAAATACCTAAAGTTTAGCTAAGTTCAAACTTTTAGTTAGTATGTCTGCTGGCATGTCTGTAGTATATTAATATTTATCCAACACACTTTTATTACCTACCATTTCTCTACAATAATGATATTTTACTTCAATCTGCATAGTTCTATTATGAAATCTAGGATTCACTAATAATTTATGTTTACTTTGATTGCCATTATATAAAGTGATTTGATACATCTTCTCAATAATTTCATACTGTAAATTTCTAAGATACATTGCTTCTTAACAAGCTTCTGTAATGTAATGGCTTCTGTTCTATGAAAAGCGCATTGCAATTTCCTTACAACAAATCCTAGATTAAAATCTAAGATGCTGATTGAGCCAATTTACCTAGATTGGCTCAATCAGCATCTAGATAAATTGATAAATTAGCATTTTAATTTTTACAATATTTTAACCTATGTTTTTAATGTTATTTAGATATTTTAATATACTTTCTGCACACATTCAATGTTTATCTTTATAACAATTCTTAAATTGACTTAAATATGACACTCAATTAACTATAGAAGGACATGTTAGAACTGCCAAATACATCAAACTGCCTGTCAGCTGTTGATATGGAATTTGAAATGAGAAAATTCAGCTTTCTTAACGGTTAGTTTGGGCTCCATTGTAGTGTCTCATCATTTACAGTTAATGGTATTAAATTTAATTAGTAACTGATCAATATAACACCATTAAAGACAATAAAACCATTATCCTTACTGGGGTGATTTCATTTATGAAACTGTCATCAGTTGTAGATGACTCTTCATTTTCCAAATTCTCATCACCGGTAATCGAATCATCATTTAGTACATCTGTTTTATCATTTAAATTTCTACTATCCTTAGAACTAAAAGAATCATTTGATTGAATCCTCCATATTGTCCCTGATTAAATTTTTACTTACTGAACCTATTTTTAGCTTTGTATCTGAGTTTTGCACATCAACCAAATCTGCCTGATGTATTTTATTTTCCCCTGTAATAGTCGCATTACTGTTGGTTGGTATTGATTGATTAGCTGGGTTATATATTCTGTAACCTTTGACATCATCAGGATAACCCACCAGAATACATTTTTCAGATTTCTCACTTAGTTTGTCTTTCTTATTCTTGGGGATATGCTTTGTGACAGTGCTACTAAATATTCTAATATGAATAAGATTTGTAGATCAGTTTTCACAATACGATTCTGTAATAAACGGCGGTATACGGGGGGGGGGGGGCAGTATTCTGTAATAAACGGCGGTAAACGTGGGTACAATACGATTCTGTAATAAACGGCTTCTACTCATAACTTCTTGTCTAGCTTAGTTTTAATAAAAAACATCTGGCTTTTCCACGATTGTCCTATTCACACCTTATAAAGCTCATTTTGCTCAGGGGTATATATAACTTCTGATGAATGATTCCCATTTTCTTTAAATAACTTAAATTTTATTATTGCAATATTGTCTACCATTATCACTATGTAGAATCTTAATTTTGTTTGATGTTTGATTCTCAAATTGGTTTTGTAATTTTTAAAGCACTGAAGAGTGTCACTCTTATTATTTAAAAAATGTACATAAGTCACGCGATTATGATCATCTATAAATAGAAGAAAATACCTTGATTCTTCGAGAGAAACATTTTTCATTGGCCCGCAGATGTCAGTATGTATTATATTCAACAGCTCTCTACTTCTATTGTCTTCATGGGGAAAAGATAATCACTTTGCTTGCCCCCACAGCACACTACACAATTCTAACACTATGGTTTTTACAATCTTTTAACTTAGATATGCTAAATAAATAACTCGAGCTACTACTAGACATGATTTAATCGATTTATACAAAGTCACGCACTGCTTTATTATTTCAATATAATCAGGATGTAGCAAAATATTAAATTGATATTAATAAAGAAACATCCAGACGTAATAATAACGGTCAGATTCCGCTTATACCTTCAAGTAATAAACTGGAAAGTGTGTTATGTTCCGGAAACCAATTAGACGATGATTAAACGGACTACTGAAACGAAAGTAACGAGCCGCGGCTGTCTACAAATTAACGTTATTGTTCGTAGTATTTACTTAGCGTTACGCACTTTCTACCCTTGTAATTACTATAGTTTATTGCTCAACATTTAAGTGGTATTTTGCTGCGGTAACCTTTACCACTTTTACGTAAGTACATATGTGTAAAATCATAATCATTTCGCTTACTTGACATTCTTTTAATTGTGACCGTAATTTTACACATTCCAAATGTATTCCTAACGATTTTTTTTAAATATCCATCTTTTTTAAGCTTCATAATTATTTGGTTAATAAAATTAAATAGATGTGTGCTAAATGTACCACATATTAATTTTTTAACCAAACGTTGCCAACGAACTTGTATTTCAAAAGTCTTTAAAAACACAGTAAACAATGTTGTATTTCGAAAGTCTATAAAAACACAGTATACAATAATAGAATACACGAATATTGCATTCATGTATTCTAGTGCATGTGAGCATACGCATAATTATCTTTTAAAATTTCTAATGTAAGTTAACCGAATTAATTTTAATTTTAAGAATTAATGTAATAGCTAAATACTTAAAATTATTCATATTTTTCAAACACGGCCTCGAAAAACTAGAAAAGTCTCCACTGCATTATATATACATTTAAACTTTTAAGTCACATAGTAAAATAACCCGAAATATATTTTAAGAGATGTGTCCAATATAATCTCATTTAATGGATTGCGCAAAACAAATGTTTGGCTCTACTTGACAAATATGGAGCAGTAAATTATTTTATTTTTAATATTTTGCCCCATATTAATTGACACAATAATATGAAAGTTGTGAAAAATGTGAGATTGAGACAAACGGATGTATAGACCAAGGGTTTTTTACTTAACTAGATTATACTAATAACAAACGGCCACCTACACTTAGGTGACTTCAGTCTCACATTATCTCCTTCGAAAATTTCTATATGGTCAGTCTTAGGCAGTCTTTGTTTGCTTTCAGTCTGATATTTATTTTCAAAAAGTATTCAATAAATGTAAGTGGTTTTTAAAGATTACATTGATTGCCCTGATCGTTGAAACGTTGTTAAAATCTTTTAAGTTCCCATTAAATATATTTATACCCACGGTGCAAAACAATACTTAAGCGTTTTATTAGTAAAAATCGTTGATAAAACCAAAAGTTTACGTCCTTGATTTTCTTCATTTTTTATAAACAATTGTGAGAAAAACTTAAAATTGAAACATGTGAATAGCGCAGGGTGGAGATCAGGAACAAGAAAATCCGCAAAACGCAGGCTAGGTTTAGTCGCCGAGTACGAAAAGGATTATAACAAAATTACGAAAATGAATAGGTTTCTGTTCCATATTTAACTAGGGAACGGAAAAAAGAGTTATCAAAATTGGCAATAATTGCACGTCCTTTTACGTTCAGACCACAAAATTATAAATCTATGCATATGTAATACACTAAAAAATAATAGAATGGTTATTTTGGAGGAAGATATAGTTTATAATGAAGCACACGTTCTTGGGGTAAAATCGTAGTATTTCTGCTAAGTATCGTCTGCCTGATATGCCTGAGCGAGAATTTCTTTTGTTCAAGTTTTAATAAATAGAAGCCCGAAATATAAAAGCCAGAACATTAAAGCCTACCAGTCTTTAATTTTCTGGACGCCTTAAAAAGACCTTTAATTGATGTCGAAAATAAAATTGTTAACAGTGAAAATACGCATCACTTTTTAGTAATAATAACTAATTATCTAATCTAATTTTTCTACTTAGAAAACTTTTACCATACGTAAAACAAATTTATGTATATATTATATATATAAAACAATCTTCTAATATTTGAGTTCAAAACTCATCTGAAATTGAATTACCTAAAATAAATTACATGTCAAAATCCGCTTTACTACTGTTACCCCTTACTTTTCTCTGACCCGGGTATCTAAGCCAATATTACAGCCGCAAGCTTCAAGTTTGGACTTAAGTAAACAATTGTGTTAACAGTTCTTACATGGGTTGACACATCGCAACATAATTGCAATTGATCATACAACACCCAACGAAAATCCCACAAGCAAGCTAAAATTCGAGAAGAACATGACACGACACCATGACGTAGTACACCTCGTGTGAAGTTTTAAGACAATATTTCACGTATTGCATATTTGTATTTCACAGATTTTACTCAATTTGTAATTGGTCCTATAATAAAGTTTATAATATATTCTCTATTTAAATGTAAAGATATAGTTTTTAAAAAGTAACATCCCGTACGGCATTTCACAACTGGTGCACTCGGTAGTTCTTACTACTGAACCCACGATCGAGTTTTTGATAATCGTTCTTAAAACTTAGCAGTACCTACGAAAAATACAATACGAGTTTGTGTTAGTACGGACCAGAGTCTAGGGCAGACGTAGATTTTTGGTTTGGCGGCGGCACTGTAACTAAAATCCTTCAATTACTTTTATTGTTTCCTTTTCCTTTTGCTTTGCATTACGTACTTTTACTAAAGTGTGACTGTCTTGAATTGTTTGTTTATATTTTCCCAATTTGTGTAATCATGACAGAAAACGTAGAATATGTTAAATTTTTAAGTTACTCCTTTTCCGATGTATGAAGGAGTTTCTAGAAAATTATACGCATATATAAATGCTTATGAAGGCTTAGATGCACACATAAAGGACACTGTATTATGTAGATTTGTATTAAGGAAATTACCCATTAATTTTGCCATTTGCTATAAAACCAAAAAAAGAATATATACTAGGGTTCATAATTATAATTGGGTAACTGTGAAACAAACATTAATGGACACTTTTGAGGACAAACATAAAGTCCAAACGATTTACAAGAAATTTATGAGCCTTAAAATAGAACATACAACACAACAACGTGGGCCACAAACTCGACATAATTCACTTAAATATAATTAACACTAGCGACATGTCTTAGGTTAAAGATAAATTTTTAATTGGTTCAATTTTTTATAATTTAAAGAAAATTTTAATAATTTTGTTAAAATAGAACTATTTTCAATTCGCTCAGCCCACATTACTTCTGAGATATCATTATTTAAATCTTTTCATAATAAAAAACGTCTTAAATATTACATTTTTAACATTGACAACTAACATAACGCATAGGTATTGTCTATTAAGAAAAAAAAGCAAATATTTTAATAGAAAAACAAGCTTTCGAAACATCCTATACCTCTGTAAAATTACTTAATCTAGAGAGTAATAGCACAATTTACAGTTATAAATCAAATGCTAGAAGTGAACATATTTGAAAAATTCCAGTTGATAGTTTATTCGGCCCGTGCCTAATTAAATATAGAAAATTTAATAGGGGAGACGCACCGATATCGGATACTTTGGTATAAAATTAAAACGAAAATAGTAATCAATAATTCACAGCTTGTTATTTTACTATCTATATTTTATGTGCTGTAAGAAATAAATAACTATTTACACACAACACTCTTTTTTGCTAATTATATTTATTTTACAAAAAAATAGGGTCCAATTCCCATATCAGATATTAGGTGACATTTTTAAAATAAAAGAAACTGCTTAATATGTGCATTGTATTAATTAATAATCATCAGTCTTATTGATTATTAAAAATTAGCCTTAATAACGCTTTTATTAAAAATTAAAATCACACTTAAAAGTAATAAAAAGTAGTCGTAAGATAATTTTTAAGCCAATCACAATATTGGCTTAAAATATTGAATAAAGTAACAAAAAGTAAACATTTGTCAAATCTCTTCGGAAGAAAAAATATTTTAAGGAAGGCATAAATTACAGACAAAATCTACAACAGTATAGTCTTCTACGCCAGTGGATAGTTCACTTATTTAATTCTACTGCCAGCTGCTCTTTACGACTTTTCCTGGAGAAATTTCCTGGAAAAAATATATTTTACAAAAAAAATTTTTAACTTTATTAAAATAAATTTTTAACTATAAACTTAAAAATGTTGTTTTCTTCATACAACAATTATATTTCAAATAGCCAATATTGCACAACCATGTTCATGCCATTGAGGGTTAAATTTTGAGAAAAGAAAATTGAAATTTCCCCCCTTCGTTTACCAAATGACATTAGATTTTGGAAATCGACACGAAACGAGAATGTATTAACGGGGATACTAGGGTTGATCAGTCGGTAAATTAGTCGGTCTCTTTTTACCTTGCACCGTTTAAGCAGTGTTCCCCAAATTCATTTACATTTTTATCACTGCTCTGTCTCTGTAAATTATGGCGTAATGATATATAGTGTGTGATCATCCTCAATGCTTTTAATACAAAAAGAATTCATGAAATCGGATACTTGATTCCAGAGATTAAACAAAGCAAAAAAAGACGTGAACAAACAAAGCAAAAAAAACATTTGTGCTTTATCACTACTCTGTCCGTATGAACTGCTGCACGATTAATCCATTGCCCATAATTTTACTTAAAATGTGAACTTTTGAATGTAATCTTTTTTTTCCAATTGGATCCATGATAACGCAATCAAGCAAAGAAGTATTTTTTTCTGCTTTTGATGTTAACAAAGATAAGATTTAATCTAATTTTTTAAATATCACGAATCCCTCAATTTTGTGGGCATTTTTCGTTAGTCACTCACAACCAACTCATTATGCGTGTTTTAATTTAATATATTTTGTTTGATTGAATTGCATAGTTAAAGTCACCATACCAGTTAAAGTCTAGACAGGAAATATAATTTGTAAGTACATCCAAAAAATATTAAATTTATGTTATAATGTGATTTTTAATTAATAACAGTTTTAAGTAAAATTAAGTAGTTCTTGTCATCTTTTCATTTTTTATGGATTAGGAAGATATCCCTCATCTTAGCCGATGATGTTTTCCGCATTATAATGAGACTATCACATTAGTACCTATCTTCAACTCGGTCAAATATAATATAAACTTAGGAACTTTTATAATTGTAACGATTTCTTTTTGAAAATGTTTTCTGACTCAATGTTTCTCTCTTGGCTTCACGTTATTCATTACATGAAGTTATCTGCAAAATTTCATAATACTTATGGAAGCGCTTCCTTAACTACCGTTTTCCAAGGAATCTGTTTATATACTATAATGTTACTGGACAAAACCGTATTCTTTTATTGCTCGTAGGCGTTCTCCAAATGTGTAAACCATTAGGTCTGCAAAAATTAACCGACTATTATTCCTTAACCGGATTCAAATAATAGAACCGAAAAACATTCCAACATCAAAGAAACTGGAGTTATTCTTAACTGCCTCTTATAGCATAGTTTTAACAACGATGAAAGTGGAAGCAACGTTATTTTTGCAAGTGATATGCGCAAAGAATGTAACAAGTAGCAGCTTTGAAAAACCAACCTTATTTATATTAGGCGGAGTTATTTTATAATTTAAGCTCTAATAGTTCCTCACAATAGTCGTAATCGATTTTACGTTTTGTGCCTCATAAAAATGGCAGGGAAATGCTATTTCCTATTCCATATTCACATGCTAAGCACATATCATAACTTATAACATATCTACTCTATCAGATCAATAGTCGAATTTTAAACGTTATGTAAATGAAAGAAGTCGCGTTGGCCTGATCGATAACCGCATTCTATGATAATCGGGAGACAGTAAGCTGATGAATGAGATCGCAAGTTCCGTCAATCAACTACGCACGATGCATTTTGAATTTGTAGCCGGATACTGTATTATTAAATACGCTTTACGATTAGTAAATAGTAGAAAATACTTTTCCCTGAATAATATTTTAAGTTAGTTATATTTTCTGATTTTAACATGGATAATATTGTTTAGAACTCATATGCACATAAATGTGTTAAGTAAATATAGACATTATATTATTAGAACTAAATACTCAGCCTTAAAGAACTTTGCAAACTATAAAGTAGACATTTTACAATGCGGCAAATGAATCGTGGACTAAAACAAAATTATAGGTTTTAACCAAATATTTCATAAACATTAATAATGTACATAATAAAAAAAAATAAATAGAGAGCAACATAGTCATTTGTAGTATATAGTAAGTCTATTGAAATATGTGGAAATATTGATATTATATTTCACCACATAATATATATTGTTTAACATAACTTTCACAGCCGTAAAACAGTCGCAAATATATCAATAACTTTGAAAGTAACAGTCAATAACACTTTTTTCCAGCAAACTATGCAAATTTTCAACAACACAGTTTTTAAATATTGAATATATTTGGCGTTAATTTTGTAGAAATCCATTATTCACAATTAAATGAAACTACGTGATGTAGTATTATTTCAACTATCTTTAATTTCTTTACCACGACCTAGGTTTCGTTGTACTACAACATCTTCAGGTGGGATATAAGCAAATATTATCTTTGCTAATAGCCCACCTGAAGATGTTGTAGTACAACGAAACCTAGGTCGTGGTAAAGAAATTAAAGATAGTATAAATAATACTACATCACGTAGTTTCATTCAATTGTGAACACAGTTTTTATCATAATTTTGAATTGAGCAGTTTCGGCGATAGGAGATTGAATGGAAACAAAATTTTAAAAAAATAGTTTTGAAAATATTTTTTATTTGTTAAATTTTTTTTCATTTAACTGCTGTTTCACACGATACATGGAGGTAAACAAATTCAAAAACTTCTAAAAACATTGGCATACTCTTTCTTTTTTAAAATATCATTTTGATTATTAACTCAAACATAAAAGTTGGCAGAAAGATGTAGATCATATTTTTCTTCATCGTAGTTTTGTGATCACTTTGATACCATTATAATTTTTACGGTTCCGTATCCAAAGTGTCCCAATAGGATCGATAACATCTAGTCGACTCCATATACCCGTCTGTGCATTTCAAATGTAATAAGTAATAGAGGTCAGGAGGGAGGTTACATACCATCCATAATAGGGGATCAACAAGAAGAAATGCCGCCATGAAAAATGAGAAGGACAGACTTAGCAGTATGTCTGCCTCGCTTTCTCATATAGCGGCGTCTCTCCCTGCTAGTCGAGCGAGATGGATGGGATATAAAAAGCTTTAAATTTTACACGTTTTATAACATTTGATGAAATACCGAAAATCATAAAAAAGGGAAAGCATCTCCAAACCATCTCCATGCTTTTCCTAAAATTCACTTTAGGAAAAAAAAAGTATTTTTAAGGGCTACAATTTTAATATTACATTCTCGTAGATGTATGATGAAATGGAGAATTTTCGGGAAAATTGCAAAAATCAGTTTTTACTCCATTTTCACCTAAAAATTACATACATATGTATATCATTGGTAATCGAATATTTCACACCTTGAAGTGTATACCACAATATAGTAAAAAAAACTAATAGATTTTGTTAAATATTAACTGGAAGAAATTGTGATTGGCCGCGGTTAGGAGCCAAGCATAGGATTGCTATTGACAATAAACGAAAGGTCGAGATATGAGAATACAAATATCCAAATAGTCAGTTCTATCCGCAGGCGTTACGTGATTTTAAAAACATTCTCTTATTTTAAAGACCATTAATAACAACTAATTTTAGTTTGGTTATTTAAATAAATTAAATCAACAGGCAAACATTACAGGCATAATTTATTTCCCATTAGCTTATAGAATGTATATTATGAAGTTCATATTTTTTTTTCTGTAGTAAAAAAACACATTATTTTATGTCATTAATTCCCTGAGTTCACAATTTTAAACAGTTGCACCGAAAAAATAAGAGACCTTAAATAAATAAAACTATTTTGAGTCAACATGATAAAAAATTTACAATCTAGAAATATTGTTCACTTCTTCTGCTCCACGGTTTTGCTCACTTGAAACTCGGAATAAAAATTTTTTCTCACGTATGTTACTCTCGGTTATAAACTCCTATATAAAATTTCATCAAAATTCATCCAGCAGGTTTTGCTTGATTGACGCAAAAATTAATTGTCTGCCTGTTTGAACCAGTCTAAATTTGCTTACAAAAAATAACACCAATCTCCTTCAGTAGATTTGTAAAAATGCATGTAGATAAGATATGCAGACTATGGAATGGAATTCGTTACCGAATTTGCTAACTCTTTTTTCTTTCGATCGGTATATTAATAAATTATAAAAACTTAGCGTTTTCACAATGGTTTGGCAAATAGTTTAATTTTTGGAAACAATTTTCCATAAAACTCCCCTTTTCCTTTCTCGGCCATGATCCTCTATTTCTTTATTGTCGGATCTTTTTGATCCTTCCCTTTATTGTTTTTGATTATTTTTAACTTTTTCCTACAACTAAAAAAATATACGCGATATGTGCGCTTTTGGTTTTACCAACGATTTATTTGTATTAAGCCAATTTATTACACACTTTTCCATGCAAATGGCGATATTGCCATATGGTGAAAATAATATCGATACTAGTAATACAATAGCATAACGAGTAATACAATAACATAGCGAGTAATGAGCTGGCATGGTGACTTTAACAGATGACCTTGCTATATTCGCCCATAAACTTGACGCGAAGGGCATTTTTCAGTAATATAATTAAATGAAGTGAACGAGGGAAATTCGACCCCGCGCTCGACTCGACCTACTCTAGCATAGCGACAACATCACATTTACTATAGGTGCGCAGTGCGCGTGTGACATTTAAAATTGTTTGCCGACATATTTTTATTCATATATTTTTTTCATCATTTACGCAATTATCAAGAAATATACTAAATTATAAATTTTTGTCGTCAATTCAATTTGTTTCATATCACTACGCTGTATTAAAGGAATCATTTGTAAGTTTCTGTCTATGTGTACTAATTACATAACTACAGAGATATTTACGATACCGAACACTCAAAATACTTTATATTATATTGTTATTTTAAGAGAAGTTAGAATGCGTAACAATTTTACGCTAGGTCTTTAAGCAACGCAGCGGTAAAGTAGATCAAAATGATCTATAATAAATAATTTTAAAATAATTTTCTAGGAAAGTTTTCATATAAAAGTACATTTATTAGGAAATATAATAATAAGATTATTTTCTGAAATTTTCATATTGGGAAATCAACATACAACACATTGAATCACCATGTGCTTTTCTAGATGTGACTTTAAAGTGAAGTAATTGGAAGATCCTATTTATTATGTCACATCTTCATTATAAAATCCCATAACAAATAAGTATTCAAGTATTCAGTTCTGTTTCACTTGACACAGAAGTTAGTCAATAAGTCAAAATGGACAAATATATAAACGTAATATTAACGATGTTCTCTATATTATATATATATATATATATATATATATATATATATATATATATATATATATAATATAGAGAACATTTACTATACATAGCAATATATATATATATATATATATATATATATATTGCTATGTATAGTAAATTAAAAGAATAAATTGTTATTTGTTGAATACAAATAATTAATTTGTAGTCAACAAAAAAGTGGTAAGGTCTACTTGCCTTAACCAATAACCCTTCAAGTTTTGGAAAAAATGTTACTACAAAATTCTTACTTTAGTTGAAAATGTCCAGAATTACGACATGGCATCAACTATATCATAGCACTTTAGAGGCATGTAATTAGAATTAAGAAAAAAATACATTCTTTTTCGTAATTCGAAAGATATCAACAATTATCATGAAAACCAAGAAAAAGAGATGTTTCGAATCTTGTACGTCAAAATTACAAATTTTTCACCATCTGGTACAAAATGTTGACTTGGGAATTAATTCCAAATTAATATGCTTTAATTGAAGTTAAATTATAGTAATTTGGAATTACCTATCAAACAAACGACCGATTTATTGCCTCTATGATGGGTAATTTCAAATTACTATCATTTAAAATTTAAATATTCAGATAGAAAGAAAGTAAAATTTGTATAAAAGAAGTATTCTCCCGTGAACAATAAAATATGAATATCAACCTCATACGCCTTAACATAATCTTATATTAATTCATGTTAATATTGATTTAACACAAATTTCTACACGACAATATGTCTTTAAAAAATTAAGCTAAAGAAAAATAGATTCAGAATTAAGTGTTTACCATATGAATATTTTAATACTTAACAATAGATACAAAACATTTAAATGAGCAATTTAAACTAATAAGCTTAGAAATCTAAAATAAACTATAATTTGTGAGCAACAAGTGGTTCGGGTGATTTAAAATTTTGTATATCCCGATTCCCTAAGCATTTAATTCCCAAAAATTAACTAAAGAATTTGTAATAAGAAATAATGGCATCAGTTAAGGTTTACTGGGAAAACCATCTTAAATTTTAATAAATGACAACGTTTCCCTTTATAATTGACCTCCTGGCAAATTTAAATCACAGCCTGGCCAAATAAGCTTCAAATTTACTCTCAATTTAAATTGTTCGGAGAAGAAACGTTACGATATGGCGTAAAATGATTTGAACAAATCACGCTGCAGCGAGAGGTTTTTAAATTAATTAAATTTCTATAACTTTAAAAAATACCACAATAATTTATTTTTCCTTATAATTATGATGTAAGTTTAATTATAATACTTTATTTTCGGAACTCTTTTCTCTAATTAAGAACTTAAATCCAGAACATATAACTTTTATAACCGTACACACGTTTCTAAATTAAATTTATAGACTTCATTGAACATAATAAAATATTGACGGAGATGAATAGATTTCGTGATTTCGAGAATCGACGGCCGACAACTGATAACTTTTTTGGGAAAATTTCGATGATCTATTGTCTTACAATTCCGACAGCGAGTATTCAGTCGTATATTCTATATACTTCTCTTTGTTAGCGCTAAAGTCAATCATTATCGCAGTTTGTTTTTGTAGTACCGATTTTTGTCGGATGTATGCGTTAAAGTATTAGACCATGTATTTTCTCCGATTATTGTCAGAATGATCATTCCGTCGTCTGCGTTGAACATTATGCTTATCTTATCTTAAGTTTTTATAATAATTTGTATTCAATCGATTGTTGTCATTGATTTAGAATTCCGTGCCCGTAAGGCATCTACCAGCCCGTCCATACTTTTGCCTATCATAGATTTAAGGTTCCAAAATAAATAAGACGGTGGCTCGAAATTTGTTCATAATTCATATTTCCTTCTCCCAAATGAATGAAGATTTAAAATCATGAAGCGGTAAATTACATAGGTATCACATAAATGAAGGGAGAGAGGTGGCACTAAAGTGGTGGCTGTAAAGAAATAGTTTTTATTAGAAATAGCTTTTTATATAGACCATGAATTTGTTTTTTCTTTGTTTATAATGAAAGACCATGAGTTGGCAAAATATCAAAATCACCATATTTAGATCTGTTTGTATTTGCAGGTCGATACTCTTTCGCTTAAAATCAATATTATAAAGGAAGTTTTAATTCAGTTTTAACATTTCTGATATCTTTTATTTAAAAAACAAATGCTAAGAAGAGCTAGATATAAAATAATTAAAAAAAATTGAGAGTAATTAAACCAAAGTATTTAAAAAAAACTTTTATTTTTGCCTGTATGGATTCAATATATTTAAATGGTAAAAAAAAATTATTACTATGTGAAAATGATTTGATAAATATACTATAAAGACCTACTACACACTTTTTATATTGTTTTATGCACCTAAGTGTTGACAGATTTTTTTTATTTATTGCTTATTTATTTTTAACTGAAATAATTTATGGAGCTTTATGATAAATATTGCCAAACTTAAAGAAATATCCGACTTTCACAAAAACAGTTTTAAAATCACAATAAATTAGAATAAATAGTATTCTCAAATAATACAATATTTTAGTTACACTTTAAGCCTTGCTTTTGAGGAAAAACAATAAATCAAAAACAGTAAAATAAGTACTAATAATAAGCAAGACATATTTTTTAATCATTTCACAAACGATAGGAGTCAGTAGAATAAAAATTCATTATCTGAGTCAACTAAAAATGTTTCCAGTTTGAAAAGATTTGTCATTTATTATAACCCAGCTCTAGTCTGCGACATCATTCACCTGGAGTGCGGCAATATTCGGGCTGCATTTTACTTCTGCTTTAGTCTGTCCAAAATCCATTCGTGTTCAGTAGGAACATCGGCATCGAGTTATGAAAAGGAGAAATTGTTGTATGCTATCTCATGTTATCTCATTTTGGAATACACTGAATCAGTTAATACACACTAAAATCAAACTTACAAATTTTTAATTATAGACAACAATATATGCTCACATGGGAACTTAATGAACATCAATAAACGTGGATGCTATCTCTCAGGAATTATTATAGATTTCGGAAGTAAAAGTAGCACACATATTAATACAGTCACTAATTTACTTGTTAGCCAAATTTTGGGCAGATCCAGAACAGTAGAAGCACAGAATAAACATGTATTGGAACATCTATCCATCTAAAACTTTCTTAAATTTAATATAAATTAGGATGAAATATTACTTGATGTCGACAAAATAACAATATGTAAAATCAAAATATCCGATTTCACTACTTTGAAAATCGCAAGTTATTCTGAGTGTATTATGTATTGTTGTTCTGAGGTGTTTTTGGCGACAGTGATTGTGATTTAATGTTAAAATAATTGTAATTATTATGGATTCATTTTCAGTGTCATTTATTTACATAATTGTTGGAACTATTATTATCTTAGGCGTCATATATAAAATTGAAAAAGCGTTACCCTAAAAAACTACTTTAAACTATGCTCGTATCTGAGACAATCAAACGCGAACATAGTTTTAATAACACAGCGAGATCTTCATGTAATCATGTCAATATTTTAATGTACACACGATTTAATACTAAAAATAAATTTATCAGTATTTTATTGAAATACCACATCCAAATATCGAGCGTCATCATGTTGAATGACCAGCTGCTCTGCCTTGGCATATCAGAAAACAATTAATTCATTAACTTTAACACACAGTAATTAATAATTTTTTTTGGGCGGTGACTCGTGTAATAGTTATATTTAACTTGCAAAATGAATTTATGTTTTAACATTTTTTAAAGCCATATATACGAACATTATGGTTTTGGTCCTTTGTTAGTAGATCAAGATATCGAATAATTGTTAAACGTAGCAAAATGAGATATTTTATATAAGTTGGTCTTAGAAAAGTAAAATGGTGAAAGCTTGTAAGGGAGGAAGCTATTGAGTGTACGGAAGGAGAGTCACTCTTTTTCTCAAACTGCTTCTATATATTTCTATTTTGTTTACCTTCAATTTTGGTACCAATATATTAGATTTCACTTTAAAAGTCTTATAGATTTTGAGAAAAAGAATAAATTAAAAATTAAATTTCTATTTTCTCTCAGATTACGTCAAAAATTCTAATGATATTTACGTGGGCTATAAAGATTTATAAAGTATATTATTACGAAAAAACTATAGCTACGTGTTGAGAAAAAAACATGTTTAACAAATATTTTAATAAAAAACTTTTTTTATATATTTAGGAAATACACATTGCTTTTTTTACTTGTTGCATCTTACTATATTCTCTGACTTATATATTTTATAAAATAGGGCCACTTGATGCAACGCAGTAAAAAAAATAGTTTTATTATGTTCACACTCACGCGAAATATTTTAGGTGAAACAAAGTTATTAAAAAATTAAATCAGTAAAATTTGTATGGCTTAATTAATCTCTTTTATTATTTAATTATCTGATTTTCGTCATTATTTGTGATCACGAGAATGTTGTGATGATATCAAGAAGCTAATAAATTCTTTGTTAACAAATACTTTAAATTTATTTCATATTTAGGGATAAAGAAAACTGGCTAATAACAGTTTTACAACAACATTCATACTATAACATTCATTGGGTAATTTTAGAGGGTGAACATTAAGAATTCCTTTAAAAGAGCTGGTTTTTTAGACCTTATAAATTATTTTTTCATTATTTGAAATGGCATATCCTCAGCGATATTCACTGAAATGTTCAAAATTGTATGTAGGATAAATCATTAAATACAAGGTTAAAAAATAGACTTAAAAGGTTAAAAAATACAACTATAGCCATATTTCATAGTTTTTGAGATATTTATGTTAACACGTCTCTGCAAGATATGCCAGTCAATATATTTACTTGGTCAAAAAATAAATTTTAATCTTTGTGAATATTTCAATAGAATATCACAGATTCACTTGTGTATACGGTCCCTCGTAGTGTGAATTCTACTCGTACTGGTTAGGTTTTATTAGCTATATTTGTATACTAATTGGCTATGTGCACTAGAAACAATAAAAGTATGATGAAAAATTAACGAAACATTTTTAAATATAAAGACATAAATGAAGCGTATTACTACTATTATTACGATTTATTTTATAACAAACTCAGTAAACTTGAGGACGTGTACAATCCCTTCATTACTTTACTATTCAGTTAACAGTTCTGAAAGTTTCCTATTTTTTTAGTATTTTATGCAAGCAAAAAAATTTGGTTTCGGTATTAATTTGATTTCGGTATTAAATAACACGTAAGGATAATGATCCGCATTTATTCTAATGTGAAATGTGCTACTGAATATTGGTAGTTATTGGTAAAAAATTTCTTTCACGAAATATTTTATTTATGCCTCTCAGTAGGTATTTGAAAAACTTTTGAATATGCCTATAAAAGAACAATACACAAGTATAATTCCGAATAACTGTGTTAGATGTGTTTGTAATATTAGTAAATTTAGCGATTTATGGGTAGTATACACTATATTGAAACTATAATATTGTTTGTTAAGTTCAATTCAATAACAACATACAACAGAATATATATACACACCTACACACATACACACCCGGGTGAACGAGCATTGCTCTGTGTATTTCGAATTTTTATAGGAACGTGAAATTGCTACTTTCATGATATAGCATTAGATTTTCTTCCCCTTATTCATCCCTTTCCCCTGTTACTTCCCCTGCCTCATCTCCTTTCCCTGCCCCTTTGCCTCCCTCTTCCCCTTCCCCTTTTCCATCTTAAAATGTATTGTTATAAACTAAAGGATTTTGACAATTTTTACATGGCTTATGTAATTTTTGCATGGCATTGTTAAAAAATTATAATGAAGTTCAATATAAAATAATGATAAAATAATTTCATAGTATATATATATATATATATATATATATATATTATTCTTTTCACAAATTTAATTTCGGAAATCTCATGGTCTGCTGCTATCATGTAAACAGCAAAATCACGGGACGTAAGCTGAAATAAGATTGATTATAAGAAGAGTGAGTGTAACCAAAGCTTAAAGTGAGCTGACGTGTAAATACACTACGATTTACAGCAGACATATTATTATTATTTCATTAGTCAAATGGACAAAAGTCGAAACCTGTGAAATGTTAAGGAAATTATTTTGATATGCTATTTCGACATGAATACATTTGCTAAAGTTGTTTTTAGGTGGGACTGGAAAAAATGAATGGAAGGTAAGGTGATGAAAATAGCGAGATGTTTGGTATTTAGCACTAGTAAAAAAGTAAATTAAATTATTCGAACTGGTTTCATGGAAATGGATATGACAGTGATTAGAACTAAATAAATTGAACTCTACTTTTACTTCCGAGAAATATATGGTAATTAAAACTCTTACGTGTTTGCATTTTTTCGTGCCTCATAAATGAAAAATGCAACCCTCATAAGATTACTATCGTGTCCGTCTTTCACAGCTATTATTTCAGAAACTGCTTGACGTTAAAAGTTATAATATTAATCTGCACATGTCTCAACACACAAATTTATTAACACTATAATTTTAGGGAGCGATTCGTATTGCAAATTAAATAAACATTTTTAAACTTCCATGTATAGTGTGAGGTATTTTTTTAAAGGTTGTATGTTTTCAGGGTTAAACTAAAAGATATATGCAAAATTTAAATCCCTATTTAACCCTAAATTATAAAAAACACGCTTTTTGAAGTTTACGAAGTTGGTAAGAAAATTGTGACGGTAATTTTAAACGTCATTGCTTTTTGGGATTTTCACGCTAATGTGTAGTCTATGTTAGTGATAACTCATGAAGTAAAATAATTTTAGTTTAAACAGGGTACGGTATCTTCCACGCGCGAGCCAGACTTATACATGATCTGTTTTTTCTTTCTTAATTATTTACTCATTTAGGAATTGCTTGGTTTTTAGGGTTTCTTATCCAAAACGTTTCGGTTCGAATTCAGTCTTCTGCCCACCCATCCACCATTTTATTAGAAGCCCATAGCTTGCAAGAATTTGCCAAAGACTTAAAACACATAGTACTCAACTTAGTTTCGATCAAGAACCTAATATTAAATTTAAAATTGCGCAGAAGATTACTTTCAAGGTGGGCCCCATATACACGAATTTAGAAAAAATCTCAGACGTGTAAAATATCATTGATACAAAGTTAGTTTTGAGTAGAATGCAAATATGTTTTTATTATTTCAATGTGTTTTATATCAAAAATACCAAAATGGGTTTAATTTTTGTTTCTTTGAGCTTATTACGAAAAAAACAAAGTACAGAAAAACGCAGCTTGCTGCCCTGTATGTTTTCTCCAATATTACACGTATCCTGTACTTTAATAATAAATATTAAGAATTATTGATCAAAGTTGTATTTAAAAAAAGTTTAATAGAAATTATATGCACCCTTAAATATTTATATTGTTAATATTTATGTAAATATGTGTTTTTCAAAACATTAAAAGTATCTCATACTTTTTTAACACGTATTAAAAATTATTGGAAAATACTACATTTTTAAAATAATAAGTGGAATACACTAATACGTTAAATATTTAAACTTTTGTCGATTTATATATATATAATTTAGTTCCGATTAACTAATATTAAAAGCACATTTTTACTTGTCTTCAAAAACTTTGATACCATTACGATATCATTATTTAACTCTAGAAATGTAGCAATATTCCAACTTATTAAACATTATATAAATTAAGGCAACTAAAACTTGTGGAAGAAAATATTGCTTAACCTTTCACCAAACAAACTCTGTAAATCGTAATGCAACCTTCAAATTTACCTTTAAAAATATTATTCGATAGCCTAGAAATGCATTTCTGCAAATTCACAGTGTCCAATGTCATTGAATTTCATAAATTGGGCGAAATATTATGTATCTTTAAAAACTTTTATTTTAATCTTCCTATTATTATTAATATACTAAATTTTAACGATACATATTTATATAGTTATATTGACTGCCTCAAGATTTACTTTGTATGAACCAAATACTTTGCTTCAAAGGGAAGAAAAAAAAATTTATAATTTGTAAATAAATACATATTGACATTTGTTTGCTTAACTATTTATCTCAATATGTTAAATATGACATTCACAATGACGTATCACGTACACTATTTTGAACGATTTATTTTATTAAATTTCACTTTATTAATTTAATTATAATCTCATGTCAAATGGTTTAAATTCCATACTGCAGCTGTGAAGTGTTTACAAAATGTTAGTGTGCACTTAAATTTACACTTCATATATTATATAATGTTAAATGAAAGGAATTCTCTATAACTACTTTATATTAGAATAAAACTTGACAATGCTATATTTAAATAAATAAAATTAAACTCTCTATCGGAAAGAAAAAATAGTTACGGCGATTCCCAATGAAACAATTTTAATATTATCACCCGGACTACTGGCCAGTAGTAAAAACATTAAATTAAATTTGATTTTTTTATTCATTCTTGAGAGTTAACTTTAGTGTTTTGGAATTATATTATGCTTGGATGTCTTTGTAAGCTATTAACTAAAGGTTCCGCATCTCTAAATGAAAACAGTACCCTTATATGATCAATCACGTATCTGTCTTTCAGTTTGTCATAAGCGGGTTTTTCAGGAACCGCTTGAAATTCAGCACAGTGATAAAACATACTCTTATTAACTTCATGATAGTTGCCTTCAAAAATATTTACATGGAAATTTTAGGAATGGAAATAGGGCAAATCCAATATATGAAAAAGAAATTCTACATACACCATGGGGTAACGCTCGAAAGGTCAAGTTATGATGGTCTGAGAATATTTTGAGACCGTTATAACCAGACTTCTATAATTTCAAATTTATACAAAAATTATGCAAAAATTGTTATTCCCATATTTCTAAATCTAATAAACGTAATATGAAAAACTAACCAGTATTAAGAAAGCTATAAAGAAGACTCCAGATGTCGTATATGTAGGGATATTCGCGACAGTAAGTACGGACATACTACCCGCTTCATAATTGTACAAGGTGTTATTATATATTTATTGGACTAAGGGACAACTTTTGATACACAAAGCAATTTCGCTTCAATCGAAGCACTAGACTAGCATTTGGCCGGCTTTTTATGTAATGAAAATGCAAACCTAAAACCCTCTATCTCTGAAATTGACGTGTTATCAACTTGATACATATTTCATTTTATTCCTGACACCTTAAACTGTACGATATATATTTATGTACTTTTCTGTGTACAATTGATATACATGGTGTACTTATTGCTACGGGAGCAATCTCTTACAGCTAACCAGGACACTAATCCAGACCCGATTCACGAGCGTCCGGGAATCGAACCCGGATCCCTTCGATGCGTCGCGCCGTCAAATGCCGTAAGCCTTGTGACCAATCCAATACACCATGGCGATGACATCAATATTAAAAACGTAATAACAATTTATGCAGTAGTTCTTACGTAATGCGCCCACAGCGAGCAAACAGTCATCCAGATGGAATAAAAATTACTAAAACAGTAAATTTCTTCTCCTTGCCATATTTACAGTTCCCAAACTTACTTTTCCATAGTATGTTAAACATATTAACTTTTTTAATTTTATTGTTTCCTACATGTATACTCGCAGATAACCCTACAATATAGCGTACATATAAATAAACATATAAAAGACTGCTTTAGTTTATAGCAATATTAGAAAACACATTTATAATATTGAAAAAAATAATTTTTCTAAATTTTCATGCAAAATTAATATTTTACAAAAAATATTAATATTTACATAGGTCACACAACGTGAATAGAGGTACCCTTTTGCGAATGCTGTCACGGAAACGTGGCCCTGATAATAAGTAGTAGGGCATCTATAATCAGTTTTTAAAACTTCAAAGCCCATATTCAAATTAGTCAACTAAGGCTGGCTAATAAATAGTTCGAAATAATATTTTTATTGAACGAAAAGCATGCTGTTTAAAATTAAACGAATTTTCAAAAAAAAAAAATATCGACGCGCCATTACAAATTTAGTCTCAGCATTGTTGATGTTTTCGATACAAATACAACTTTAGCATTCATACATAATAATTATTTTACCATGTTGCAAAAAGTTAAGCAATTAAGTTCATTTTATCGAGCCGCTTTCCCTCCATATCATCGAGTGACGTTATGCCTCAGTTTGCATTATCCGTTCTAGGAGACATTCGTATGTTAATTTATAGACATCAAATTTCCTTGCGAAAGGTAATAAAAACACACATGTAGCGCATTAAAATGCAAAATATATCGAATTAAAATCTTTCTCTAAAGTTTCAGCCACAATGTTATCTAATAAGTACATGTACTGAAATTAAGACGACTTTCTCCTTCTTAAAAAATATATGCATATAAAGTAACTTATCCATTATGTGTCTTTGAATTGCAAATAATAGATCTATGTCATGTACAAGTGTTTTGCTGCTGGGATAGTAAATATTCGTACAGAAGAACTACAACAGAACAAAATGAAGGAAATTGTTTTAACGATGTGTTCAAGGAAGTCAAGGAACTTTTTGTTATCTTATAATATCGACTTATGATCTCTACATGAGGCTATTTACCCTTTTCACACATCTTATCTCAGAGCTCCACCAGGACCCGTTATATCTGCTATCATATAAAATGAGAGACCTTCGTAGTTCTCTTAATAGTGTCCTGTATCTACTACGATCAAGCGTCTCCACCTAACTGGGTTAATGATTTTCTTTTTTCAATGAGCAATTTAAAAACAACATTTGTCCAAGAACGCATCTTGAGAACGTTCTAAATAACTAGAAGGTCGTTCCATTCTCAACTAAGTCAGTATGACTAAAGTATATGTTCAAATATAGTATATGTTCTAAATCTACGCATGATTCTACTTTAATATTAGGACTGCATTTCAAAACCGCAGGAACGTGCCAGGTTGTTGAATATATTTCTTTTTATAGAAATTCATTATTCACAATTAAATGAAACTACGTGATGTAATATTATTTCTACTTTATCTAAATTCTTTGCCACGACCTGGGAGGTTCATCTTTGCTAATTGCCCACCTGAAAATATTGTAATACAACGAAACATAGGTCATGGTAAAGACTTTAGATAAAGTAGAAATAATACTACATCACGCCAGGCTGCATTACTGCTACGCCAGCAATGATTACTTCTTGAGAAAGAGACACCAACACTAATTAACTCTCTCTCTGTCCGAGAAAGAAAAACAAACACGATTAAAATTTATGATGTTACTTAGACCTATTTTAAAATTATATGTAGAGTAAATATAGTTGTACGGATAATAGAATAGAAATGGATTTAGATTAGGAAAATTTTAACACGCTGCTGGTGACAGAAATGAGAATCGTGGTTTTCCTATATACCAATATAATTGCAATATTTTTCTTTTTAAGAAAGTATAAAAGTATAAAATTCAAGGTTTTCAGTTGATAAATATTGGTGGTATATAAAAAGTACAAGCAACAAAGGGAAACATTATTTAAAGCAGACCACATTATTAACGTAACCGAATTTAAACTTAAATCTATATGTATAAAAGTCCATGTCCCGATTGACATATCAAGGCCCAGCCCAAATCGCTAATGATAAAAATTTTAAATTCAGTGTGGGTGTTGATTTTATAATGGAGGCTTTGTTTCAGAAGGGATTTTTCGGGGTGAATACTAATTTTCAAACTTGATACTAATTTTCTTCAAAACAAATAATGTAATATATGCTTTACAATTTTCCGATATTTAACCTTTAGGGGATAAAAAAGGGTGACCAACTTTGTGTTGGATAAAAATTATTATGATAATTTTTACTTAAAAATTTTCATTAATCCTTTTCAAAACAAATAATGAAAGAATTATTTAAGAATTTTCCGATGTTCAACCCGTAAGGGGGTGAAAATTGGTGGCTAAATTTGTATAGGAATATTATTATAATTGTTATGGTAATTTTTCATTAAAATTTGTTATTTAATGGTTTTCCATACAATTCATTAAACCAGTATTTAATAATTTTCCGATATTCTACTTCTAATCGGGTGAAAAGGGGTGGCTGAATTTGTATGTAAAAAAATTATAAGGGCAATTTTTATTTAAAAAACTGTATTAATGCTTTTCAATAAAAATAAAACAAGTATTTCAGAATTTTCCGATATTCAACCCCTAAGGGGTGAAAAGGGATGGCAAAATTTTTATGGGAAAAAATCATAGAAATGTTTACTTAAGTTGGTATTACTGCTTCTCAATACAAATAATGTAACAAGTATAAAAATATTTTATAATTTTCAACTTTAAATTTAATTTTATATTTAATTTGTACGACTAAACAGATAGCGCGTCCATCCAATCTCTTTATTTTTAGCCGATGAAATTAGGGCTTGGTTATTCAGTTGTTACGTTCTTTTGGTTACAGGCTAGTCAACATACATTATTAAATGTGATTTCCAAGTTACTATTGTTATGTGCTATTTGCTTATTAAGTACCAAATCCAGTCCATACCAAAAGACTCAAAATAAAGGACCGAGATCAATCAAAATGTATTTACCAAAAGAATGTAACTTTACTGCCCCTTGTGGATTGATATGAACTAGCACTTAATTAAGTCTTTTACGACTTCATCAAATTTACTTCAATATTTCATGTCGCAATCCGGAAAATATCTAAAGTCTTTCCATTGCGTCTCTGCTTAACGCAACGACTTCTAACATACTGAAAATTTTTTTTGTATAATGAAAATTTAGGTCTCCATATGGGATAATTTATGTACTTATGTCGAAGGAAATATGGAACAGATCCATTCCATTTCCCTTCTTTAAAATATTTGGTTACTATCCACATATGTTTCTCCCTTATAATTTTGGTCACGATCACATGTAAATTTCTGTAATCAAGAAATGGGTACATCCGATCCTGAATTTATATCACTTGATTAAATTTGCGGCCGGCCCGATATTGAGATTGGTATCATTTTTTATTCAAACTGTTACGTACGAGCACGAACGCACATACTGTTTTAACTTAATTTTGGAAAACCTGTCTAATTACACTCTACTCGAAAAAAATATTCGGCCTCATTTTGAATGTGTAGGGGGAAACATCAATTGTTTTAATATTTCGCTATGTATTACTTGAGGTTTCTATCTGGTCGCAAAGTTACATGCTAAACTACAGATAATATAAGATTATAATAGAGAGACGGATGGAGATGAGGAAGTTGTTAGAGTTATAGTAAACATGAAATCAAAAAAGTGAGCAAATGAAATTGGATAAGTAGAGAGCATAAGCATATATTTCGTAAACCTTAATGTTCCATTGTCGAAACCACAAAGTTTTAAATCGAAACTAAATCTAAGCATTCTGCACGAGTTCAATTAAAATTACTTTTCATATATATTATTTACTCTCACAAAACTTTTTACACTCAAGTTTATTCTGCAATTCTCAGGTAAGTCAAGAAGCCCCTTACTAAAACTCATTATCGTGAACACGAAATCTTAAATCGAAGCTAAATCTAAAATATTACACACGAGTTTAACTAAAATAATTTTTCATAAATATTATTTTTTTTAAGGAAACTTTTCAGGCTCAAATTTAATCTATATCAGCTAAGTCGAGAGGTTGTTCAGTGATATCTATTATCGTACCCATGAACTCTTAAACCGAAACTAAATCTAAAATACTGAACACGAGTTTCATTAGAATAATTTTTTACAATATTATTTATTTTAACGAAACTTTTTCAGCTATGTCAAGAAGCTCCGCAGTGAATTATATTTGTATATGCATATATAGAAATATATTCTTACTATAACCACTGTATCAATAGTACGTATTTAATCACAGAAATGTAATGAAGTATAAATAAAGTTAGACATTAGTAACAATCTACTTTTTTCCCATATTGATTTGGGTTTATTAAATATACTTGTTAAACGTAATAAAAATCCAATTTTAATAAACAAATTTAACTCCGGCATTTCTTTCCATACAGTTAAGCATACAGGCACACATGTTGCATACAACTTTTAGTATATTTACTCGGTTTTTTTAATATATTTAATTATAATTTATGATACAATTGCTTAGAATCTAAGAAACTTCATACAATAATTTAATCATTCAATAATTAAATCAATACTAATTGAGTTGATATTACGAAAATATAAAAATAATACAGCGTTTAATTTTAAGATAACACTACTAAAATGGACCGATTCAATCCACCGATTCATAATTCTTACCCTCTATTTTCAACATAACACCTAATTAAACAACTCTACATATCATATAAATATGTGGAACTTTAATGGCACTACTTTGATAATAGTTTTATGGAATGAGTGTTTATGTGAATTATTTCATAACGATGAGCTTAGGCTTCAAGACGTGCCGAAATGTCTGTTACGATGATAATAAATTGTAGTGCTCATTCAATTTAGTTGCGCAATCTAGATAAAGTAGGTTAAGTAACTAAATACTTGACTCATTCCAATGTGAGTGTATTAAATATCGTTAAGTAATTTATTCGTACAAGAGCAATCAGTGAACTACTTCAAAAAGGTCTGAAACTATAATTGTTTCTTATATTAGTCTTACATAAGACCTTGGTCTAATTTGATAATAAATTTTTACTAACCTGTATCTATCAATCAATCTTTCGACGAACTCTTTCTTTTATGTAAATTGATGACCAATATTCGCCTACTGATAGAAGTTTAATGCATTGCATATTTTACGCATTCTACTAAGTGTTGCATAAAGACTATTCCCATAAAAACACAAAATATAAGCAACAAAATTATAAGGTTTTTATTAAGTTTTTTATTTTTCGCCCTATCCACTATTAATTACTTGAGTAATTTTAGCTTATTCACATTTTTATGGATTCGTTTTTTGAAAAGAGACTCTTTAAAGACATCTTCGTTGTCTGTCTGTCTCTCTGTCAAAAAGTATTTTTTTTCTCAGAAACGGATAGAGATATTAAGTTGAAATTGATGTACATACAGAGGCCTATGGCTTTACATTGCTATAAAAGTTTTTTGGTTCAAACACGAAAAACACATGAGTCTTTGAGGTGTAATTTTTTTATTTCCACAAAAGCACACTCAATCGTAATTTCTGCTGTTACTTAAAATGATGTAAAATTATAAATTAAGTAAAGAAAATAATACCCTCTTTTATATAGGAACCAGCAGAAAGCTTTTATATAGAAATTTTCAAAAATATATTTCCGCTGCAAAAGAAGATTTTCTGCGGAACATAACTTAAATGTAGACTTAATTTTGCATTTTCCTCTTATGGACAATATCTGTGTACGTTGTTCGAACTGTACAGCGAGTATCCGTATCCGAGCGTATTGTGCCACGATACAGATCTAATGAACGATTTCTTTGGGTGAATATCCAAATCGAATGCAATAAGACCTGAACATACATTGTTAATACCTTTTTGTATTTAATTGGTAACAGATTTCGTATTATGTATTCGACTTTAATTACATTTTTTTTTGCCATGTTGTTTGAAACGTAGATAACCTGTATATATATTAAAACAGTCTTTCTGTTGTTGAAAATTAGATGCGAGGAAAAATATTGTATGTCATTTTGAAGCTTATAATTTTGCAAGTAGAACTGGAAAATGTAAAATTATCAAAGAAAGATTAATTTTATTTTTATAGACCTGTATAGTGAGTTAGATGGCTTGCGCGAAGAGTAAATGTTTCATAACTATTTAATAAGTATGAAGAGGTATTCCGAAAATAATTGTTTACATGCCCGTGAATTTAGAAAAAAAATGTGGCGCCTTAAATTGATAATGTGTTCAATGATTCGTAACAATGTCACCAATTTAGAACGTTTCCTGTAAATTTTGCGGCGACCGGTACTGACAATTATTTCAAGCGCCACGCAAAATTAACACGCATCTTGTACATCCGCACCGGTGTGTGATTTATCATTTACAGTAATTTATACTTATCAGAAACTAATTATAACTCGCAACTATAACTATTGCAAGCTAATTATAATTATCATCAATTATAATTTTATAATACAATTAATAATATTATAATAAACTAATTATAACTATCGCGAGTAAATCATATTGACTTTCAGCATGATTTATTAGTTAGTTTCATTTTTGCAAATAATTTGTTATAAAAACTCCCGGTTTTCAAGCTCTCGGCCTTCGTTCTGTGCAGGTTTTCTTGCTTCTTCTTTAATTTCCTGTTGAAAAATTAAAAAAAAATTTTATTGGACTAAAGGCGCAGTCGATAACCATATTTTTACTCTTTTTAGCTTATAACTAATTATTTTTAAATATTGAATATATTTTGGCGTTAATTTAGCAGAAATTCATTATTCACAATTAAATGAAACTACGTGATGTAGTATTATTTCTACTTTTTTAAATTTCTTTACCACGACCTAGATTTCGTTATATTACAACATCTTCAGCAAAGATCTTTGCTAATATCCCACCTGAAGATGTTGTAGTACAACGAAACCTATGTCGTGGTAAAGAAATTAAAGAAAGTAGGAATAATACTACATCACGTAGTTTCATTTAATTGTAATTATTTTTAACTTAAGTAAACCTGTCGTTTATTTATATAAATAGATATGAGAAAAAATTCAACATCAAAATGAATTAAAGGGAAAAAACGCGATGTACGCCTTTTTGGTTTTACCAACGATTTAAATTGGGGTTTTTATATAATCTTTATATAAAGAGTATATATAAATATACACTTTCAAAATTTCATTCACATAGCTCTATTCTAATATTCTAACTGTAGAATGAATGAGGCTATGACAGAGAGACGGGCTCCGGATGGACTTAAGTACGGATGGACGGGCGGATTAACAGTGGATGGTCGGACGATAAAACATGACGAAGTTATAAGAAGCTCCGAATTACGTAGACGACAGGGAATTTATCTGCGAGTTCCTAAGACGAATGTAAAATGGATTTTACACGACAAAATGACGTTAATATGAAGTGTCGTCATATGAGACAAGCTATTTTGACATTCGAAAATTCTAAATATTTGGAAATTTGTTTGTTCCTACATTAAACAATAGTCACTAAATAAATATCGATAGAATATTCATTGTTTATTTTCATGTATTTTAAGAAGAATATTGAAATCCTTCTGTCCACCTAAGAAAATATTATGATAATTTTAATCTCATTTGATGATTCAAAAAGTTGTGGATGTTTTAATTATCCACGCAAATGGAAATGTGAGAAAAGCCTAGTTTAAAATATGAGCAATCAGTGTAGCAATTAAATAAGTTAAGCACAATTTTCATATTCACAATATTTCAACTAACCCAGGTTTTAAATTCATTGTTTAGAAAGTTTTTTTTCAACAAAAATACTCATGTGAGAAAATTAAGAAAAAAAAAACCGACTTTCTGTTCGGACTATCTCGGAAACAATAAGAATTGAAATCTATAATTTTGTCAAGTTCATTATCTATATAAATTCTCAATTAACATTTTTGTAAGGACAAAGTGAAAAAATATTAAAATATAGGTTGCGACTAAAGATGAACGATTATTTTAAAATGTTTATGTCCATCCTATAAAACTAATTAAGTTTTAAGGGATTGAAATTTAGAATTTGCTCTAATGTTGAATTTGCTGTATATATATCTACTTTATTACGCTAACAAAATTTTAGGGTTGGACATAAATTATTGCCTAAATATAAAGGAAAGGGATCAAATGTGGCTCGAATTGGTTTGTGTAAAAAGATCGCAGTATACGCAAGGTCAGTATTGCGAGAACTTAGTCCACGAAATATGAGTACATTGCGCTTAGAAATGTTTTTAACATATCTTCATTTCTTTTGCTGTCTCCTGCTGGTTGCAAATATTTTATTAAATAAACTATTGTAGGTTTACTTTCAAATATCACAACTTTTAAATTCTTGACTTAATTATATTTTATTACTGATGATTAATACTAGAAGCAAAAAAAAACAGAGAGTAAAAACTATTATAATCAAAGTAAATCTTTTCACAGTTATTCCAAAATTTTAGGTTTTTGGGGATGTATATTTATTGAAATTTGACAAAATATGAAAAAGTTTTAAAAATCGAAACTCTTC
Source organism: Druceiella hillmani (assembly GCA_039881145.1). Taxonomy (NCBI): domain Eukaryota; kingdom Metazoa; phylum Arthropoda; class Insecta; order Lepidoptera; family Hepialidae; genus Druceiella; species Druceiella hillmani. The sequence continues at coordinate 4,071,385 of JAYKKI010000029.1, read as the reverse complement.
ATTTTACAGGAAAACTATAATAAACCGTTAATTTCTTTTCTTTTCAATTCTAACATAAAAAATAAGAACCATAGTATCACTTATAACAGCTGATTCGATATTTTCCTCGTAAACTACATACATTTTTACTTTATCTCAACTACAGACTTTTTCTCTTATTTTTCAAATTTTTATGCAACGATTTAAACACATATTTTATTCACAGGTCGATGTCAAAAAATCAACCTAGCTCTAATCATACCAGTTTTATAAAGAGACGAGGTCAGTTCATTTTATTAAAGTCTAGTCTGTAGAGTTTGGCATTAAACATTTTAAGCTATTACATTGCCATTAAAATATTGTATGAAGATATTGCAGTCAACATGAAAATATACAAAAAGTTCAAGATTTTTTGCAGATTTTTTGGTATGACACCGCTTCTATCGCAAATTGGGACCGAGAATTATTTTTAGTTAACATACCGAATCGTTACAATTGCGTTGAAATAATATTTAAACCATTGTATATGGCAGTAAAATATAAATATATTTTAAGACGCTTGGCTTTGAAAGGTTTAAATTATTATATGTCCTTTGGTTATAAGGGATTTTAAGTTACTCGAATAAAATACACGATGTACTACTAAATATTTTAGGTTACTTTTAAGAAATTAATTGAATCAAAAGTTTATATGAAAAAGTCATGACAGAATGAAATTATGATTTTTTTACAAGGATAATACTGAGAAATAGTGGTAAATATGAAAGGATCATTCGATTATGACAGAAATTTTAGTCAACTTTATTAAATCAACGCGACGCTTGAGAACGCCAGCCGACTCTGTCCAGATACAGTTAAGAACCTTAAAAATTTCACAATTTAGGTTGGAAAGTTGACAAAATTTCGGCTTTCAATATATTTTGTTTAGCATCCTATGTGAAAAGTTATTGAATGCTCACAGTTATTTTATTTACAATAGTATTAAATTACCATTCTTCTAATTTAATTAAACCACAAAATAAGAACGAAAATACATAACGAATGCTAATTTCCCCTTTTTCTCCCAAAAAATGTGCTAGATATATTTGCTTATTAAATGAGGTATTAATTAGTAATATTGCTAACAAATATTTTCAAGTCCACAGACTAATTTGCTTACTTATTTGCAGATCTGTATATTCTCCTTCTTAAAAAAATTGTTCTTGATTTTAATTGTTCCTATTCCTTAACCGGACTAAATAATATCTGAAGTAGTTAAACTTCCCACATCCGTGTTAAATCTACTTGCGCTGCGTCAGCGGTGAATTATTTTGCGGAAAACAAACATCAGCAAGCGCTGTGTGGACGCTTCGACTTACTTAATGAATGATTATTTCCGGAGAAACTACGAAGGAAACTTCGGTGAATTGACTTATATTACTAAGTGAACGTGTTTGATCTACGAAAAATTATGGAATCAATACTGAAAAAGCAATAGCACAATAAAATAAAACCTGTTAATTATGTCCTTTCTTTATAAGGGATTTTATGTTACTCGAATAAAACACACGATGTGTTACTAAATATTTAAGGTTACTTTTAAAAAATTATTTGAATTACAAGTTTTTATGAAAAAATCATGGCAGAATGAAATTATGATTTTTTTACTCGCTCATTGAGAGTTTCGTACGTACTAAAAAAAACTAAAAAAAATTTGTTCACGTAATATTTTTTCTCGTATTTATGAATATCATTATTACTTTCTACACATACAAGTGTAAACTGTAAGATATAGAATCGTCGATATAATTTTTTGTTACATTTAAAGTAAAAATATGTTGATGCTTTCATTTGTGTGAGTTGATGCTTTCATTTTTAATAATCAATTTTGGGATATCATAAAGGAATAACATGTTTACCACGATCTTCTATTTAAACTGTGTTAGATACAATTTTGAAATAAAAGAGCTTCCGTTTATTTAAAAGTTGGTCTTTCATCCGCACACACCACATGAGCTCACATTGGAGGAGTAAATTTCTTTGAATATTTTTAACGTTATCTCTAGAATGATATCATTAAAAATATTCGTGAAAATTCCATTTGAGGTGCGGAACACTAATAAGGTAAAAACACTTACAATTAAGTAGATTATATGAACTAACGAAAATAAATTTATAATGAATAATATGAAATATATTTCCTTTTGAATACCGGCCGTTCCTTTAATTCTTGTTAATATATTAACAAGAATAGTTTCAACTAATATATATGAAACTAGAGTCTAACCAATTCAAGGTATATGTAACTATGTATGCACCAATCCACTCAATATGCAAAACAGCTAAGGCACGCGTCTTGAGTGCAAATTATTTAGCTCGGCACCCGAGGTTGACGGAAGATGAGTGAAGATGAAAGGGGCCTTCGCAGATTATCTCATGATATTCAACATTTCGGAATGAGATGCTGGTTTTACATCAAAAGATTTCGTGATATGTATGTATTACGGTTCGCGATATCCTGATGAGAAAATAGGAGTTGAATCTAGTAGCGCCGTTTCCTTTTAAACTTAGCAGAAGTGTTCCCTCCCTTCTAGGAATTCTCCATAACCTAAAAATATACACAAGCAATTTAAAAAATACCGAATTATAACAATCAATTAATTATTCATTGTAGGGATTTAACAATTTGAATTAAAGAAACATAGACTCTACGACTTTTCCGATAGGCACTTGAGGGGTATTAATTTTTGTGTGTCAGTATTTTGGGAGAAAAGAAATATACATATCACAAAAACTATTAAGAGAAACGAAACACTTGATAGAGATGAATTTCCCATATAAACACTATGCTGATATAACTAAAGCATGTAATTTTAATTTTTTTCTCCATAGAGTGGTGTAAGTTCTTATGGTGAAGACGAAAATTGAAACACGTCCGTAGTAGGGAAAATAAGCGTAGGATAGAGTTGAATGACGTGAGACTAGAAGAACTTTTTTCAAAGAAAGGCTTTTTTTTCAAAATAATAAACAATCTAAAAAAAAATTACGTCTAACTTGAATGCTTTACAATTCCGTCATTCTTTCCATTTATCTTGTTATTTTCAATTTACTTTGCAAATGTGTATATCCTTTAAGATATTTTTTTTCCAAATTAAGGAGTGTTTCTAAAATAATGATGTCTATTTAGTTTTTCTTGTTTAATTAAATAAAAGTGAAGTAGCTTTCGTAATTATTTTGAAAGAACATTTTCCAACACGCTATAATTTTTTTAAAATATTTATTTGTCTGGGTGTGTTAGTTGTACACATCGCGCATACTTATAATCGTATTTAAGTTATGCTATAGGTCGTGCATCTGGACCGATTTCTGTGTGTCGTTTTTCTACCTATTGACAAATTATCAGAGTAGAAACGTATTGACTTTCGTGATGAATTATCAAACAGTTACTTTTTATATACAATTCTCCCTGAAAGCACCCTTTCTTCTCCGCCTCCGACTATTCTCAGCCTCCGTTGTGTACAGCTCCACTTCTTTTCGCTCCCTGCTGTTTTTAACTTTTTTGGCTTTTTATTGAAACTAATTACCAAATAAATAATAAAAAAATGCGTCCTGTTCACTTTTGGTTTTACCAATAATATTATTATGTTTGAAACATTAAACACATTTTTAAAAATATTGAAAAAAAATTTTTGGAAAACAAAAAGTTCCAGCTCTAATTTTAAAACAAAATATTCAATATAAAATGTTGTCAATGCAATATTTTAAATTAAATTCTTCATATTACTTTTATTTTAATGGACATTCTACGTAAAAGCAATGATTAAGGTTTTTAATTAAATAATTTTGATTAATTTGCATTAATAATTCCAAAAGATACTAGATACCGAATCCTGTTTTATATAAATTTTGACACAGATTTGACTGATTTTCTTATTTTGGTGAAAAATATATATGTAGCGCTACCATAGTCCGAAAGAACGCTTAAGTTAATTTTTGATCACATCATTAAAATTTGCATTTTTTAAAATAATACTTCTATTTTATAAAATTTAAAGTGGGAATAAATGATAAAATCTCTTCATAACCCAATTTTTTAAAATATACACTAACTAAAAAAAATGGTATAATGATATGCTATAATGAATAAATTGGAGGAAAATAATTATTGCAGACAGAAATAAATATATACAAACAAGGATAGTATAAAGATTTAACATCATTTCTATTAATATTAAATTCCTAGTATTAAAGTAATTTCACGACAAAAATTGTTTCAACGTACGGTTCTTTACTTGCAGTATTTAGCTGCTGTTATTAGACCAACGTTTTCAAAGTTAATTTCAGTAAACATTCAGAATTAATTTATACGAGCGTTCTTCAAATTTTCTGAATTCTTGCACCATGAAAGGAATTTTATTTAAGTCTTAATGGAATTTATGTTGGTAACTGAGTCTCAAATGCAAAATAATCTTTTTATATTTGATTCAATAACGTAATTCATTTGCTGTTTTTTTTTAAATTAAATATTGTAACATACATATTAACAATCATATTAATTTAATATAAGTATACTAGAAAGTTCCTTTGAAGTTTTTTCCTTCGAAAGTAATTATCAATACCTGTTTTCACATTTTTTTCTAGACTTTTATATGGGTTTGTTTGGAAATGGGAGGCACGGTAGCACTGTGGCTTTGTATACGGGACCAATAATGGAAAATTGTGAATTAAACCTAAAATTTTGTTTAAAATACCTTACTTAAAATACCCGCAAAATATGATGATTATTATCTTAAAAATAGGAAAAAAAATATTTTTGCTACATGCGAATTGAGATCTTTACCAGAAGTATATAATTACAAATATCATGAATATAGGTCTAGAATGTGGAAAATATGAACAAGTGACGAAGAGGGGGTATATATACACACTACATTGGTTTGGTCCATATTTGGACATTAAATCTATAATCTACCTTCTTCATTATTTTTGGTTGTTAGGAAAGGCTTCTATACTTAATAGTTGTGCAAGAAAGCCAGGTAGGATAGGAGGACATGGCTAGATTTAATTAAATTTAAATTTCTTCTTGCCTTTTTAATTTACCTTGTAGTTACTCTGAGTCAATTATTTATTATTTTTCTACAAACAAAATTTTCAAATTAAATGAATGTATTAGAAGATTTAGAACCTATGATATATATTATAAAGATCGTCAGCCGCAAAGATGAAGTTTTGAAACCTAGATGTGTAACGTGCACGTAACCAATAATTCTAATGCATTTAATATATAGTATTGCGAAAAATTTCAAAATTTATAAAATGGATAATAACTTTTCTTCAGTTTTTACTTAGTAAAAGTACTTTTTTATGAAATTGTTGCATATCAAGATACTCGCTATCCTATTGGTTTCCGTAAGGTTATTAAAAGTGAATATTTATCTCTAATAACGGGGATTTACTGTATAGTTCTTTATTGGACGTAACAAGTATTAAGTTCAGTCGAAAAAATAAAATTTTTATTGGAATGTATCCTGAATGACAATTGTCGTATTTTTGACTGTAGGAAGACAGTAGACATTTTTTTGTATCCTTAGCTCTCCCTGAAAATTATAAGCATTATTAAGAACCTATCAAGCACGGGTCGGACTCTCACTAAGAGTATAAACATTTAAGAGTACATAGTATTTTTTATTAAAATACTTACAAGTATTAATTTTTCTATACGTAAATATTTCGCCTGCTCTATATTCTGAAGACGTAAAAATTATAAAAATATATAATTTCACATATAATTAGTTGAGAATAAAACAACTCTTTTAAAAGGCCACATTTTTTTGTTACGTTAACCGTAACGCTTAAAATTTAACTATACAGCAATGTAAGGCTTTAAGCCTCAGTATACGATATTATTTTCAATTTGATATTTTAAGCCGTCGCTTAGGAAAAAGGCTTTAACAGGTAGACGGATGGAGGAATGGACGAACGGACAACAAAGTGATCCAATAAGAGTTCTATTTTTTTTTCATTTTAGGGTTGGAATCCTAAAAATGACATGATAATTTAGTACTGTGGTTCCGATCTAAAGGCTAAGTGTAAATATTTATAATTCCATGGTATTTTGATAATTGGTAAAATAATTTTTCACTTTTCCTGAGCGTGTATTTTTATATTATGACTTAATAACCTAGTTTTAAAGCTTGGTAATTCCTTTTATATATAAACCACCCTAGATTTATTAAATCAGTCACTAGAAACATTTGCTCACTAGAATAAATAGGAGTGTTTTCCAAGCCGATAATTTAACTTTTTCTATTTTGAATAGTGGCACATTCATTTTTTTTAAATTTATAAATACTTCTTTTAAAGTATCGATATCTTTTTTGACCCAAATAAAAACATTGTCTTACGTACAATTTTTGCCAATAACAATTTCGAGAATTGCCATTTTTCCCACGTAACTTGACCCCCTTTCACCTCTGTCATATTATAATAATTTCACACCAAATCTACTAAATCAGTAGCTAGATTTCCACAGTTTTTAATAATATTTGCCATCAGATCTCATTTAACAATTTTATAATTGCTTTATTTTTTTATATATTATCACATAACTCGACTCATATTTTTCAATGATTTTACTTATTTCAGTTTTTCCACAAGTTTCCAGATCTTCAGATCAATAATTTTTTTTTCAAATAAATGTAATATATCTCATTTAAAAAGATTGCTTTGTTAATATAATTTGTCATATTTTCACAACATAAGTGTGAGCATATTAACCGAATGAAATTGTATCACGTAATATACTAAAAAAGTTCATTTTCATTTCGGCAGACGTTCCATTTTTTCGACCTTACCCTTGAACTCGGTTAATTTTTTATATATGACTACATTACTTTTCGACGAAAATACCAACACTGTGCCGAATGAAATGAATTAAATATACATATGTAAACAAACAAAACGAAGGCTTCCTATAAATCAATATAAAATGTGACTTCGAAAAGCTCGACCTTTCTTTAAAGCGCATTTCAATTGACATGTCTCAAAGAGAAGTTGAAAGGTTTCTATTTGATTATTTATACTGTTTTAGTAGTTACTTGTGAATAACGTAATACTGTGGGAGACAAGTTTCATGTTTCCTATACGCATTTAAAGATATTCTTTATTATTCTAAAAGGTTATAAGAGATACAACGAATCTGATTAGTTTACAATCTGTCAAAAAAGTGATACGTGTTTAAATTTTTTGACAATTAGCTTAAATTTCACTCAAAAAATTAAAAAATAATTTTGTCTTAATGTTTTCATTATCAAGGCATAATTTTTACAGGTTAGTGTGAAGGTCAAAGTTAAATGTGAAGGTCAAAATTAAGTTAGCTAAGTTAATACACGATTGTATTTTACAAACGTAAAAATTAATGTCATATAAAAATTAGCGTATTAATTTGCATCGCGACCATAGTGAAAGCGTCAGCGATCTGATCCTTTTCAGAGATTATAATCGTGGTTTGTCTGAAATAAAGAACTCATTATTTTTATCATTATTAAAACATTTAAAATCGATTGCAAATTTTCACACACTCCGTGGAAGAAAGCAGATAATAACTATTTACATAAACTCCTTTTTAATTTAAAACGTTTTTAAATCGGACTAAAAATTTAAAATAATTTCTTCTTACTCCATAAAAATTTATGAACTCGTACAAATTTATAACCAAATACATATTGTTCCGGAAATTTGTTACTGGGAATTTTTCATAAATATAAGAGTACCTAAAACTGGTAGTTTCATTGATGATATCAATGATAATTCATGTTGTGTCAGTTTTCTCATCGACATATATTCTCTACACTCCTTATTATTATCTGTTTTTCGTTTCAGAGCTTATTTTCAAGGCTATTGTAAATCTGTATCGAGTTTTAAATTTTTTTGGGACACGTAGAAATTATTTAATTTTTTTTATTCCGATTTAAAAACTTAACAAATTAAAATTGTATTTTTATGTAAATAAATATTTTAATTAATACACAGTGACTTGCATATCATACCGCAATTTAAAGGAAATTAATTGTAAGACTAAAGGACGAATATAATATCGATCGATTAATTTTATCATTATGCGTCGAATTGCCAGTTTATTTTACGTATAGCTTAATTTTAAACAAAATAAATTAACACATAAAATTGCGTTATAACCGCCTTCAATAAAAAAATAATAAGTGGTAATTGAGTTATAAAATTTTACTATTAATTCTTTCAAAATATGGAGCAGGGTACATGAATTAGTTTACATGGATTATTTGCATTTGATTGTAATAAATAACGGATTTGAAGTCAATAGAGTAAAAAAAATGTTTTATATTGCGGAAAAAAATATTTGTTTTGTTATTTAAAAATGACCCAGTCAGTTATAAGAACGGTCAGTATTTATATATATATGTATATATATATGTATACATATGTATATATATGTATATATATATATATATATTTACATATATATATATATATATATATATATATATATATATATATATATATATATATATAACTACATAGCTATTTTGAATGGTAAAATCCAATATTTTTAATTTTGATTATATTAGATTAAAATATTTCCCATTTTCACGTGAGCAAAGTGACGAATTTCTAATGAATTAATCTAACAAATTAACAAATGTATCTAAATGACGGTATCGAAAATGATCGCCCGCCGACCCGTCAGAGTTCCAGTTAATAATTAAATCTGCTTATAATATGAGGAGGAATTTTAACAAAAGAAATGTTCAATGTTTAGTAAGTACAAAGCATATCATTTGAGTAAATAATGTTTAATCCTATACTGAGCTTATATTGATGTTATATTAATATCTTTTCCGCGTAATTAATACATCCGTTGAGAAAAACAGAGATGAAATAGCATTAAAATAATTATTGTAGTTCAGAAATTGGAGCCAAATTTTACATGAAAATACTATTTACGGCTTTAATATATTTATTATATTATTATTTTGTCATATTAAACGATATTTTTTATACTCATACCTTTTTACGTTACCTTTTTCATACATTATTGTCGAATATATAAAATATTATATCAAATGTAGACTATAGAATCTGCTTCACATTTTTCCTTGCCAATGATACGAAGTTGAACCTGTGATGACAAGTATCATTCGTGTTAAAATAAATTGAATAAATATTTCAATATCTAAGTACACGGAACGGAAAAAAAAGTTGTAACAGATACTAACTGATTCCAAATAGAAAAAGACGTTGTATTTTATATATAACTAGCATACCTAGCAGGTTTTCATATATAACTATCTCACTATACCCCCCACGGTTCCTAAATGATGTCGATCCTAATAGTCGGTGTAAATACTCGGAGTGATTCCTTGCAGCATTTAAGAAGTATTCCCTCACTTTTCTGTCTTCACAAGTTACAGCATAATGACGTATAGCCTGCAATAGTAAAATTAAAGACGATAATAAATAGTAGAAATAAAGACGATATTTTCATTTTATTTAATATTTATTTTATTTCATTGACACTTGTTTGGAAGCTGACGCTATATTTTCATCATTTTGATGAAAGTAATTAAAGCTGAAATTTATTACTGTAAGCTGTTGAGAAGGGTTTATAATAATTTTGACGTTTATTCTTAATACTTTTATGCGAAACAATCTTAGAATGAATTTAGAATTAAGCCATCTTATATTTTTTCCGTAGAATAAAAATATTTCACTAAAAAATATTTGGCAGAGAATTGTAAATATATACATACATTATTTATATACGATGTTTTCGGAGATAGAAAAAATTAATTCATCGACTGCTTTGATTTATTAAATAATCTTAAGGAGAGTTTTTCATCTTATTTATTTCAGTTGTTTGATTTCCGTAAATATTGATTGTTCCGAATCTAGGCTTCAACTGCAGCAGACATACTGGCCGCCGAATCTAGGCTTCAGCTGCAGCAGTCATACTGGCCGCCGAATCCAGGCTTCAGCTGCAGCAGCCATACTGACTTTCTGTCGGATACGAATTTATGTACTCATGATAACTCTCTTTTACTATAATTCCCCCTATAAGAGGTCGTTAATAGGAGTTAGTGTAGCGATAATGAATACCATTCAACGTGACAGTCCCATGTTCTCTTATTTTACCTATCCATTATCTAAAATGCTGCGGGCTGGTTAATTGTCTCTAAAATGGAAAAGTTATAACAGATATCTGTTTATAGGGAAAAGATATATGGTTTAGTATGAATCTCTTTTTTGTAGTTAAAAGCGAAAAGATTTTTATCACCATAATTTTTGCATTGTGTGCGACAATTTTTAAAAAGGTTTACCAATTACATGTAGTACATTTTTTTTCACCATAAAGTCCAATTTGATTAATTACAAAATCATAAAATGTATTAGTTTAAATTTTTTCTTCAGAGAACCGTTTCAGTTATCGTAATATGGTTAAATTTATTCAAGAAGCTTATTACTCAGCTATACTAAACTACAAAAAAATTAACAATCAGACTTAATTTGTAGCCGTGGCACTCAAAAAATCGACACTGTGTAATGATTTTTACAAATTTTACAAAAGTCTGTATCTCGAAAACTAAAAGATTCTATTAAGGTCAAATTTTGTCTGTAACCTAGTCATAGCTTGGTTAACCACCCTTTTATTGGTCCTTCACTTACGGGATAACTATAACCGTGTTCGACATTATTGAAAAATTTTTAAAACTATTTTAGAAACGTCCGATGTTGAATAGTAAACGATTTCTTGTTTCAAATATTTTCTAATAAAGTAATTTTGGAGAAACATACACAGCACAATTTATCCATGTCCTATTTCGATAATAATCAGTTTTAATGCTTGAATGTAGACATAAATCCGTACCGTGAATTGGATGGACTTGAGCAGGCTCCGTAATAATAGTAATATTTTCCCTTTTTCTGAAATTGTAATCAACGTTGTATTTATTTGCGGATGTACAATGAATACGGTTGTTTGCCACTAAACAATGCTCATCCGGTTTAACTGCGATCGCTCCATGGATGACGATATAGAAATGATGTATTGTGATTTTCACTTGGTATATCTTTGAATTTATTGACAAATATCGCTCGCAGGCTCGCTGTTACTTTATTACGATTAAGAAGCTGAGTAACATACATACTATTTTGTAGTTGTTTGTATATTTAGTTTATTAAATGGATAACAATTTATATTATTATTAATTTGAATGAAGAGAAATAAAATTTTGTTTCACAATAGTAGTGGCGTGGAGTATAAACAGTCTGCACAAAAGATTGGCTGATTTACGCTGGGAAGTATAAAGTATAGTACAAGTATTTGCATATGCGTTTATATATATATATATATATATATATATATATATGTATATATATATATATATGTGTGTGTGTGTGTATGTGTATATATATATATATATATATATATATATATATATATATTTATACACAGCAGGCGCTGTTGTTCCAGTATATGATTATGTTAGGCACTTCTATTCCAGTATGTTCCTCAAAGAAACTCTTGAGTTATTTTTGCTCAATGTTACACCAGGTACGTTTTAGCAACATATTTTCAGTAAATTATTACATATATTACGGCCAAATCTCAACAACAAAGGAAACAAGTGAGTTTCCTTCAGCAATCAAGAATTTTAAATTTTAAAATCAAATATGTGGCGCCATCTCTGAGTCTTCCAAATAACAAAGATCTCCAAGTTGATGAATGCCGAAATATACAGATCGCGCATTTAATTAAATTATTTGCGAGAAAATCTGTGAAAGTTAATCATTATTTTATTTAATGATTAATTTTATTAATAAATTATTAAAAATAAACTTTAGTAGGAATGAGATACTGATAGTAAGGATAAGACAACATTATGGTTTCCAATCAACCGATGCTTATCGCAGACGAACATTCGCAGACGAGTATGGCAATGATTATTGACTTATCAGTGTGTAGTAAACTTTCGTGTATTTTAATGTGTTTTTTTAAGAATAAAGAAATATTAAATTCTGTCGACTCATTTTACTGACGGTATTTGCTGAAATGCATAAGATGCCACTCTAAGATATATTTTTGTCAAACTTCGTTGAGTAGTATTCGATTTATCCGTATGATAATAATTCCGGAGTCGGGCAGCTGAGTTGAAAGGTAAATATAGAATAAAATTTTCCCTCTAGGTTCAAAACTAAAAATGTTTAAATGTAATTTGTCAAATATTTTATTTTCATTATTTAGATGAGTAAGATAAAACAGTCAGAAAGGATTATACATATTATGAAGCGATATAGCTCACAAATCTTACGTCAGGAAATTTATTAAAGTGGCTTTAAATTTATCATTTCTCATAAAAAACGAGTCTTTAAATCAGCAACTTTTAAGTTTAAATATTTACCTCGTATAAATGAAAATATTTGTGTAACTGTCATTGGTAAGTGTGATGTTAAGGAAAAGTTTTATAAACAATAAAACTTTTGAGATTTGTTTTTTTAAGTTTCCCTATATCACTAGATAAAAATGGAATGCTTACAAGATCGCTCACGTTGGTGTGTACATTTTTCTGTCCAAAGGTCATGGTGTCTTTTTTCAAATCCAGTTCGACGTAGAAATTTTAAATTGGGCGTACTTCAGTACTTAACATTCACAAATATTTGTATCAAAATATTGTAAGCGTCAAAAAAATTGTATATGTTGTATGTGGTATCAATATGTACGTTACGTTCTCGGTAATACGGAATCTACTCGTGCCTACCAGGTTATTGTGTTCGGCCCTATGTGGGCTTTTTTTGGGAAACCACTTACAATTTACTGAATTTTTTTTGCGAATCGCGATTTAAAGCAATGCCTCCTTGTCAGTTTGTGTCTTTTTTATAGTTCTTCATAAATTATCGTTTTTTTTCCTATAATTTTGTTCCAAATAACTATAGGAAAAATCTTGTTTAGTTTTAATACACATAATTAAAAGACTATAGGTTGTAAATTGCCTTGGTAATATGTTAATTTTCTGATTAGATATCTTGTTGTATAATATTTACTGGCCTTTAGTCGAACTATAAACTCAAGTAATTTGACTCTTGTTACATTAAGCTATAATTTTAATATTTATTGCAGTTAATTCCAAGCAATCACGGTTGTCATTTAAAATATAAAATGATAGGAAAAATATTATGTTATAAAAATATATTTTTTTAGTATGTGCGTTTACATATACGAGTTAATAGACGGCTTTAGATTAGCATTAAATGCACTCAGCATTCATTCTTTTCAATACGAAAGAATTTTTGCTAAAAGAACGTTTTACTTCTATTTTAATGGCTTTAAAGAGTGGAAATCAACTTACTTAAGTGCATACCAGATACTAGACAAAACCGAGTAAGTCATTGTCCTTTCCTTTTCTTCCTTTAGTCTTTCGAAAACGGAGAACGAAATTACGTCAGAATATGTGCGCGTCACATGTCTAGGTATTGAAACATAATTGGCGTTTAAATAATATACGTCGACGCTAAGGCGTTCACGTATACATACTGATTGCCTCACGTAAGTCAATATTTTGTCACTGATTGTTCCTTCACAGGCGAAGAAGAGGCATTGCGATGATTGAGGATGGTCAGGCATGGGGTTAAAAGCTGATAATGACAACTTACTAGTGTGCCTAATGCGCGTTGCGTAATTTTCCTTCAAATATGGGATTAGAAAATGTATTGCAGTATTTTGATACAATCTTGTGTAATCACACTATGGTTTTACGGAACTATTGCATAAGAACGAGTATAGACCTAAAAAAAGGTACTGTATTATTAATTGTTATTATTAGCTGTCAATTACTCTTATTTACTGTCAATTACAGTTTTACCAAAGAAAATGGGTTCTAAAACTCCATGGTTTTAATAGTTTTTCTTTGTATATAAATTTATTTACCGTAAATTAACGGCTTATTTTGCGCTTTCGTCAAGGGCAGGTAATAATATTTGTAGCAAATAATAGTCAAACTTCGTTCGCTATGGTATTTTCAATATTTCTTCAGATGGGTGTCTTTATATAAATCAGTATTCCTAGTACTTACGATGTTTTAATAACTGCTATGGCAAATAGTATATCTATTGGCAAATAGTATATCTATTATCAAACTAATATTTTGGTTGTGAAAAAGAGATTTTGCAACGGTAGTAATTAAAAAATAGATTTTATATAAATTGAAATATCTAAAAAACTACTTTGGTTTTAATGAAACTTCCACTGAAACACTTTTCATCTTCTGCCAAATGGAATTTAATGAAAACAGTATTGCTTGTAGGGCGGAGAAAAACTACATACTCACGTTATAAACATACTGTTTAGTGGACGAATACACATACACATTACGGAAGTCATAAGCACCACAGTGTTACATTACAACTATCAACTTAATAAATTGCAATCGTTGTGTTGAAGTGGGTGTTTACTCAGAAATAATTTGGTATAGTTATTTCCATATAAATTATTTGCGAAGATATAGTTGCTACCCCATATTTTATTCTAATGACAAACTTTCTCGTCTACAAGCATATTTTAGTTGGATATTAAATTCTATTGAGATGAAGTGAGAATATGCATGTCATAGTTGACTAACAGAAAGCATTTACGGTATAAATTTTCAGAGAAACATGTTTTAAAATGAACATATATCTACGTGTAATTAGAGAGTAAAGAACAGACATTTAAAAAATTAAACGTAAAAATAGGAAGAGAACTCGCTCTACGAAGGATCCGGATACATTATGCTGATATAAATATTTAATGGCATATAGTATTTATGTTAAACGTTTTACAAATATTGATATCGTGTTCCGCTATATGAATAAATTTGGCCAGTATATCTTTCACGTGTGTAAAATTATTGTGAATTTCTTGAAAACGTTTATATTTAGAATCTTTGCTCTAGTTTTTGGAAATCTTTAGGTAAATTTTAATGACATTGTTTTTGTTAAAAATCGCATTTTTAACAATTTTGAAAAGGGGGCCGGGCCTATTTTTTGTAGATGACTCTAGAAATATCTAGCATAAAATTCAGAAAGAAGTAGTTTTGAATACCACCTATGTTGAATACCACCACTGCATATAAAATAAAAAAATAATATATCTTTCCCCTTTAATATGATTTGCCACGATAGCAAGTTTCTAACTGATAAGTCAAGAAACTTGCTACATTTATATTGTTAACATTTCTTTGTAGATATTCTCCTCAAATCTTTGGAAATAATATTTCAAAATACTCTTATATCTAGCTCATTTTATAAAAGAATCTATATTATAAACGACACATGAAACTAAAAAGAAATTAAAATTAATTTTTTATCTGTAAAATTTCCATACGGTATATATTTTATTAAGCTATATGTGTTTTAATGTAAAACACCAGTGTTTTAATGTAAACATCCATGCTACAAAATATATATTTGGGTAGTTAAAATTTTTTCAAGCATTCGTCAAGAGTTTAAGAGAAATTCTATGTATTTTCAAATGTTTACATGGCCTATGAGCTTTGCTTTTATTTAACAAACTACAGACTTTATTATTTTAATAAATACATTGATATTTTCCTTATGATACACTTATGATAGACATTGAAAAGTTACGTCATAAATGCTTTAGTTTAGACAACTATGACATGTAACTTTAAATACATCTCTTTAATGGAATTGGATATCCAACTAAGCTATTATATATGTCAACAAAAACGTTTAAAATATTAACTAAATAATTGATTATATCTTGGAAAATAATTTATGCAGAAGTCGCTTTATCAAATTAATTTTGAGAACTTGCTTGAACTCCAGCGCAGAGTTCGCTATTTATTAATAGTCGAAATGTAGCGCTGTTGCGGTCCATTTAATTTGTATGTTGTTTATGCGGGTTTATCTACTCAGCAATATGTTTATATAACTACATAGTTTTTCGTGTTCCAGACTCACTCATTTCTTTCAATTCCATTTGACAGTGAATAACAGAGCTTTTTTCTGGAATGTTTTTCGGAATTATTAATGATTCATGATATTGTTGTTTTTTTTATTGTAGATTTAACTTGTTATGAATGAGATTGACCTTTTTTAGGTTACTTAGCCCTAATGGAAAAATTGAGTGATTGATTTGATCCTTTTACTAAATTACTCTTCGTACAAACTATTCTTAGACTCTTTCAATTTTTTTCACGATGTATTGTAATACTGTAATACGTTACAAAAAGAAAGTGATAACAAATTTCTTAATTTCGCTTAAAATTAATCTGTTAGAGGTTCGAAATTCTTAAACTAGTAAAAAGCTTTATTAATAGTTGAATAAACATAACACAGCTTATTTTTTTATTCTGCTTACCAGTAACTCGTAAAGCTAGTTAACAACGACGATCATGTGACAAAATAATTCGAATCTTGGCGAGGGATAATAGTTAATATATATGGCTGTGTAATATACTTTCTACCGCTTTCGTGAACCACGGTTTTTCTGAAACCACGTCTAATTGCAATAACGCTATGTCGTTCGAGATTTGAATCGTTAAAATATAAATACTCATCGCACTATACCGAATGAATTTGATTTTCATGCTGGATCAGGACCACGTTGTTTTTAAGGATGAATCAAATATTATTCGAGGGTTAAATCATAATCTATATATGAAAAAAAAACACAAAGAAATATCGTAAAATAAATTATTTGTTTGCATGAAGAATAAATTATTATAAAATCCTTTATTCAAAATTATTGTTATTTTTTTTCGTAACATTTATAAACATCATTTTATATGGACTTGGTTTTCTTAACAAATCGCTCGACACATTTTTGAAATAAAAAGACTTAATTTATTTTTCACAACTTTAACAAAATATTCTTTTACTCTGAATTAGTTTTTAGACAAATTACTAGACGTGTTTTTTTATATAGTGAGGGGAAATTATTACTTTTCCTGTAATGTTAATTTTACAATTTTTGAGAGCGATTTTTACCAAAAATAACGGTAAATAATTTTTAAGTTTAAAAATAAGTATTTTACTTTAAAACTGAAAAATTAAAAATTAAATATATTTTAAGATATTTATAGCTTGAATAATATATTAATAATTCAGCGAATTTTATCGACAATGCGTTTTACACAACTATCTTATGAGGATACATTTTTTAGGAATTTGAATAGTATGTTACGCTTCGATTTTTTATTTTGTGTTCTGGATTAATAAATACAAAAGTCGAACGCATAGTAATGTGTCAATGTTACAAAAGTTACTAAGATTAAGTGGTGTCGAGTATCGGATGATTGATTTATTTATAGACTATACATTTGTTCCTCGATTTGATTGTTTATATATATATATATATATATATATATATATATATATATATATATATATATATATATATATACATATATATGTATATATATATATATATATATATATATATATATATATATATATATATATATATATATATATATATATATATATGTTTATCTATACAATTATGGTATAATCGCAGTATGTAAATTTTACTCAGATACTAACAGGTTCTTAGGATTCCCAAAAAATAAATTACCTCATTCGCCTGGATCTAACACATTTTTTTTATTAATTTTTTTCTTATTTAATCTATTTACATTTACATTATACTTTTTCGATTTTTTATTTTATTTAGTTTATATTAATTTACATTATATTATGGACATCCTTTCGAACTGTTGTTATGAGTTTCTCTAATAGATTTTTCAAAAAATATTTCTGAAAGCAGGAGGAAAAATTGATTATCTAAAGCATTAAAGTTTGCAGTAATTTATTCATGAACCTCTATAAAAGGGCACTAAAGTAATTAAAACTTCTAATAAATGAACTATTTCATTTGAAATAGTTCACGTATCAGAATACCCACGTATTTTACATGAATTAAATATTTTCGCTGCGAATTTTGAGAAAATATTTAAATGAAAATGAATTGCCTGTAAAAAAAGTTAACGCTACTAAATAAACGATCAAATGAATGCCCATAATTTAAAATAACCCTGTTTAATTAAATTTTTTTACAAAAAAAAATGGAGAAGCGACCTTCTTTATTTGTTTTAGGTATTGAAAATCTAATTAGAAAACAATTCAAAAAACGCTATTGATATTATAAACATTAACAACAAACAACATCCACACATTATCCCATTGTCAAGTGATGTAAAATGATGCTTTAAAAATCCTTTTTTTATTTGTTGAAAATTTTTAAACAATCCTTTGATAATTGCGCTACAAATATTTTCAACAAACATTGTCGTTTTTACATTTTCATAAAAATAAATGCTTCGTATTCAATATTAAATAAGTTTAAACCGTTTCCCTTATCTACTGCACCCGTTTTATCTACCACATGTTATATTAATTCTTCATCAATTTAATATTATCTGCATGCATCAAGTGAGATATTCGTATTCACCATTTTGAAATTTATTAAAATAAAATCGAATGTGAAGCTTTGAAAATTGGCAGTAGACTGATAAATTAACGATACGCAATATTTTTATTATTATTGTTTTATATATTAGTATTGTATAATATATTAACTTTTTCCCTTTTTATACAAAAGCGCATATAAGGGTAATGCGCAATACAGACGACTCACTGCCCTATGTAATAACAACTGACTACCTTTGTCGAAGAATATCGGTGGCAGACTTTCCACCGATTAATAGCATAAATCAAGACCCGCGTACTGCTGACTATCAGACCGGTTATTGTCTGTGGTTCACTTTGTGCTTTGTAAACATTATTATGTATGTCTATAGGTACGTGAGACTTAATTTTTTCCTATTATTTTAAAAAAATGTTAAATTGGTGGAAATAATGTAAATATAGAAACAAAAGGAGGGGGAAGGCGAGAGTTATAAGTTGTCGATGTTGTCCATCCGTATGTCTGTCGGTCTATATTTTGCTCAGCAAAAAATATTGGAATGATATAAATGAAACTTTCATTGGGATAAAGTATAGGATTTCAGACAGACTATTTGTTACGCTATCTATTTAACATCAAATGACTGTTGTTTTTTAATTTATTTTCAGTGGGTACATTATATTTTAAATTATTCCTTCTGAACAAAATATTTTGATAAGAAAATGAAAAGAGAAAATTTAAAGAGAAAAAAATATTATAATAATAAAATAATTTAACTAATGCATAATCGAACAGAACGAGTGCGGGATCGGCGTTCTATGCGATGCTGGCCGGCCTGCGTCTTTGGAAACTGAGCAGCATCATATTCTTTATTATATTTTCTGTGCAATAGAATGGGACCACGGATTAGGTTAGACGAATTGTTTATTGATTTACATCGAATAATTCGTAACTTCTAGCGATAAACGTTGCAGTTACACTGTGCACACTTCCTTCCGAGTCGTAATTCTTGCAATCCTAACTAATATCGTAAATGCAAATGTTTAGACCTTTGGTACTTTATAACTTTGTAAATTCTCTACGGATCTACACGAAATGACATATGAATAGATTATGAAGTAAATTAATATAAAGTTTAGTATTAGTTCAGAAATCTGACATCATCTAATTTTCACAATGTCTGTTGACACTTTAACAGATATATAGAGGCATACGTATACACTCGCAAACTTTTCTTTTGATTTTTTTTACCATAAATCTACTTAGAAATTAATAGCTCTACGTACAAAATACTGACTTTGATTTTTATTGGAGAAGATAATACTATCTTTTTTTCGCAAGTAGCTTGCATAAAAAAATGTATTTATATAAGTATTTGTACGTAGTCTTTATTGGACGAGTACCAGTGACACTGTTAGGTGAAAACAGTAGTGTGTTATTGTTTTTTGAAAATTAGAAAATTAATGACTAGCTAGAATTTGATAGTTTTCTATTGCTTAGTCTTAAAAACATTGTTGCCTAAGCACAAGATAATGTTAACGTCTTACGAAAAATAATAATTCCGATTAGCTAGAAATGAATAGAATCCTATGACTGACTAAATCTGAACAACAGAGATACGCAAAAATATGTCACATTGCCGTTTTTCATAAATAAAATACTTCCGATTATCAAGAACTGAATAATAATCTATATCTGATCGAGCCAGACATGGTTACCTGAGTACAACATCAGCTAAATGCTTTCCAAAAATTAGTATATTAGATATTATCTAGAATTGTACAGTGCTTTATTTGAAGTAAGTTATCTCTGTTTGTAACTCTGGAAAAATGTTTCAGGATTTGAAGAATAGCGACTAACATTTACGATTATTGGAAGAAGTTGACTTTTCTTCAGACGTGACAATTTTATTTACAGCCTCTTCATTTTTGTGTGCAAGTGTTATTTCTTGAGGTATCATAATACATATGTTCAGATCTTGAGGTACTTATTTATTGAACTTATATGCGTTACGCTGTTAAAAAGAAACCTTTATAAGACTCTTTTATCGGTCTGTCCATTTTTTAAAGCTGTACGGTGGATGATTTTTATATTTTTGGACTAATGTGCTTTAAATTTTCCGAATAGCAACTATTATTCAAATATATAAGAGTATCTAAATTTTTACATGGCCAAATATTAGATAGGTCTATTTACTTCAAAATAAATGTCTATTTGCATTTTTTCATTGTTAAGCCATGTTTGTGAAATATTAAGTTTATGAGATACGCATAGTGGCCTCTTGCTTAATAGACCGGCAGACTACGAAATTTTCAAATACACATTTTATTTTTAACGAAAACCTGTTATTTCCACCATGTTTATGATGCTTATTAATAAATTAGAGTTGCTGAAAGTACTGTAAAGATACAAGTAACGGGAACGGCGCCCCCGAGTACGTAATGATTTGTATGAAGAACACTTATTTTGTTAATAATGTTTTTGGCAGATTTATTCATATTCAAATGGTAAGCATTAAAGAAAACCTGTGCATCCTTAGCTCTATTAAATTTTGTTAAAAATAAAATAGGTACATCCATTTTACCTGTTTTTTGTGTGTATTCAGAGCCTTCTTCATCTAGATGCTATATAATGAACGTACGTGGCAACTTTTAGTGCATACTGCTAAAAACTTTATTCCACCACGTAGCCAGATGCCCAATAAAAAAAATATTAATATTAAATTAAATCAAAATTGGTAATTATCTTTACATATTCGAGTGGGCGACAGTGACCGTTGTGTCGTATTAACACTGGTTTTTTTTGTTAAACGAGAACTTTAAATAAGTTAGGGTTAGTTTAATTATAAGTAATCTTACACAGAAGTTTTGATATTCCAAAATTGTGCTGAGCAGAAATCAGTGTTCGATACGGAAAATATTCTATACGCAAAACATTTTTGGCAAGTTTTGGGGAAATATTTAATTTTATAAAACCTTCTTCCATCACAAAGAATTATGGTTATCTTTGATTTTACAAAAACCTCAAAAATAAATCAAAATGAACGGATAAGAACAAAAATTACAAAACAACGATGTCTACAACAACTTGTTTAGCAAGATGTGACGTCATGCGTTCCAATTGATGTTCAATGTCACGTGATCAATATCTTTAATTGTACGTGTTTATTTTTTAAAAATATGAAATAATCTTAAATATTTTAGTGGCTAAAATGTTTTTCGTAATATTAAAACCTCTATCAACTAGGTAGCACAAAAATATAACAGGAATTTACTTAGTGGCAACTGTTAAATTACGTACAGCCTATTAGGTTATGTGTTACCTATATTAAAATTTATTCATCATTGATAGGTATAAGGTAGTATAAACAAGTATAAAAAGGTAATTATACTATATATAGATTTAAGCTAGCACATTTTTTTATATTTATGTAATTTTAACATTTCTCTGTCAAGAAACTCGTTCCAAAGTAACATTAATATTAAGTTGCGATCGGCAGGCAGCTATCTATTAATAGCATTTCCCAAATGAGAGACAACCCGCCTGAAGTCGCTCTTCATTCTCTTATATTAACTATGTAAAATGTTTCATATGTTTTGATTTCGCTGTCGGGTTACAAATGAAACCAGAAAATACTTCGTTATTACTCGCATTCTCCGTTTATTTCACGTTTACACGAAATTATACGATGTAATTTATGGCAGGATTTTCTATTTTTGAATTTTTTTTCTTTTTAATAATTATGTTCATTTAATAACAACATAACTTGTTTCCAGAATTCAACACGCAAATTATTGTTAAACATTATGATGTAAAAATGAAAAGATAGTAATGAATACAACATATATATACAACAGTAAAAAGTAAATACAAGGAAAGTGATATCAACCTAAATTTAAAATGAGATTATGAATCATTAAACAATTCCAAAATTGATTGTATTTAATTTTGATGATATCTCATAGTTCAAAAGTAAAACTCAAAGTTTAAAAAACAATGAATATTCTCTTGATAAAATAAAAAACCTTCTAAATATGATTCGAACATGTTTTGCAGGAGTTTCATACATGCTATATATATAAATAATTAAGGGTAAATAGTGTTAAATTATTTCTAATATTAATATAGTTTTTCATGATGTAAATAAATTGCCTATTATATATTTCACAGGCGTAAAATATTGTGAATTTCTCTGTTTTCTGTACATACGCAGAAAAACACAGATTTTCTATTATTTGCGGCTTCGTACACATAGAATATTAATACTACAAAAATATATTTGAATACGTAAAAAAAAGTCTGTTACTCCGTTGTATAGGCCAGACGACAGCTTTTCAAAAAACTTGGCCGGGGCAGAATTCATGACAAATTTATAACTTAATCCGAGAAATAATATGATTTGTGGATGAAACTAGGCATTTTTGATCACAAACAAATTAGTAGTACAGCATGTCAACATATGGTGTAAGGTGTATTATGGATGAATTATTCATCGAGTTACAGATAAATAGAGACCTTAATTAAAAATCCATGCATAGGCCTCATATCTTTTTTAATATACATGTAATGTATTCTGGTAGCCGATATTTTCTTTTATATACCTGTGATATGACAAATACATATATAATATTATTTGCTCTGTTATGGGGACGAATATTAAAGTCCTCTCTATTTATGAACGTGGAAGTTGATATTTATTAACAATATATTTTTATTTCGTAATCGATGTCCTTAAATGGGTCAACGTAAAGCAACAATTGTACTAAATTTTTGTGGATGCTAATTCAATTTCGCGTGCCAATATTAGGTCAACTAATATTAAGCATAACATGCAGATATTTAGGTTTTTCTGATTATCTTTGTTTTGCAAAAAAAAATAGACCTTCCATTGTTAACAGTTTAAAATATGATAAATTTCTTTAGAAATGAGTATATATATAGTGAAAGGACATGAATTAAGTGCTGCCTAATTCGATTTTTCTTTTAATGTAACTTCGTTAAAATTACGTACAATACACTATTTTAATAAGAACATACTAATTTCAATACATTTTAAAAATACTTACACAAATAAATTTGCTTTGTGGTTTATTGTTTGTATTTTCGACCGATTTCCAAAGGGATGTGTATTAATTTTTTCCTGTGTAAATATTTACACGGGTGTTGAATTTAAAACGTTTCACCATACAGATAAATACGTTGTCAATTATATTTATTTGCAGAGTAAATACTCCTGAGTAAATTATTCATGCTATTTTGTAATTGCTGAGTGATAGCATATGTTAGAATACATGTTTTTAGGTATCATAATACCTGTGCTAGTTATTTTACAGCCTTATCAAGACTGGGATGAATTGCAGGACACTATTGTTTGCTCACGTCTAAAAATCATAAAAGAATCGCTTTGGTCATAAATATTGCGAATCGTCATAAATACAATAAGAAAATAACTATGTTAATGAGAATGTCCAAGAACTCTATACTTCGTGCATGTGTATGGTTAAAATATACATAGTGTGCCGCCTCTCTATCTCGTCAATATATCGCTTGTAAAAAAATAAGTAGGCCATATATTTATATAATATGTAGATAACAAATTATACGTAGTTTTAACGAATTGTAATATTTTTAATTAAAAAATGGTTGTACAAAAATATGGATAAGATATAATGTTGTAAGTATGCAAGAAAGTGAAAATGATATTTTTCAAAATATGGGTCCTAATATGAATAATCTAAAAAACCTATTGTTATAGAAATACAATTTAAATTCAAATGTCAAGGTTATCGTTCAGCTTCTTTCAAAGGTCACGTTATTATTTATACCTAAGCGAAAAAAAATCAAAAACTCTTAAAGACGAGGTACCTACGGTAACCAATTACCGAGAAGCAAGACAAAAGGATTGTACCCTAATTGAAATGTGAATGTAGCGGCGCGTTGTAAGAGTACACGCTCTGCGTAATAAGCTTTCTTTGTTCTGCTGAACTTCATGTAAGGGCATTAGATGCTCGTTACGAGATCGTAACTCATTATTATGCACAAATAATATTTTTGATTTAAACTGGATGGATAATCAATGACGGCTGTGTTATACTGGCTGACACACTACAATAAGCCTTTATAAAAGAAGAAGCGAATTTCTTTTGATTATTTCCATAAGTCTCCAAAAATCTGTTTTTTTTGCCCATACCTTCGGAAATACTTTTCCAATTATTTATAAAAAATAGATAAGTACCAGATAAATATTAATATAAATAGCTATAAAATATCCGGTTTCATTACACTTAGTTTTTCCTCAATTTTCGTCCAAATTGTAATCAGAGCGGGACAGATTTTCGAGTTCGGCAACTTATAGTTTTGTTGCTTTTGCTGAGCATTTTCAAATCATAAAGCCCATAGTCAATTGGGTACTCCTTTCTATATGCCTTTAAAATCGCATACACATAATTTTCTATGTATGTGCATTTTCGTTTTGTGTGTATGCTGAAATAAGGATTGTGTATGTATGTACACGTATAAACACAGATTCCGACGTGATTCATGCTTATCCACAAACATCTCCATTGCAACACTTTTCTTCCATTAATTTTATTGAAAACTTTCTTCCATTAATTATATTTTCATTATTTGGCTGAATAATAAATAAGGCTCTAAAAGAAATATTTTGCAAAAGGCTGCCTCATGAAACTCAGCGTTAAATACAAGAGAAACGCCGATTATGTAATGCAATTCTCAAAACTTTGTGACATAACCATATTTGGAACTACTTATGTTAAGTCATCCCACACCCCATAAAATTTCTTTTAGTTTCAGGTCACGATGGGAGACGTCGCAACATTCCAAAAGGTGTCAACGGTAGCGATCACGGTGAAGCGAGGCAAGGGCAATCCAGGAAAGCTATTATTAGAATGTTAAGTAACTTAAAAAATGATTAGATAATTTTATAGTATTGGAGTATTGGAGCATGTATCAATATGTCTCGTTTAATGAACGCAAAAGATTAAACAAAAAAAATTATTTTATGTGAAAATGGAAGATGTTTGATGCCGTTCATAGATATGTATATTCTACGTATTTATAAGGGTTTTTAGCCAACTATTTCACCAAAAATCTAAGGAAGCGAAAATAATCCTTGTCAATGCACCCGCTTTCATAAGTTTTCGGAAGTTCCGGTTTATTTACATAAAATACGTCTAAATATCCTGTTGCAATTGTTTGTTTCCGGTAGCTTACGTTGATTAAATATTTCGCTTCTAAAACTATTTATAACAATTTAATTTTTTATAACGAAAATATATTGCCTACCGTACCTTTCACAGGCGTATGTTTACAAAAATATTTTTTATACAAATTAACGATTTCCGCATCTTTTCTCTTCACTTGAGTTGTAAAACCTTGCTTTTTGACAAATTTTATAATTCTAGGTCAATGGGAAATACCGTACAGACTTCGATTTCTTTGCGAGTGTGCAAAATTTGCAGTATAAATGATCGTATTTTCCATTGCCTTGACTTAGAAGCTTGATTTGTTTACAGCTCCAAGGGATAGTAGACTTAAATATGTGATACTAATTTCAATTTTATACATCCACGCGTTATAACTACAAATTAACGATTTTCGGATTTTTTTGTTTATTTGTGCTGTGAACCTTGCTTCTCGACAAATTTCATTAATCTAGATCAACGAAAAGTATCCTATAGTTACTGATTTATTTACAAGTATCAAAATATGCGGCGTATAGAACCGTATTTTTAGGTTCTTATTTTATTGCGTAGACTTAGAAGCTTGATTTTTTACAGCTCCAAGGTATCGTAGCCACATGCATTTTGTATTAATTTCAATACCTCCAGATTTTAATAGACAGGCAGATGGACAGCGAAGTGATCCTAGGAGGGTTCCTTTTTTCCTTTTGAGGTACATAACTTTAAAAAAGTAATATTTTATGGTTACTAATACACTATCAAGTATTTATTGCAATATTAAACAAACAATAACTAATTATTTACATATTTTTAATTAACGAAATAATTACGATGGTTTTGTGGGATGCAAGGACGAAAAATACAAACGCGACTTTGAGAAAAACCATCGTCTGACGAGTATGGAGATTGTTCAGGAGTTGGGTCTAGCACATTGACGATATTAGGCGAAAGGAAATGGATATAGTTTGTAGTCGCTTCTGGTAGAGTTGCCTAAAAGTAAATGACGTAAGTCACAAATTGACCAAAATTTACTTTAAAAAATATCTTATTACGGAAAATATCACGCAACCATTTTTAGATTTGTGACCATACAATTATTAAAGTAATTATTGAATACAATCTTGTCGCATTTTCAAGAATAAAAAAATGTTTTTGGAGCACTTTCCAATTTTTTTTATATAAAGTTTTGTTACCCGTGTGAAATAAAAGTATATTTTAATACTTATACATAAATTTTCTCCACTTCACGATAATCTTACATAATATTGATATTTAACATTAAAATTTATTAAAAAATGCGAGGTCGTTGGTTTCTAACTTTGTGACTAGCTCAGATATGTAATAATAGAGTTTATCTAGTGTTTCATCATTTATTAGTGATAATTCCAAATATGATGTTTATTTCTATATTTCGTGATAGTGTTTTTCATTCAATTAACAACTATTTTCGTCTTGTTGGTCATCATAATTGCGTGTTTCTGTAGTATAAGTGCGAAGTAACATTAAATATAAAATTCCAATTTTACTTATCTTTTATAATTATTATAGTAATTAAAATGACTGGTATTTGAGTCTACGGTACTTACATGAGGCAACATCATGTAGATATATGAGAACAAATGAGACAAAAGCATACGTTATTATTTTATAATGGAAATGTAGCTACGACGTAACTATATACTTTGAAAACCATCTTTATAATTAAATCTAATTTACGTATTATAGTCAAATGTATGCTTGTATTAGTTTTAACTTACTATTGAATATTTTAACATTTTCAAACGAGTAATTCAAATTAATTAATTGAGAGTGAATTTGGGCTTCATAATTATTAGCTATTGTATTTATTTAAAATAAGTTTTTATTGCTTTTGGTTGCCGTCGATTTCAGGTTGTTATAGAGAATTTACTTCAAGCTGATTTGAAGACTCAGTTGAACAAAAATTAGCTACGTAAAATA
Source organism: Druceiella hillmani (assembly GCA_039881145.1). Lineage (NCBI taxonomy): Eukaryota > Metazoa > Arthropoda > Insecta > Lepidoptera > Hepialidae > Druceiella > Druceiella hillmani. The sequence goes on along the minus strand of JAYKKI010000029.1, from coordinate 4,043,827 downwards.
TATAGAACAATCTCCATACTCGTCAGATGATGGTCTTTCTCAACGTCGAGTTTGTATTTTTCGTCCTTGTATCCAACAAAATTATTATAGTTATTTCGTTAATTAAAAATATGTAAATAATTAGTTATTATTTGTTTAATGTTGCAATAAACACTTGATAGTGTATTAGTAACCATAAAATATTACTATTTTTAAAGTTCTGTACGTCAAAAGGAAAAAAAGGACACTATTTTATGTACAAAAGTACTAGCGTGAATAATAGGCAGGTGATTCCGTTCATCAAACTGAGTAGAAATTGTTAAGGAACTCGATGTAAATTCTGAACCGTTTCCTAAAAAAATTTTTCAACTTTTTAGACTAATTTTTCTTAAGCTTTTGCGTGATATTTAGTATGAAGGTACAAAGAAATGAAATAGTCGCTTTATAACAATGTTCGAATTAAAATAATTATTAAAAGCTATCAAAACTGAGTAGTGCGGTCTTAAAAGATGCAAGATGAACATTTTATGAACGGTTCAGGAATTTTGAGACGACCTTATAAACGTTATACCAAAAGTCACTTAGAAATTGAAATTCATTGAACTGGTTTCGACATAATTTTTTTGGGATTTTTTCTATTTATGTTGGTTTTTCATGGCGAAACCAAAGATGAATAAGTTTGCAAGCAAAAAAACTAGTTTCAACATAAATTTAATTAAATTCTAGTTCAAATCTTATTTAAATTAATAAAACGATAACAAATAATGTAGAAAAAAAATTAAAAATATTAGGAATTAATAACGACATTTTAAAATTTGCCAAATAAAGAGAAATTATGGAAAACGTACGCTCAGCATTATATTTAAAGATAGCATATATATATATATATTTGTATGTATATATCATATGTATTCACATACATAAAAATATGTCCATACAAAAATATCCGAGTATACGATCACATCGATAGGTATTAGGATTCTTATTATGTAGCATACCCATGGCAACCGAAGGATCAAAACGAATCTAACGATACTTAATACATTAAAATTCATTAAGCCGTTAGGGCTCTACGAGGGAATAAAGGGTCCAAACGTACACACATACATTGAAAAGCATAAGCCATCCCTTTACTTTTGTGCAGTCGAATAAAAATGATTTTGACCTTTTGATAATAATAAAGAATTATGGCCAAGAAATAAATAAATTAAACATCAATTGTACAGCGATTATGTATTTGTGTCCATAAATAAGCGGGAACGTATTTAAAGCCTAATGCAAAATAATAAAATAATGTGTTCGTTAACAAACTAAATTAAAGTTGCCGAGTAATTATATAAATGAGGTTTGTTTTATTGAAAAGATGTTTTATATATGTCATTCACCGTTTTAAAAAAATAACAATATTATATCAAGTACTACCAGCCGATTGAATACGGGTGTGGGTTCGACACTCTAGTCGAAGAGTTGACGCGAGTAACTCGGTTCTCCAAAACATAATTTCGCGCATAAATATGGCAACTAAATATTTTTTTTAATTAAAAAAGATTATTTTGGAAATGACTAAGAAGATATTACTTTATTAATATTAATTAAATCAAAACGTGGAGTATTTTAGCTCTTCGTCCTTGTTTCTGACCACATTAAATGAAACTATTTGTTGATTTTAACATTGTTCTAAACCGGGTTTAAAGCATTTTACGCACAAATTATTTTGCGCAAGAAGCATACAAAGTCCTCACATATTTTTCACTTGCTAATTTTTTTAAGTTATTTACATGGGAATTAAATAGGGGGTAAATAAAGGAATAAAAAATATTTCTCAACATTTTATATCGATTTGAAAGAACTGACATATTTCTGTTATTATTTTAAATTCATATTTAAAAGGATATACCAAAAATACATAATATTCTGTTTTCACAGTTTCTCACCCCTTTATTTCTGAAATTGTTATATGAGATTATAAGGAAACTATAGGGCTTATCCTATTTCTTATAATTTCGAAATGCACCAAGTTTTTACATGTGTGAAAGATATATTCAATATATTCAATTTTATAGCCAATATATTTACGTCGAGAACAATTAAGATTTTTGGATAGTTTAATAGCAATACCCTGTACCCTTAAACGTTTACAAATGCCTGTATGTGTTTCTACTCGTGCTTGACAGGTTTATTTTGCGATTGTGTCTCTCTCAGTTCACCGTGTGTGAATGTTTGTATTTAAATACATTAACTAAATAAAAGTGCATTAGGAAACTAGGATTAAGAATTTAATATGTGCATTACTTTCAGTTCACTTATTAGTTTCAGTCTCTTTATACATTTAAAGAAAGTATTTCTATATATTTTACTAACTCAGAAAGATATCTTTAAAACGGATACGGTTTTTGTTTAATCTGAGGGCGCTCATAGAACACGAGTCCAGTCTTTTCGCACAACATTTACAATTACTATTTGCAATCACAAGATAAAACTGATTACGTGAAGGAGTTACTCCTGCTATGGACAAATAAATTCCTTAAAGAAAGATATATTTGTAAAACGATCCAGCATAGGTAAATTGGGAATTCTCTAAAGGTGAGCAGTGCAAAGCGTTATAAAAACAGCAGAAGGTGTTTGCGAGCGTGTTTGAGAGTAAGTAAGGTCAAAGAAGTATGTCGAGATAAGCAATTATGGCGTTTCATGATTGCTTCTTTCCTTTTACTATTTACGTAGGAAACACTTTAAGAGTATAGAAGATTGATTTCATCATGCTTATGATAGGGCAAAATTTGAAGTTTGAAGATATTGAACGTTTTCAGGTTGTTTGTTATTATATAGTTTGTTATTATATTAGTTATTTAATATTTTACTATTAATTATCTAATATCAATATTGACAACCCAAAAATTACCTTATTATCTTATTAATTCGACTAATTAAAGTCAACGCTGTTTATATCGTGCAACGTTTATGGAAAGTTATGTACCTTGGACCTTTGAATGGCAAATTTAATTACGTAGAACGATGAATATATTATGCAAAACTATACTAGAAGCTCTGACAGGTTTTCAACCTGAGTTGTTGATTCATTAAGGCCGGGGGCGTTTTATGCATATTGTATTAATTAATTTCTTACCTATTTCTCTGTTCAACTAATGTTATTTTATAGCACTAAACATTATTTGACATTTGTTTAGTTTTTGTGTTTGGTGAAAATAAATAAATAAAAATGTTTTTTGAGCAATGGGATAATTTTTCAAGTAATATTCTCATATTCTATATATATACATACATTCGGAATATCCTCAAATGTCTGCGATCTAACTCGAATTGTTGTCAACGCTTTCACTTCAACTTAGGATTTTACCACTTTCCCTGCGTCATCGGTCATTGTACGACCTGAGGTGATGTTACGACGTCTTCTTCAGTTCCTTGTTTCCGAGTTCAATATTGGCCTAGGAACAAAATGTTTGAAATGTGCTCCAGCCTTAACCAATTTCGTCTTTTAATTGTGCATCGTAGTATTCTCCGTAAACACCTACTTTCGAATACTTGGTGTTGCTTTCTGCTTTTCGTAATAACTTTTAGATTTCACACGGAGAAGATTGAGTAGATTTCACATGGGTATTGAATAGACAGATCTTAGGGTTGTCTGAAAATATTTAAGAGCTCTCCTTCTGGCAATTCGTATTCTATTACAAACTTATTATAAAAGCCTTTGTATTTGTCAATAATTCTTTCTATGTAAATACATTTATTTGTTATTCTACTGGTATTCCACCAATAAGCATAAATTCAGCATCGTAAGAAACAACGAGGAATTTTTTTTTCTTTGCTTATATTCCCCACGACTTCACTTGACCGACTACAATTTGTGGTAATTATAATTTGATTAACAATATAATAAAAAATAAAGTCCAGCTTTTTAGGTTCTTTATGACAACAAAGCAATATACGAAATGATCAGGTTAAAGCGTAAATATTGAGTTATGTTTAATCGGTACTGTAGTATCAATGTCGTATATTCATATTATATATATTTACATTATATACAGTACCCTGGAAATTGTTTCAGCACTAATACACATATAAATATAAGTATATATATAATAAAAACAAAAAATTAAAAGAAATAAATAAATAAATATATTAATACACAAAACCGGAGATATGTAGAATTAGTGTGTTACCTTGTCCTTACTTTCAAATACCCTTGCTTTTGTATAAATATGTTACCGATAATAACTTCCATTTAATTTTATTACATACACCGTAAAGTTTGCATTGTATAACCTCCCATAATAACAACAATTGAATTTATTACCCTCACTAAAATACTGGTATATTCTACAACTCTCGGAAATATAGTAAAACCTACACTGCGCCCCTGCAATAAACTTACTAAAATAAGCAAGGAAAAATCCGCACAAATCAGGCTTCCGCTATTGTGTTTGAAACATATAAATGCTGTTGGTTGTTCCTAAGAGTTAATCTTTGCTAATATCCCACCTGAAGATGTTGTAATACAACGAAACCTAGGTCGTGGTAAAGAAATTAAAGAAAGTAGAAATAATACTACATCACGTAGTTTCATTTAATTGTGAATAATGAATTTCTACAAAATTAACGCCAAATATATTCAATAGTTATAACTGTGTAACGTAAAAAGTTGTAACCATAGATATAATTCGAAGAAATCGTTTTAAAAAACATTCTTTTTCAATTCTAATCTACCGTTCCTAAGATAAAGTATTTTGAATTTACATATGTTTGACATTTTACAAATTAGGTGGCATATGAATTCAACTCGTTATTAATAATATTTTTAAACTTTTTCGCCTAATTTCATATTCTTTATTCTTCTTAACGACGCATTTTAAGTAATAGAAATAATAAAAAATAATACTAAGAAAGATATTCAGAAGTAGTGGGTATATCCTTTCACTTGTCTTCCTAATATTGTTATAATATTTAATTAAAATATTGTATCAGTATTACGAAAACACAATATTAATGAAATACAATAAACACAATATTAATTAAATAAAACAAGATAGAGAAACCTCTATTGAGTATAAAAACACAGATTTATTTATCAATCTAGCCATTTTTACTTTAAATTTTTATACCGATTTTATTAATTTATTTTAATGATTATTCGAAAAACTAACGTAATTTTATATGCAAAACATTTTAATTTAATGATTAATGTTTATTTTAAAGATAATACATTATGTTGAATACCTGAAGTGGTTTTTCCAGTTAGTTAAAAACTCTACTGGCATAAACAATTTAAGTCATAGCTATGTTAAGGCTACGATTAATTAAATCAAGAATAATAATGAGAAAATGAAAAGAAGTTTCGTAATTTAGTGTACGCATCGCTGTTATTCGACGGAAAATATTCATAAAATATATTTATCGCCTACATATTAAAAGTCTGGAAATTGCAGAAGCATACCTTTTAGAATACAGGCAATATAATTTCAAGTTCGACTTTGTATCAACAATTTTGATCCGGCATCAATGCACAAGTACTACAAATTGATTTATTATAATTTACTATTTCATAATAACGTTTATTGCCGTAAAAATTCTTTCATGTGATGTTTCCACAGTTATGCCGTCAGATTCACTTTGTAGTCAGATATCTTGTAGTTATATATTCAATATGTTTGATTTTGCAGTATTGCTAGATATAGGTTGAGGATTAAATTGCTAAGCACAATTTCTGAAGTGTCCAACGGGGCACTCAGGGTATCATATAGTTCATATGGCTAACCAAGGTTGTAAAAATGGCTCTTATTCTTCCGCCGTTGATACACGGTATCAAATATCCAAAATTATCTAATGAATAATACGCAAATTGTTATTCGCAGGCTGTAGCTACACCATCTCGATTTGTATCCATTATGTTAAATCATAATGGATGAAACGAAATAGGTTTAAAAACCATAAAATTAAAATGAATGTAACATTTCAAACAGTTTACTCTCATTTGACCGACATATTATTGATTCTAATTATTAATAAACAGCGACAAGTGCTCCACTGATAGAAATGTTTTCTAAAATCGTACAGTTCCGAAAAATATTTTATCGCTGGCAGATTGCCATGGTTTGCAATCATATTGATGAAAATATTAAAAAAATAAATTGTAAAAACAAATGTTACAATATCAAAAAGCAGACTCATGGCTATCATTCATTCAAACAGCCCTATTTGTCAAGCCTAAATATACGTGATGGGCTGACTTACGTGGTTTTATCTTGCTTCTGCTTTCTTAACGTTTTGAAAGATTTGAGATACATATTTGTGTATTAATATTGTAAATGTTAAAGTGAGTTTGTTTTTCTGACTTCAGAGTACTAAATGCTAATAACTGGTACTGTATAGCAAAGGAGAGATTTGCCTGGTCCAGATCCAAAAGAATAGGAATTGACGGTAATGAAAGTAATAGTGACAGTGACATTTCATATAAAAAAAGACCAATTGCCGTTTTATCAATTCAAACAATTAATTTGGTTTTTTGTCTCGGTTAAACTTCAATTTGCAGACGTCAATTCGTGCCAGCGTATGTTTTCGCGGAAAGTTTAGGAGGAAAACTTCAATTGAGTTGTTGCGGAACGCATTTGTTTGTAGTATATAATTGCCATAAAATATGAGGTATGGGCAATATTTCATTTGATTTTCATGTCTACAACATTAAATATTTCAAAATTGTAATTTAGCTAACTGTAATTTTAATATCAAACACAAATATGTGCTTATTTTTATATTTATTATTCAGTGAATGGTTTGGCTTGCCGGGTTTTAGTTAGTCTATATGTTTATTTTTCATCTACTTAAAATAACGTGATAAGTGACTAACTTAAATTCGATTATATTAATTGGGAATAGCTAAACTCCAAAACGATTGAAACTTGATACGGTTTTACTAATAAAATTATAGACGGATATAGAGATAAATGTAGGTAATGATATAGAAAGTAGAGATGAACAAATTTCAAACATTCTGGGACATTGTCGTCTTTCAAATGAATGGATGAGGACCATACCTTATATTTTTTCCCATCCTTCAATACGTATATTACTGAAAGCATAATGGATCTTCTCAGTTCATATTTTAGTTTCAATCTTATGTGTAGCAAATTGAAACTGTATCTTCACGATCAATAACGTCGGTAAAAATACTGTATGAAAACAACTCAAGTCGCACGATACTCACTAGCAATCTGACTATAAATTGAACCTTCCTATCCAACCTAGCGTAACCGGAAAATAAGACTCGGGAACGTTTCGAAAATGCTCCTCGCCACCAAGCTTTATTTTCCGGTTTATCTACGTAAGATACAAAGAGCAGAATGCCGAACTTACCTTAGCATATGGCAAAGCAATTGTTTCAATGAGGAATCCATCATGGTAGCACATTGGATGCGAGTCACTTTTAAGGCTGAAGTTAAACCATACAAACTTATGGAAAACAATAAAATTTAATAATTCCATAGCGTAAAATAGAAGTGGAAGGCACTCAGCATTGAAAATAGTAGTTTCTATATCATATTTGTGTATTATTATTATTATTATTTCATATCAATATTTATTATTTTATATTATTGCAGAGTAATTTTCTGTTTTTATTTTTTAACATTTTTACGTTTTTATAACTGAATACTATCAAAACTTGTTAAGATAAAACCAATTATTTAAGATTAATTTATGGCATGATCAATATTTGAATGTCTTGAACATTGGCTTTTGAAAATTACAAGAAAAAATCTTTGTCGACAATGTTTATACGATAATTATTCAAATCTAACTAATGCACTAAACCTTATAGAATACTGGTGATATGTTCTGCAACGATGAAAATGAGCGTAAATATTTACATTGTTATTTTTATGACATTTAATAGGTATGTCTGCAAATCATAAGAAATAACAAGTGAAATTAATTTTGAATTTCAAAATTAAATGTAAGAAAAATGTACTATTGGTCTGAAAAAGCGACCATATTTAAACAATTAAAAAATGATGTATGAGAGTTGTCATATAAAAAAATACTACCATGCTAGAGATAAATTATGTAATAAATTTATTTTATGCATAGTGGTAGAAACATTTTGAAACTAAAAGAAATAATTTGAATTTTGAACCATTATGAAAGTAATTATATGAAATTTGGAAACAGAAAAAAATGCCGTGTTTTATTTTATGACAATTAGGTCAAATTAATAAAAATTATGTTTTTATTCATTTCAAAATATCCCATGTTTGTTGGTTAAACTGTGGGGGAGAAAAAGTAGCCAAATGGAAATAGTCGCGTTGTGAATAAATAGCGCGAATAAGATAACTGTGATGTCATCAAAGTTTATGTTTTGACAGATTTAGTTGTGAATGTCATTTTTGGAATAATTTTATTGCTTTAGAATTATGTTTTTCAATTCAGTTGAATCTCTTTTTAATATTATTATTGATAAATATTTTTGTACGAACTCGATATAACTTTTTAAAGCTTATAGTCAAAACTTCAGACTTTAAAAAGTAGGCACAAACCAACCAATCACGTTTTTGTGATTTTAGTTTCAACTATCGTTTATACAATAATGTATATTGTTGTTTATTTAACTTAATAATTTTTGTTTTGGTATATGTCTTATGACTTCTGTTTTCATTTGTCACAATAATCTTGGAAACAGCTACTAAGATATTTTCGTGTATTATATGTTTAAGGTAGGTTTATGTAGTACGCAGTTATATACTACATTATTAAGATTCATAACAATATATCCAACACACGAGACGTTTTGGCGAGAGTCTACATAAAGATCATAGTTTTATATAAATCAAACATTGAATAAATAAAATGTAAAAGGACTTCTGAACGATATACATCCATTAAGGGGACAGAAACTACTTTTTTCTGCTATCGTCATGTAATACTAAAAAAGAGGCCTTCCAGACTTTTAATAACAGAAAAATTGTCTTTGGTCTAACTTTATTCTTAGAAAATCCAGCGTCTGGTGTTGCATATCACTAATATTGTAATTGTGAAAGTTTGGATATTTATTATTTAGTAACTCTATCATCAAGTACAAAGCATTACTAAATTTAGTTTTTGTATGCTTAATATAGAGGAGTAGGCGTAGGTTATTTTATTATTTGTGACCTTGCACGCTTAGAATATGAATGATACAAATAGTATATTTAGAGGGTTGTTACTGCCTGAGTGTTAGTTCGTATGACAAGTTTCAACGTGTTCTCTCAAATAGTTTGTTTACATGAATTTTTGCAATAGACGTTTTGTGTGTTTTTAATTATAATGGATAAACTTGAATATCGTGTGGTCAGAAAATTCATCGTTTGAGATGGATTAACCCTAAAGAAAATTCATCTGAAGTTGACAAAAGTTTACGGGACTCTTCTCCTTCAATGTTAATCATTATAAAGTAGGCAGCTAAATATAAACGTGGTCGCACGTCCCTCGAAGATGACCCATGTGAAGGACGGTCAAAAACCGCAACCATACCGGAAACCATCGAAAAGGTGCACGATATCGTATTGGATGACAGGCGAGTGAAAGTGAGTAAGATAGCTGAAGCCGTAAGGATATCGGAAAAAAAGTGCGATATATCTTGCACAAAGAATTAGGGATGCGAAAGCTCTACGCAAGGTAGGTGTCGCATTTGTTGAATGCCGATCAAAAGCAAATGCGCAAACGAATTTCTCAATAATGTTTGAACCGATTCAACAAGGATCCGACCGATTTTGTGCAAAGATTTGTCACCATGCATGAGACGTGGGTTCACCACTATACGCCAGAAACGAAACAGCAGTCGAATCAGTGGGTGACAGCTGGTGGTTCAGCGCCAAAATAAAGCGAAGCGTCGCATCTGGCGGAAAGGCCACGCCCAGTGTGTTTTGGGATGCGAAAGGGATTATTTTAATTGATTACCTTGAAAAAGGTAGAACAATAACAGGTGAATATAACTTCAATCTTCTTGACCAGCTGAAAGTCAAAATTTGCGAGAAGTAGCCTGGCTCGAAGAAAAAAAATTATCTTTCACCAGGACAACACACCTGCTCACAAAGCTGCGCTAGGGAAGAGAAAACTGCAGGATTTGAGGTACGATTTGTTCTACCATACCCTCTATTCTCATGATTTGGCACCTTCAGACTTCCATCTATTCCCAAGTGTGAAGAAATTGGTTTCTGGGAAGCACTTCACGTCCAATGAAGAACGTGGATATTTTCACAGCCGTCCAAACTCTCACTTCCGGGAATAAACGCTGGACCAAGTGTGTTGAAGTCAAAGAGGATTATGTAGAAAAATAAAATAATTTTTCAACCAAAAATCACGGATTTTCATTGTCGGTGGGAGAATTTTTCACCTTACCTTCGTATCTCAAGGATTTAACATTATTTATGAACAGATGTTATAATAGCCTCATTGCTAAAGAAAATTCTCACCGCTTTACAAGAACATTGACAAAACAAATGTTTTTCAGTGCACCTTGACGTATATGTTTCCAGATATTATGTTATGGGAAAATATTATGTCAATATCGAAGTTTATCTAACGTTGCGCTCATAATTAAGACAAAATTTACATGGAAAATCATATCAACCGTATGTATTTATTGTTTTGTGCGATGCTTGAATATATTGCCACCTGTAGGAAATATGTTTGGAATTCTCTTCAAAAGTTTTTACATCATAACCATATAGACTTTGCACATAAAGTAAAATTTTCCCACATCAATTTAATACAGCTTAAATTTTTTTAAAAGGAAAAGTAAAATTTTACTCTAGTTCATTATATTGTTTGCTTTCAATTCCTCAGTCATATTTTGTGAAGTTGATAATTGTCCTGATATGACTATTTTATATGTTGATAGAGGCAGTCGAAATGTTTGAGTTACACTTAAAAATAAAGTTTAATAGAACATGAAATTGCTTAAAACAATAATTGTATGGTTCTGTATGACTATTAAATTTGCGACCATCTCGCCATGAACAAATTAAGAATTACCTACTAAAATAACAAAATATATGAAAAAAGAGGCGAGAATATATATATATATATATATATATATATATATATATATATATATATATATGTATATATATATATATATATATAATTTTTACCTTCACATATACATAAATATATGTTTTGGTTTTAAGTTACCGTAAATTTTTTAAATTCTGTCTCAATTTTTCATCCATCTTTAGCGGATAAAAGAATCTTTCCTAAATCAATTGGTTTTTTAACGGCCGTTACTCGTTAAGGTAATTAATTTAATGAGTGTTACTGTTAGTTAGTGTTGGAGTGAGCATACAAATAGCGGTTTCAAATGAATTTAATTTTACAAAAGTTCTTAACAATTTAAGAACTTTTGTAAAGTCATAGGACAATTCCTAATCAAGGTTGTAAAGATTAGAGCGACGTTCAATATGTCATCCCAAATTTCCATTCACAATAGAAATGAATAAAATATAAGCGATGTGTAAATACATTACCAAAAATGCTAGTTTATTTTTATTATCGTACCATTTTGAACTGATGTATTAATATTATATCTGAAAGGCTCTGTCAGTCTATCACTAATCATATTTAGTGGGAATTGTAGTAAAGACACTTATATAGGTATTTACAAAATGTTAACTCAGCTATGTATATCTTATATTGAGTAGAATATATGTGGGTAAATCATTTTTATATTCCAGGCTCGTGTTACAATATTTAATATTGCTTTAAAATATAAAGCGAGAGAACCTTTTTTCAAGGCAACTGATTGAGTTTATATCTACTAAAATAAGTGTGTTTTGACGAATTCCGTACGTCCACAAAAAAAGAAAACAAACCCAAAATGATTGTGTCTAACTCTCCATCTCTCACAGCTGATTGTTTCAGTAACTATACGATGTAAAAACTTTAAATTGGTATAATAATACAATTTACGTTTGCTAACTTTATTAAAAATATTCATGTACTCTATTTACTCCATCATGAATTAATGAGTCAGTTAATAAAATACAAAACAATTTTTTCCCTGGATTGATTGTTGGACCGGTCTGGTTTTTATGATCAATCCGATAGAATGTAGCTTTTATTGGCACAACTTCACAGCGCGAGGGTGCATGCAACCTAGTTGCCGTTTACTAGCAACTAATGATTTCAAGCCGGTGAAAACAAAATCAAAAATTATTTCCAGCAACATACACCAAAATACAGGTAAAAGTTATTAAGTCATTAAAATTTCTCATAATATAACTTATATAATTAATAGACATGTTCTTCCTTACATACAATAAACATTCAATACTCTTTAACAAAAGAGCATTTTCATATCTTTATGCACTATTAAAATTACTCGAAAATATTTAGATTATTTTGTAGGGTAATCACGATTACGTATGTATATATTACCGCTGGATTGCGTGAAAATACGATCAGCGTAAAGTATTAATAATATATTTAGCATGAAAAATTACAATTAACATAATTGAGAAATGAAGTTATTCCCTGGCTCGACGACTTTATGAGTTGTTTCCCTTAAAGAAAGAAAATGAAAACACACCTTCACATAACTGGTAAATTTACAGAAAAGTAATGATGGAAGAAACATATCACAAATATGAAAGAAAGCTCATAGGATTCCTTATATTATTGTATAGTAGTATTATGTTAGAAAAAATTAATAAATGTAATTACTGATAACTTTTATAGCATATTTTGTTTTCTAATCGTTATCTTAGATTTAATTGTGAGACTAGAATATTCAGAAGTCATAAAATCTAGTCTGTTTAATTATTTAGCACTTACTATGTCGAAAATTTCTTTATACGTGTTTAAAGAACGTACTTGATGTTAAACGGAAATCGATACACGATAATCAATTTAATCTATCATTTCTGTCATTGCCATTTTTGGTATATTTAATGTTTTTAAATTAAGCTTAGATTTGCCTATAAATAATTTTTCATTTACCTGAAATGTTTTATTCGACTTATCCCAAATATTTCCCACCTATTCTATATTATGAGGATCATTTAATATTTTCGAATTCTATTCTTTCAGATCAAAATCAGATAAATTCTTTAAAACCAATTAAGTCTGTAGCTTGAATTCGAATCTAGGTTGTGATTTAAAAACATGATTTTGTATAAGCATGGACATATTATTAAAATTAAAAAAATGTTTAGTACTTTAAATTCATTATGTAAACCATTATTAAATCAAAAATACATATTCTATCTTTAAACAAACGAGACATGTTCAAAATTTGGAGCATAAAGTTCATCGAAATTAAATATCCATGAACTGATAAACAAGACTTCCTTAAATAGACTGCTATTTCACTTGAACGTTTTCATCTCGTTTATATGCTGTACTATGAAAGTGCGTGTAGGAATATTAGATGTGATGAATTGAAGTGGAAATATCTTTAAATCTAAGTACTAATTATTCAAATTCAAGTAAAAATTACACAAACAAAATAAACTTAGTACATTACTTACATAAATAGACTCATGAGAATATTGGAGAGTCCAATATAACAGCGTGTTCATACCGAAAAGACGTGTTTTACATATAAGTATTCGGTGTAGTTTATTGAACTTTTGAAGATAAATAAATAGTTTTTAAACAATTACAGTGATATTAAATCTAAAATCACTTTTGGAAAATTATATTTTCATTAATTATACGAGGCAAGGTGCAAAATTTTTAGACCGAGATGTATATAACCAGCGAAAATGCAAATAACTATTTTTTCAATACAACTCCAATGTATTTCAACAAGTTTTTTAAACCACGTTTTAATGCATTTCTATAACTCTTATGAAGCAGCCCGAAATTTTTAAATTTTGTCTTCAAAATTCGATAAAATGGTTCGACTTTCTTCCATTATCCGTATTAATTTCTTTTTCTCAAATTTAATTTCAATTTGGAGAACGAATATAGTCACTCAGTGTTAGGTCAGGATAATAAAATGGATGATCCAGTTCTATAAAGACACATTTTTGACGCAAGTTTGGCACCATGACAGATATGTGTGGGTACTTGTTTTGTAGCAACAATGATTCCTCAGCATTACAGGGTTCCTTGACGCTGCTCCTTAATGACTTTTCTCACAACTGTTCAATAAAAAAGCGGAATAGGGGGAAGTTACGTAGGTATTAGGTTTTTTAAACTCCACAAATAGGATTCCTTTCCAATCCCAAAAGACCCTTGTTATCATTTTTTTCAAGAATTAATTTTTTTTAAGAATTTTTGATGCTATTCCGTTGGTCCCTTTATTCAGCGAGGAATTGTGGTAAAGAATTATAATTTTACCTCCTCTGGCAATGAAGTTTACAATTACTCTCTGTCGACTTTCACAGAACAAAAATTCAATGGGAATTTCATAATTCGTTCTTATTGAACAGCCAAAATGAGTTTCAGAATCCATTTTATACTGATCTTGATTATCCCTGTGCAATCGGGCAGAATTAATAGCGTTATTATTTTTAAAGAACCCACGATGCTACTAATTTGTTAGTCTTCAAATATCCGTCTTTCAATATTTATTTCCCACCAGTTTGATGATTGATTCTTTGATTGTTTCCAATGGCAATCTATGGCAGGGTTTACCTTCAATTGATTCTCTGTCTAATTTAACATTTTCTGCCCATTTTTTGCAGTGAATAATAAAAGCAAATAGTTGCTATTAACAGTATTCACGAGTAAGTGTTGCTTAATTTCGGTTGAAGATTTCCCATTTTTAGTAATGAATTTAATTACTGCACGATACTAAATTTCACTTACACAAATTGCTTAATACACTCGTTTGTATTTAATGGTCCAAACCCATCGAGAGAAATTATATTTATGCGGGTATTTACTGAATATTTTACCAATCGAATGAAAATAAAAATGATTAAACAATGGATGTTTTAAATTTACATGCCGGAAACTTTTAGATTTATGCAGTAGGTATCTCTATAATTGCCAAACCTCCAGGAAATGTGCTTGGTTCTATGTTAATTTGAGACCATTTATTTAATGGCAAACAGTAGAAACTAATTTTTCTATAAACACTAAATTCGAATGAATATTTGGATTAAAAGAACACGAGTATCAAAAGTACAATTACACATATCCGAAAATTACAACCTTGCCAAATTTTCTATTTCAAACCTGTATGTAGAAAAGAAATTACTCACATTCCCATATTATTATTTTCTTAAATCAAAATATTTCATTAATTTTGCTTTTTACAGATGTAAGCAATTAGTGCCAGAAAAGTATCCCAAGCAGTCCCGATTTGGCCAAGGAATTTCAACAATATGTTTCGTTGTTATATTTTTAACTCAGAGATCAAGAATCATGCCATGAACACTACAAAATAACATAGCGTATAATAATTTTATCATACTTTCAACTTCAATTCCTCCGTTCAAGGAAATTTTCTACACAAATAAAGATACAAAGGCTTATCGGACACTGTAAGAGTATCCCTCTTCCACAGCGAACGGAAGCCTGAAGGTCGGTAGTGGCAGACTTTTCGCTACGATAGGCTGCAGAATCTCCAGCATTTCATGTTTACAGCAAATAGAAGGAAGGTATTTTGGTAAGGGCGAAAAAAGATGAACCGATAATATTTCTCGTCCAATAATACCTACATATGAATTGCGCTCCGCTATGTGAAGTATGCGTGAAGTTTATTTTTAACGTCTAGCGTACTGAAGTCGTGATGTCTGAATAAAGCTAATATATTTGTCCACCAAGTTATTTCTCAGAAAATAAAAAAAAATGATCTTAAAAATAATAGTAGTATATGTGTGATTACCCTATACGATTTTCTGATTACGTTTTCGCTCTCAGTTTCTGTTGCGTAACCTATAGATGTTTCGTTTTATGTATTTGCAATTTAATTCAGCTTAATTAAAAAAAGTGATATTTTTTTTTTTATTCTTTTTTTTTGTATAATAAAATAAATATATAAAATAAAATTGCATTTTAGCCGACACGATGAACTATAATTTGTTTTTCTTTTCAGAAAGAACCATTGGTTCGATTCGAATTTTATCAAATGTTCAATTTAACTTAATTCAATTTTTCTATCAATTAAATTTAATTTAAATTTTTGTTTAATATTAAGATGGTTGAAATTAAAATCGTAAAGGATTAAATCACTGAATTCCGAAATCTTTCACGACTGCTGGAGTAGACAACAATGTTCGTTAAAATCGTGACATGAAAATGAATAATAATTTATCGACTTCAAAAAGTTCATATTAATATAATAATATCATACAATCAAAATCGCTGTAGCTGAATGGTTAGAAATATAATGTTTGTGATATATGGATTTCAAAAGAAATTCATATTTACCATCGTATTCAACTTTATTAAGAAACACTATCCATTTCTTTTCTGATTAAATGTAAAGGAAATATTTACATCGATTATAAATTTGACCGCGCCATAAGCAGAACAAATCTTTTGTTCTATCCAGCTCGTGTTTATCTTTCAAACATTTAAATATTCGCAAATTATTTAGGATACTGTCTATCCATTTCGCCCAAAAAAATTTCCAGGAATGTCGGTTTGATAGGACTAATTTACTTTCGAGAATTATCACTGACTAATGAACTATTTAAAGATTCCTTGTTACCCGCCCACGGTTTTATCAATGACTGATCGAATCGGTATTCAGAATGGAAGCGGCGTTTATAATGAACTAATGATTACATTCGGTTCATTTGGTGAAACTTAAAGGGTCTTACTGAGCTATTTTATACCTCTCATTGTTATTATTTACCTAGCTTCAGTTTAGTTTGTGAATTATTTATTTATGCGTTTATATAGTAAAGTATGGAGGTGAATAGTAATATGTGGTCTGTGTTGTCCATTAAAAATTTATTTAGTATAATAAATGAATATGCCAAAGACCCTAATAATTTTAAGCTAGAATTATAATTAACGTAACCGTGTAATTTATTTACATTTGGAAATTTTACGCTAACTGAAAAAGCAAAGTATACTGGTATTATAGTAGTAATGTCAATCACAATATAGTAAATCAATCACAATTGCATAAAAACAATCATGACGTGAACAGTGTAAAATATCAGTACCATGAAATATGTAAGTTTGAAAGCAAAAATGAACATATCCTTATAGAGACATAAATCGGCATTTTATATACAAAATGTAACAACATAAAATTAACAAGACATACATAGTATATACAGTGATAATTAAATGACAGGAATGAGACATGGGCTAAAGAACCAATTTCGATATGTAGCGTGTCTTAGGCAATTTTAGTTCTATGTTCAGTGGGCGCTATATCCATTTCACATATATACGAAAGATTTTACCTAAATTTTACCTAGGCAGTTCGACGGTAGAATGTCCTTGTCTTTAGAACGTAGTTCAAAACTACTAATTGACAGATGTTATAACTTAAATCGGATGATTAAAGGAATTAGAAGATTATTAAGAATATCACACAAAAATAATAACATGTAAAAGATTATACCGGTCATGAATTTCAAACCATTCAAATCACGTGAACGATGTTGAAGTTGTACATTCTGAGATCGAAGTTGAATCGTATAACTCACATATTTATTAATTTAGAGATATTCTAGTTACCTAAACTACAATATATACATCTTCATACTTTAAGATAAAACATTGTGCGTGTCAGCTCCAACGCGCCACTGGAGTTTACTCTTTAAATACGATTTTCTTGGAATATATAAAATAGGTAAAGAGGGTAAATGAACGCATCACTTATAATAGTGAAAGCATATATATATATATATATATATATATATATATATATATATATATATATATATATGTAAATATAAAGATAAAAGATATAAAGACATTGTTAGAAGGAATGATTTCCTTCATTATTAACATCATCTTGAATAGTATCCATTTCGGCAGTAGGAACATCATTATTAAATATTGTGACCAAAGTTTTGTGGTAACTATAATACGACACGTAAACGTCAGAAGTTACATACGTTACGAATCTTGGAAATATCGCATCAATGGTTGCACCACATCTAGTCATCCCGAATGTCGTATCAGAAACTAAATCTAAATAAAATACTATATTCAAAAATTGTATTAAAGGCAGTCCGTCATCTGTATCGAATTAATATTGAAATCGCCGCCAAGTATAAGTAGAAGTTCATGATAACGTTTCTTCAATAGCTTTGAAACTCCTTCTTGAGAAAATATATTATGTTTCTAACATTTCGATTGACTAAAATATAAATTGTGACTACAACAATTTATTTACCGCTTAGCAAAGTACATATCGCGGCACATGTGTTCCGCGAAATATACTATGATAATAGATTTACTTGAATTCTTCCAGCGTGGAGAATTTCTAGACACAATTGCAAGATATGCAAGTAGCATTCATGATAACCGCATAATCCAAAAGTCACCACTATTTATTAAACTAAGAGATCTGACATTGGGTGGCATTTTTTAGGAGATAATGGATATATCCATGCCTTCCATTTCTTTTAAAACCTTTATTAAATCAGTGAGCAGAATAATATTAATGCTCACATAATAACAAGCAATATAGTGGAAAAAATGTTTGGCGTTTCGAAGAAGCGATTCCCGTGTTAAAGCTACGGTATGGTTATAAGTTGACTATCATGGTAAATACCATTGTTACATGACATACATAACTTAGCTATTTATCTAATGATCGGCTTCCTGAGGAAACTAAACAGGTATTATAAGAAGTTATCATCATTCCAGTTCCCTTGGAAATCGGTTGGGACTTACGAAGCGACAAGTTTTATTGATTCATATTTTGCAACCAATTAAGGCTTTCGCAAAATTGTCTGCAAGTTTAACACTAGTAGATCATATGTTACTTTTAAATGCCGATAAACATTAAACTTTTAATTTTTACACTTGCTTCATCTTTGTACTCGATTTATTGTTACACTTGCTTCATTTGTTTGCTGTCAAGATTTTGTGAGGTAAATATTATTAGTTATGTTATCGGATTCAATATTATTTCCTTTATTATTTGTATCAACTTTTTTAAATTTATTAGTACTTAAACACTTATAATAACTATTACTAGTTAAATATCTTAATACGTTACTAAAGTGCGTTGTCTTTATTTTTGATTTGTGTTAATTTTCATGTTATTATATTTTTAATATTGAAAAGATTTGAAAATTTTATTTGTTATATTTTTCCTTGTAATGATCGTATCCCTCTAATATAAATAAACATTAAATTAATTTCCAAGTGTATAGATAATATTACATATACTTGTATCCACAGAACTTGTCTACAGGAAAGTAGCACCAATTAGAAATCAGGGATAAAATGCCTTAGCAAGCAGTGCTATTTATTTAGAAACTTATTAATACATATCTATTTTTCACATTTGGTAATTTAATAAATTCCTACAAAAACATATGCTGAATTTGAAAAGTTATTTATTATTATCCTAAATTTAAATTCAAAATTCGATTACTGAAATTCAATCTGACTAGCGACACAATTCCTTTGTTTTTTAAATACTTTGCACTGGATGTTTCACTTTACCTATAGCCAAAAGATTAAAATCTGCAGTCAATTAGTTTGGACTAGATAATATAAGCCACTGACTGCCTTAACTCAGGAATTTATCAATACGTATTTACTCCTCATATTTGGTAATTTGATAAATACTTGCGAGAACATATTATATTCTGACAAATATAATTCGAGCACAAATGAAAACAGGGAAATTGCATCAAGTAACAATAGTTTGTTATTGAAATACAATGTGATTATAGTTCAATTTGCCTATAACTAAAAATAAAAGTATATTCAATTGGTTTTTACTAGATAATATAAAAAAAATTTAAGATGGTTTCAATATAAAAACAAATTTCATTAGGTAAAAGACCACTTCATTGAACATTAGTTTTACCAATTTTTTTGCCAAATGGTAATGCATATTTATGGACCCTTATTAATAAAGCTTGACAACGTAAATCCGACTTTAACAATTAATAAAAAATTATCACCATTTTTGTGTGAGATCAAAAATATAAACATTAATATTTTTTAGCTTTTAAATGTTTTAAACAACGTGCTACCCAGCCTTTCTACACACAACAAAATAATGACTATATGATTTATTATTGATAATTTAACAATTTGTTCTGTAATTTAAAAAAATATGAAATAAAACACACATGTGGAAGAAAACTTACGAAAATAAATGTAATGAAAATAAAATTAATACAAAAAGTATAAAAATTAGTTATATAAAAAAATTACAAGGAAATAAGAAAAAAACAATATTTAAAACACAAAATAATAAGAAAAGGAGTAAGCAAAAAATTAGTAATCGAAAAACGTATTTCATTTATTTTTCAATTGCCTCTGTGCAACTTCAGCACCAGCCTTGGTTTCTCGAGCTTCGCTTAACAAAATTCCCTTGCAGATTTCATGGAGTTTGTCTTGTCTCTACTCCACTTCATGCCTCATGCAATTTCTTTATAATTCTTTCGTCTGAAGTAACTGACGTTGGCTGAAAGTGAGCCGGATATCCAAATGCAGACTGCTGGTGCGTCATTTGGATATTGGTACATTCGTGTCCACGTCTAAGATGGTTTCCTTTGCCTCAACCCTAGGCTGACCAGGAAGAACATCTTCCTTTGCCTCAGACGATTTTGACAAAATTTTCGGGACTTCAGCGAAAACTTCACTTTTACTAGTCGATCGTTGCTCAGACGGATCTGTATATAATTGACTCTAATTAATTTAATGTCAATTCATGAATATCGCAAATGGACAAACTTTAAATTTTAACACATTTTCGTGTATCTATGGAAAGAAAATAGAAGTTCAATTAAAAACTTCTTAAATGAAATTCACAATTTGTAATTTTAAAAGTCATTAAATTATAAACGACTTTCCTTTGTAATATTGCTTCTTCAGCATTAAATATAAATTCTAATAAAGTTCGCTTCAAGTAAATCCATTTAGAAACTTTCAGTACCCCTATACTATATTAGTCGTTTCTAGAAAACAATATAAATAAAAGATGAATTGTACACTTATTAAAATATGCGTTGTTTATCTCGAATTAATTGCTTGATGGGAATCGGAATTAGAGAATCGTTTGATGGGACTTTCACAATTAGCCTTGGTGCTATTAAAGAAATAACGCGGTCAATTTGGATGTAGGTAATCGTGTTTGTCCGCCGGTGGCCACCCGATGCTGCCTTCCCCTGCCAGCTCTGCTCTCTGCTTGGCTTTTATATTATGCCAAGTCGGCACAGTTGTCTTCATTTTTCCTGAAGAAACGAATAAAGTACACGTTATTTAAAATAAAAGAGATTACATTCGTGCAAACAAATTAATTCTGTATTCATCAAAGAAATTAATTCGGACTAAAAGCACTGATCTATTATAATTATATAAAATCATACATTTGCATGTTGATTGTCCCTATCACCTCTCAACTCAACTTCAACACTCGACTCAGATCCCATATACCATTACAGAAATTATTCATACTACAAGTTTATAACAAATAATACCTGTTTTTATAACTCCATAATTTGAATATGCCGATTGTATAACGATATTATTTCTCAACATCCGTCGTTGGACATTGATGAAACGAAATTATTAACATTTAAAAAGGAAATACAAAATATATTATTTATAAATTAAACCAGCTACAATATAATACATATTTTGTTCAGTATAGGAAATAATATAATTCCATGTTAATACTAACTTTAATAATTGATCAATACATTTTGTAACATATTTAATAAAACAAGTAATCGTTGAAAATGTGTACATAGATACTCTAACCATTTTGTGCACACATAATAAGAGTCATGGCCTACTTTATACTCTGTTCTTTTTATTTTATATCTACATGAATGTAACTTGTTTAGCGAGCCTTTCAATAAATAAATAAATAAATTCTACTTTCATTATAAACGTGAACATTTTACTGCACTTACCCTTTCGTTAATAACACCACTAACAATATATAGGTATCTCGGCATATTTTTCATATTCACATTTGCCCCATCGGGGCGTTTTTGAATATACATATATACATAATATTTCAAATACATTTATGTATCCAATATCTGCACTCTTTTTCCGTGTAGTTTATTTTTCTCGTATTCATATTAATACTTTTGTTAAACGAAATAATTTCAGCTGAAACAAACGTCGCTTACAAATGTCAATAAATAATTTGATACGTCAGTTAACAATGTGTCGGAAATTAGCTAATTTTACTCACTTTTTTTTAACGCTCTGAACTTCGTACGTTTTGAACTTTTAATTTTACTACTAATAAAACTTCATTCCGGGCGCTATATATAAAATCGTTTCTTAAGGAGTGAACTCCAATAAAGTAGAATTTCAAAATATGCACTTTGATTTGTAGTGGGAAAAATAATACGTTTGAGGAGAAGAAAGATAGAAAAATTGACGACTGAAAGAATGAAAGCCAAACAGTTAGGGGTAGAACGTCCGTGTGTACTTTGATTATATATTTAAAGACCAGGTTTTTTAATCAATCGAGTAGACTCCAAATTTGGTGAAAAGGTTTTTTTAGGGAAGCAATAAAAGAGTGTTAAATAATTTCTTCGTGTAATAAATGATGGTTATAAATAAGATAAATTATAATTTCAAACCGTTCCTTTATCACAGGATCGTCAGAAGTAAAAAAGTGATTAGAAAATATATTACGTTTCTTCAGCAATGATTTTCAGAAATTTCTATTTACTTTTTACAGCCACAAAGGTAACAATTGAAGTAATCCGCGAATGTTTGTCCTTATTTCAGTCGATTAATCCAAATTTCAAAATTTACATAAATGAAAATATTAATAATTATCAGAATAGTAGATGTCGATTAATGGCAACATGTAGTCATCAGTTACTACGAGCAGTGTATTGAGGTAAGGTAATAAGAATTAATACTAGAGACAGACACAGAGATTCAAAAACTTAACGCTAATTTAGCAATGAAAATCATTGTATTAAGTTTTGTCAACCTTACACAACTTTCGATAAAATATTTTTAACAAAACAAAACCAACTCCATAAAAGTTGGTACTAAAGAGGAAAAAAATAAATAACTCAAGATAGGTTCCTACTTATTCCAAAAAAATAAAAAAGTTTCTTATTTTTGAAGTCTGTTTCAGCACTGTTAACCAACTTAAACAAATTTATAATTTTATTCAATTTAAATTTAAAACTGTAATTTTTGATGGGCTAACAGTACCAACTAGTTTTGTAAAGGACACGTTCATAATATAAAATTTTGCAATTGTTTAAGTTGATCGATAGTGCTGGCACTGACTTCAAAAATAAGTAATTTAGTTATTTATTGTGAACAAGCAGGTGACTATTTTTACATAATTATTTTTACTTTCTCGAAAATTTTTAGTGGCCAATAGTGTCTATTATTTCATTATACCATTATACCATCAGTTAAGAAGTTACATTCTTTATCTCTAGAAGTCATCATCAGACTCCGAACTGTATAATGACGTAGTAATTTTGTAAAGTGACAACTACTTCATCAAAACTTTTGAATCACATTTGATTTACTACCATCCATTAAGGAGTTTCATTTCCTGATCTGGACTTCAGATCATCACCGTATCTACTTGAAACCACTTTGCACATACACTTTCAAATAAAAAAAACCGGACAAGTGCACATAGGACCTACGCACGAATAATTTCGTAACACGAAATATTATTCAACTTATTTCATATGCACCGAAGTGTATTTTGATTTTTGTAGGTATAGTTGGACAGAGCAGTTGGGTGACAATGAATTTAGAAGTATATATCTTATCATCGCCTTTTAATTTAAATTGATGTAATAATAATTATAGTTAATAATAAATTTAATAATAATTTATAGTCTTTTATTTTAAGTTAAACGTAGTTTTCCAAACACAACATTGAGTTTAATATTAAACAAATTTATTGCTGCAGTAAGTACCGATAACATCCCTTATCTTAAAAACTACACAATACATCTTATTGATAGTTTATTTTAGGTTCTAAAACTTTAATTTTTTAAAAATTTTACACTTATCAGTTGAAAAGGTGGAAGGGGGTATACACGTACCTCCTTCCACCTTCCTACAAAGGTAGAGGAGGGTACACACCCTCCTCTACCTTTTAAGATTTTGGAAGCGCCTATCCCACCACCTGTTGACTTAAATAAAAAAGTTATTTTGGAACCTCTATATCAATTTATAAAAGCTATCTAACGATACACAGCCCTATATACATTGGATTTTTTTTCATCCCTCAGATCTCTTCTTGCCATTTGGCTACGACACCCTAAAAATTACGAAAATCGCCTCGGAAATCTCGAATAAATCGGTGTATATAACAAAAATAGGAGTCGAGATATAACCTCCTCCTTTTGTTAAAGTCGGTTAGAAACAGATTATTTTCTATAAAAACTTTAGCTTCATTTGTTGCCGTGGTTTATATGAATTTATCTTAATACGTTAATAATATTTTAATTTTAAATATATGATTGAGGAATTTATTTACTGACTTTTGTAACAATATCAAATTTATTTATTTTTATCCTGATTTTTGTAAGTATACAGGGTAATCATTAATTTTTTTTTAATAATTTTTCATATTTCTTAGAAATAGAGAACATTATTTATAGGCTGACGTGTACAATTGGATTTTTTTTACTTATCAACGAATTAATTTTGTAGATTTGATACAAAGATAATTTATTAAATTTTTCACAGATACTTTATTGATAATTATCAATATCAAATAAGGTACTAGCCACTCACTAGAAAATTTATGATATTGCGGACATGATATAAAATTAAATTAACATATTACATGTAATAATTAAGGATAAACCTGTCTACAATTTATTATCAATGCTACAAAGTTTCAATTTAATATTTAATTCAAGAGTGGATTTATTGCTGGCCGAATTTCTATCAGGGTTGACAAATACGATCCATTCAAATTGAAATAAATAGAAGTTCCGTTCAAAGTTTATAAGAGCCATTTGAAATAGATGACACTTTTAGGAAAAGTACCGTTTTGAATAAGTTAATCGTTTGTTTATCAGTTTATGAATTCTTAATTTCGCTTGACTTGGTTTTATCCTCTACATTACGCTGTCTTTTTATTTTTATGTACCTTTTCCTTTCATACTTAATGAGTTTAACATATTTTAATTTTTACATTCATCTGCAGCCATGACTATTGCCATTATCAGCCGCTGGAGACAATGTACGGAAATAATTCCTCCTAGTGTTTCTACAGAATTTTGTCTATACATATTATTCCTTGGCAAAAAAATACATTATCCATGAATTTTGTTCAATAGGTCTTAGTTCACAGTTAAACATTACATTATTTTTATACAAGTTACTAATAATGTTGAATTTCAATAAAGGCGATATTGAACCTTAAGTAATATGATTTGCATTAAATCTGAAGAAAAAGCGATTATAACATGAAACTATGAAACAAGAAAAAAAACTGTGTGTTGATTTTCATACACTGTAAACAATATTTCGAAGTGATAAGAGCATGACTGATATTATATTATGTAAAATATATTGATCACCATTCAATGGCATAATGCACATTTGTGGGCCAGAAACTTTTTTTGAAGTCTAGACCATGCAAATGTCGCCTTGGTTATGGAACCAAGTTTTTAGCATTTATTACACTAATATCACTTTCTATTAGGTTCCCCATTCTAGGTTTTACCAGAAACAGTTTCTTGGCAAGATTAGAGTCATCCATTCTGACAATATGAGAAGCCCAGTTTAATCGATTTATTTTGATAAATAAAAAAACTTATCCAGTTGAAATATCCAGATAAATAAAAATATTCCTTCCTAATTTTTCTTTAATCATACTCGTTATTTAAATACTGAATTAAATATAATTTTATATGCAAAAGTAAAATGCATTAATAGAGTCTTTTATAGCCTTTTTTGCCTTCCTTTTTTCTGTCTTTTAACTACAATAGAAATATTTTACTTTAATTTGGATATTTATTTTTATATTATATATTTTTATTTTACTTTTGATTTTAATATAGTCTGATAGTTGAGATTAATAAAAATTATTTTTAATTTCTTGATTTTTTTTGGCGATATTTTGCAGATCCGAATAAAATTAAGATATTTGTAATACCGGATTTTAAAATGAATATTATGCCATAATTTTTGGGAGCACTGTAATAAGAGGGTTTTTTAAGCAATAAACTTTATTGGGGACTGAAAATAATTTTAACGCTACGTAGTAATTGTGTATTAGGGTGCGGGTCAAAATTTCAATTGAACTTTCGTTTTTGAACAATTTGTAATTTATTGGTTATTCTATTGCAACTTTTAAACATGTATATATATATATATGTATATATATATATATATATATATATATATATATATATATATATATATATATATATATATATATATATTGACTGCAAATGAACGAATATATTCTATAACTATTTTGCTGTCGAATAACAACCATATGCAAACTAAATCATATAATTTACTTCAGATATCACATTAAGAATCCGACCTTG
The DNA here is from genome assembly GCA_039881145.1 of Druceiella hillmani. Taxonomy (NCBI): domain Eukaryota; kingdom Metazoa; phylum Arthropoda; class Insecta; order Lepidoptera; family Hepialidae; genus Druceiella; species Druceiella hillmani. The sequence continues at coordinate 4,017,227 of JAYKKI010000029.1, read as the reverse complement.
ATTTAATGCTTTACATTTATTATTTATAAAATTTTTGAATAAACTAAATAAAACTATCAAAATTATCAAACTTCAAAATAACGGAAAAAATATACGACAACTCTCTATCAAAATTTGTTGACTTCTTCTCCTCATCTGTAATTATATATAAATTTTCATTCATCCAGTCATAAAATAAATCATAAAATTAGTCTAAACAGATAAATAAATAAGGAGATTGCAACCTTTGTTTATGGTTTTGATATTACTAAAATTTTGCTGAAACACTAGTAAACATTTTCCAATTATGTAAAAATATCATATACTTTTTACTTTAACCAGACATAGTAAAATAGTAATTTTTGTTTAAATTCTTCTTTGGAAAATTTAATATTCATTCATTTATTCTCAATTTAATCTCTAGTCTGTATATATAGGCGCCTGGATTCGGTTACGAGAGGCATTTTAACAGAAATATTCTATGTCGATTTCAGTCGGTGATCATCAAAATTATCTTTCTTCATTTACTTTATTAAAATGGAATAACGGAAAATTCTAAGTCTCTAATTTCAATATTCAAAATATTGAAAGTGGTAAAAACACGTCAACCCTAACAAAAAACCAGTAGTTGAATTTAATATCATTTAAATATTCAAACTGTTAACCAAAAATAGTATTAAAGTTACAAAAATTTCAGCCAAGGTACACATGAACAAGGGTTCCGTAATGTGTAAAGCTCCACATGAAGCATTTTTTGCAAAATTTCATGCGCTTAGGTCTAAAACTGTAGTAAATGTAAGGCCGTGACAGACGGATGGACGTGAAAAATTTTAAAAATGTTTTTTTTAAGACGGAAATCAAAAAAATTCAACGTAGTACGTATCAAATTTCATTCTCCACTTTTCAAAATTATTGAAAAATTTATTTAAAATTATATCCAATTTATATCAAGTAGGTCTGCTTTAAGAAAATAGAGTCTCAATTTCTACTAAAGCATGTCTTTACTAAATATAAAATACCTTTGCAACTTTAAATGAATAATAAACCAGCTTCATATATTGATAGTTGTCGCCTTAGCGATTGTAGTTCATTTTAAAATATATATTTTGGAAACAGAATTAAATTCATACTATGTAATTTTAATCAGACATTAAACTGGTAACACATTAGTAGAAGCGATAATGTATACGCCATTATTGACAATAATCGAAGAAAATAGAAAATATTACATTTTAATACCTTAACCTCCCACAAATACTGGACTTGTAAAAAAGTCGAAGCGACTTTCGCCAACTCTCGCCGAACGTTACGAGTTAAAAAGCGTGAATATATTTAAATACATGTTTTGTTTAATAAAAATAAAAGGAAACACCAAGCTTGACAGTAGAATAGTGGTAAAATTTATATTGAATTTAACTGGAAATTATTACAAACTCTTCATTTTAAATATGCTAACATCATAGATAACTCACATTCACTTTTATTCTTATGAAAATAAGTGGTATATTGGCACAAAGCAAAATTATTCAATGTTTTATTATTACACAGTAGCAGATTAATTAATAAAATAAGAAGTTTTTTATTTCTCTTCAATATATAAGACGAAAATAATCTATGACACTTTTTTGATTCGTTACCGAAAAAATTATAGACTTTAGTTTAAAATAAATATATTTTTGGTTTTCAAAATAAAAAGTACTTAAAAATAATCTTAGTAATTCAAAATTTATAAAAAAATCATTAAATTATCAATATAACCGGTTTTCTTTCCTGTGAACTCACATTATTCAATATTCAAAGTGGAAGGAAAGGTTTGTTGCTTAGTGCCGATTTGCTTTGTTGATATTTTGCGGTGCCCATTGTACATAGCGCATATTCAATACAGTGCCAACAAAATTATTTAGTATATAATATAGTAAAATAAGACGATTATTTTGTAATCGAGAACCGATAGAAACCGGCTGGCTTTATCAATTTAACATTAACCTCCGTATAAAAATTCAGAAATTTTAATGGAAGCAAGGTGATTGGAATGAGTATAGAAAGTTCAACCGAAACAGCAAAATTTGTAAAGGACTTATCAATCTGCCTTTAGGTTTGTTTATTGATGACATAAAATTCAATCAATTAAATAGCACCAGAAATGCTGAACTGAAATTACTCGATGTTTTACATTATGGTATATTTTTTCCCCAATTATTCAATATTAATAACAGAATAAGCTAGTTATCAATACGACATAACAAAATAAAAAATTATTACGTACATTCATTACTCATGACTTCACCGAGAAAGTGATTTTCTGTGGACGATACATAGTAAAGTCCTCCCACTACGCTCAGCAGTCACTGATTGATGCCCTTGTTCTGAGTTGCTTGCCGCAGAGACAAAGGAGTCACTGCAAACGGAAAAAAAGAGGAAAAACGCTATCACCACCGCTGCTGCGATATGATTTAAAATTGATCAAATGCTACACGGCAGACATTTAGACATTGACACCTACATAAACATGAAAGAAATGCTAAATGAAAATAATTAGACCAAGTGAGGATAATAAAATTCCATAGGATCCTGTTTCGAGCATTTATACCAAAAAGTAAAAAAAAATGTAATCTTTGGTATAGTTTACAAAATTTAATTAACTCATAGATTTCTATTTCTTTATTTACGTGTGTCAAAAAAATAAAACTAGTGGTAATACGTTTGTGACTCAGAATATCAACGTAATAATTAAAAATAGGACAAGAAACAGAATAGAAAATAAGGAAAGTAATTAAAAATAGGTAAACATGTTCGACAATTAGTCAATAATTATTTTATTTCTCATCTAAACTATTAGAATGTGAATAATATTCCTTACGTTCAATCAGAGTTAAACAAGGATTTTTTCCCCAGCTCTCCTTCCTTTTTATAACGATACTGTTCGCCCTCTTTTACGCTATCGTTACGTACTATAAAACTAAGTCTAACGTCGCCTCTTTGAATAGATAATTTTCTCAATGGATGCTAAATGGATTTAATTTGGCAAACATTCCAAAAGTTTTGAATTTAAAAAAGAACATTCATAAATTATACTACTGAACCTTCCTTGTGAATAAATCTTTCCATAGATTGATTCACAAGGAAGATTCATTTGCATAATTTATGAATGTTTCCTTTTTTTGAAAATTACAAAATATGTGATGGTAATTGTTAATGAATCCGCAGAGATATATTCTACGGAATATCTTGCCGTGTGACTTAAGATATATTGAAGTTAAAATATCGGAGATACATGGAATAATATTGTTCTCCTCAAACAGTTTTATAATAAAATCAACGACGACGTGTATAAATCACATGTATAAATCAGAATTTCCTTGTGTAATAAACTTACCTCAAAAATTGATTTAACCTTAAGATGATGTTTTAAGTGGGAAAAATTATACTCAATAACTTCCGCGTGAAAACTCTTCGTCTGCTCATGCGAACCCGAGACTGATAATAATGATAATATAGGTTAATTAAAAACAATATTTTCGAAACTTGATTAAAAAAAAAACAATTAAAAGTGTTAAAATTTTAATAAGTTACCGTTGCCAAGTGATAAGAACGGAATCCTTGTATTACCGTCATATCGTCCTTCTTTGTTACACCTTGTTATTTCCATAGTTTGAAACCCACCTGCATATAATTTTGCAAGCTTATGGATGACTCAATTTATATATAAATGTTAAGTACAAAAGTACTTCCCAATACACCAAGCAAATGTTTATAAATTTTAAAGTTAAAGTGCAGTCAAATTTGAATTTGACAAGTTTTTATTATGATAAATACGTTTCTAACATGACTAAAATTCATACATTTATCTAAAAAAGAGACTGGGCTACATAAGGGCAAAATTAAATAGTGTCCGGTGTATTTGAGACTCTTTAAGAGAAGTTATTAATTAATCGCTAATGTGATTAATTAATAACTCTTTTTTCAATTAACGGCTCTCCCTTTAAAGTACAAGCTTGTCTTTTGAATTCATAATTAATGAAATTAACTCAACCGAGTCAATAGTTTAGAAATAGAATGTTCTAGCATTAGAATAATAAAGAAAATTTTATTTTTATTACAATCCGAAAGAATACGATCACATCTAGCAAAATTATTCTTATCTATATCATAAACTTTTCAATATTGGCGATACACTAAGTGCAGATTGATACTCGTGGCAAAATATTATCATCTAAATGAAATTCACAGTACACTTACATTTTTTAAGTTGATCAGAAATTTGGTTGCCCTGAAATTTTTTTGGCCATTTAAGGATTTCTACAACACTTTTTTATGAAAAATTGGGTTTTTTGTTTACATTTAATAAAAAAATAATGGACTAGAACAATTACTCTTTTATTAATTTTCACTAATACATGACAAAATGAATTTAATCTCGACATATAGCGAGACTTCTGTTTCGTGTTAAATTTACATTAATTATTCAATTCAAACCTATACCTAACAGATTTTTTACATATAACATATGAGAAAATAAAAATGGTTTCATTTTTTTCGATTCTACATACATAAGTCGATTACAAAGATTTTGGAAACCACATAACATATCCAAACTAGCCGCATAGAAAGATTGTAAAGATATTGCAAACATTTAAAAACTTTAATTAAAATATTACTATCAAAATCAATTGATTAAGTTCAAATGTAAACTACTTTCAAAGAATGACAAGTTTCGTAAAGAAACTTGTAAGCAAAATCGTTTAAGTCATTAAGATAACTTTAGTATGATAAATGTAGAAAATTACCTTCAACGTTATTGAAATATCAAGGATCGTATATATCGCTCGAGGGTGCACCTTTTGCTAAATCAAATTTCATTAAAATGTATATAGCAATTTCATGTTATTGAAGAAAAAATTGGCATACAGATGGACAGACACAAAGAATTTCTAAAAACTGGTTTTCTGGTCTCTACCATCATACCATATGCTAAATAAATCACTATTTTTAAAATATTGTACATAATTCACTCTGTTACAATATTATTATATGTACAGGTATATATATGCTTCGTTGCTTTAAATTGTAACGCGACAGAAAGGGTTTAATTTATTTATTTTTATATAATTGCATGTAGTTATAGAAACAATAGTTAAATATATATGATCGTACATTTACAAACATTCAATAGAGGGTTCAATTTAAATCTAAATTTATTCTTGGAATTTCGTGTATTCCTTTAGTGTCATCAAAATATGAAAAGCTGGACTAGTTTTTGAATGAATTATTAATCAACTTGTAAATACTAAATATTGCAATATGTCATGTCAAGTAAAGGAACTAAAAAATTATTATATTTTTGTTTAATTTTAATATCAACTTTTAATTATTCTTCAAAAATATTTTTAAAAAATCCAATGGTTAATCACACAAAACCATAAAGCAAAAACAGCTAGGTAATTGTAATCAAGTACTATATAAGTGAGGTTGCATATCATCTGCTCTATTTTTCAACATCGTACTTTACTCAATAATGAAGAGTGCTAATAACACTCCAAAAGCCATAAAGTGTTATTTTTGTGGTATATTAAAAAATATAAATGATGCCAAAGATACACACTAAATAGCTCATGCCTTAAGTAATATAAGAGCGAGACTATGGAGCCTAGAAGGAGACTCCATAATTGTTGATCCCAGAATGTGTTTACAATTCTGTGGTTATGTAGAATATTACGTATTTTCTGCCAGCTCGAAATTCCAACATAAGTATTCATATGTAACCAAAACTCAATCTGATACGTCCTATTGATCATATTCTCAGACAAGAATTTCATTTGATTCCACAAAGAAACCACAGAAGGAAACACATCAAAAATCACCCGGAGGCATAAAATAATGGAAAAAGCAAGAGAAGGAGGAAAATCCTGGAGTAAAGTGTCAGCGTTGGCAAAAATTCGAGTGAGATCAAAGACTTTTGTGGAAGATCTATATTCTGAAAAAGGACTATAGGAAATTATATGTGTTTATGCGTGTTATATATATGCGCATGGCGATATGCTGATAATAATACAAATTACAAACTTTCTCTCTTCCACTTTCCAATACTTATCTAGGTATAACACAATGTGGGAAAATTAATTTAAGGAATATTCTATCAGGGAAAAATATATATTTTTTTCGCTGGACATAAAGGCTAGACAGGGGATAAGTAAATTTTAGGTTGGAAGTTAATTAATTCAATATGCCTATAACGCCCCCGGCCTTAATTACTCAACACCTCAGGTTGAAAGCCTGCTATAGTTTCTAGTACAGTTAGTTGTGCATATTATATTCATCATCATACATAAGTAAACTTTGATATTTGGAGGTTCAAGATAATTAAATCTTGATAAATATCTAAATTTAAGCAGGTCAACAATCTTAAATAAAGTCAAATGTGTGAATATTAATTTGAGGCCAATAAATAATTTTTTTTCATAATATTGTAAACATATTATGAAAAAAAATTATTGTCATATTTTTTCAAGCTTAGAACAGTTAAAATAAATAAAAAAATTAACATTCATGGAGGTACTTAAAATTTTGCATTGTCATAAACTTGATTGTCTCTTCCTTTTATACTTTCATTAAGTTTTCCACTTAGATATTAACAGATAAGCGGCTATAATGGAATTCTACACTTCCATATCTTGTTTGTCGTCACTAACTTTTTAAAAATGCTTACGTGCATTTTCTCTTATTTTACGCCGTTAGTTAACATCTGTCAAATAAACCTCATTCAATTAACATCTTTTATATAAATTCAATTCATCTATGACTTACTGGATCGTTCAAAGGTTATTTTCTATTAATTCTTCTCATAGGTACCTATTCTGACAGAGTTCACTTGCACAGTTACTATGGTCATAATATCATAAAGACGCAATTAAATGAAACTACGTGATGTAGTATTATTTCTACTTTCTTTAATTTCTTTACCACGACAATTAAAAGAAATAAATTAATAAATATATGAATACACAAAACCGGAGATATGTAGAATTAGTGTATTACCTTGTCCTTATTTTCAAATACCCTTGCTTTTGTATAAATACATTACAGATAATAACTTCCATTTAATTTTATTACATACACCGTAAAGTTTGCATTGTATAACTTCACATAATAAGAACAATTGAATTTATTACCGTCACTAAAATACTGGTATATTGTATAACTCTCGGTAATATAATAAAACCTACACTGCGTCTCTGCAATAAACACACTAACATAAGCAATGGAAAAATCCGCACAAACCAGGCTTCCGCTATTGTGTTTGAAACATATAAATGCTGTTGGTTGTTCCTAAGAGTTAATCTTTGCTAATATCCCACCTGAAGATGTTGTAATACAACCTAGGTCGTGGTAAAGAAATTAAAGAAAGTAGAAATAATACTATATCACGAGTTTCATTTAATTGTGAATAAAGAATTTCTACAAAATTAACGACAAATATATTTAATATCATAAATACAGTTAATATGGGCATAATATCACAAGATATTTTCATGGCAGGGCTGTTAGCATGAACGGTGCTAGGGGTAAAATATTTAAGTATGGCGATACTTCCTCTACAATAATTCCTCTATGAAAATGTACTTTTAAATAACAATAGAAACATTCATTTTTAATTTTTATTTTCAACTCATAAACGAATACCTAATTAAACGTGATATAGAAAAAGGTTAACGTTGACAAGTACATTCACTGGGCAAGGAAATAATTTACGTATATAAAATAATTCTTCTGTAATATTTATTGAAAAAAATTCCTTTATTTGAAGGAAAAATATTTTTTTTTGTCACACTCCTACGTTTAATTCTAAATTTAAATTCTATTTCAGTCTTTTTCAGACGAGTCAAAAATTTAAACGTCACTCGCACTAGCCCTCTGGTCTTCAATTAAATACAGCTTTAATTTCTGAAAAAAAATTATTTTTTTTTGTAAAACACTGAACGATTTACGTATGAGGTCTTTTCAATATAACGAATCACATTTGTTTACAATTATTCATTAGTTTTATTTAGCTTTTAAAGGAATACGTTATTTCCACTTTTCTCGTTGGACGTTGAAATAATTCCCCGATTATTTATGGTTTAAAAAATGAAGCTATATACTTCTTTCAATTTCTTTTATTTATATGGTCATAATTTTTTATTACTCTTTTTCAACAGGGCAAAAATCCATTATCGTCCCCTATCGAGGTTGTCGTGTATATATATATATATATATATATATATATATATATATATATGTATATATATATAAATATAAATAAATATATATATACATATATATATAAATATAGAATGTTAGATTAAACTATTTTCCCGTTTCCTGCACCAGTGTTTCAAATGTGTGACACTTTCCACTAATTTGAAATTTGGTTTGTGATATTTTTCTACTATTTTTCTTTCTTATTTTTATGTTTAAATTTTAAATAAGATTTGAACAAGAATTTATTTAGATTTATGCGAAATTTTAAATTGTCGCTTTAAATATTTTTGAACCTTTTTTTACTTTAGTATAAAAATGGTACAATTTATGTGGAACCAAATTCAGTGGATTGCAAAAATTTTAACTCATTGTGTTTTATCGTTCAAAATGTTGTAATTTTGTTCTGAAATTGAATGACCTGATGGATGCAGAATAAATAGCGAATATGATTGGGGAAAATTACGAATAAAATGGAAAGATATTTTTAAAAGTGTAGAGAACTTTTCAGTTGAAATTAATATTTAGACAGAACGTTTCCCGAATCGCGATGTAATTTATTTGGCTACTAACACATATAATGTGTTCTAATTGTAAATAAGGTTGAACAATCAGTTTTATATATTTCATAGTGGAGTCGAAAAAAATACTGATGCAACAAAAAACTAGCAGTTACAATAAATACTAAGAAAAATTATATGCATTATTTTTTAACCAAAAACTTTACAGAAACACACCTGTAATCCTAGTTCTGGTAGTCGATGCTATTTCCATCCTGTTTGTAATCGCATTTATGTATTTGGTACGGATATTTGGATCAGATATATTGTCTTTGATACTAGTAAGTTCCCAGTGAAATTTATCTTTATGTATCTATATTTATTTTTTCTTTATTTACGTTTTTCTCAGTATTACTGACAGAGATACCTATCACTTTATTACGCCAAGTAAACACATTCTGTCTATTTCAAATAAAATATATATTCTAGGTAATGAGATGTGTTTCAATTTCGGAAAGAGAATTGTGACGTTACTTTTACGTAATCTGTAATATAACACTATTCAATTCTACGTAGTCGGAAACCCAATTTTCAAAAATATTAACGTAACGTTATCCGTTAGGGAGCAATGTCTTTAAGACTCAGTTCGTAATGGAATGCCGTGCAGTTATAGATAAACAGAAATCTTTAATTTTTGAAAGAGTAGCGTGATGTTTTTTTTACGTAATACGTCCATACTCAGTCAGTTACAGAATACAGGTTATTTGCTAATGGGAAATCTTCTAACTTTTTCTTGCACGATTTCTTATGTCAAAAATAGTGGCGTACCTTTATTTACACGTAACGATGTCATTAAAACTCATTTTGTATATATATACGTTACAAATGGTTTTATCTGGTCATTTTATAATTTTATTTTCAAACGACCTAAAGTAAAACTAAAGTCCTAACTTGAATTTGTTTTTTTTATCATTAAAACAAAAGAACTAAGTATTAAGTAATAATAGGACACGTCTTTATTCTTTGTGAAGAAAATAAATAAAATTTATATTTTCCTTATTATGTTTCTTAAAGTTAAAAGTATGGTCTATGATGTGTCTTGACTGAGAAATATTTTAATTTAAAATATGACATTTTTCGTAAAACTTTCATATCACCTGCATTAAATGTAATTGTTATTAATGGCATCCGAATACAAGATATTTTTGTTTAATTTAACACTTTCAAGAGTGGGAACTTTCAAGAGAAGAACAATTACATTTCAACTTGAGCACTCTTTATTACAGTTTAATGATTAAATAACGTAACAAAATTCTCTCAAATATTAAGAAAAAAAATGTCGTGAATTTTAGAAGTCAGAAAGCGACTGTGATGGAATATTTGAAAAAAGATCCTGACAATAATCGACTCATGTTAATATCTAACAGAAAAAGAAATTGTTATCTGACTTCATATTTAGAAGCTGATGTAGCTAAAATATGTATTGCCAGCGTTTTTCTAGCGGCATAGTTTGCATGTGTTATAGATTGAGAAGGTAGGATTAGTTTTGAACCCGTTGCAACATCTGTCTATAAATAATATTAATTCTTGATATACATGTCGCTCCATCTGTTAATATACTGCAATACTAAAATGTTAGTATATTTAAAAATACCCAGTTACGGTCTTAAAGAATAACGTTAATTTTCAGGTTAAAAGAGTTAATATGTTAGTCAGAACTATGATAGTGCATATGGAAAATTTATAGAACCATTTAGGCGTGATTGTACAACAAATATACTTTTGTGCGTTTATAATTCAATTAGACTACAATCCTTTTATCTGGACTTCTAAGACTCTAATGGTATACACGTCGTCTGAGGAGCTTTTAATTTTTTTTATTTCAAACGGGTACATGTTAATATTAACATGATTTTTTAAAGAACCCTAGACGTATCATTGTTTGATGTGAATATCTTTTTTTATAAATTCATACTAGTGTGCATATTTTTAAAAATTAATTCTCATTTTTTATCATACTATACTTATGGTCAAACATTGTTTTTATTAGGTACGTTATGTACAATACATTTTCAGTCTATTAATATTTACTGAAAAGCGAAGTATTCATGAAAATTTTCATTAACAGGGTCATTCATTTTTTTTGTTTAAAAACCTAATATCTACATTGGGAGTTGCTTCAAAACATTGAATTTGTGCTGAAAACGTGAACTGAGTACAATGTCAACAATAAGTTACAAAATATGGAAAATCACACATTATTTTAAATTAAACATAAAACTGATTAATAACTAATCATGAATTATTAAGCAACTCATAATTGCGTTCCAAGATTGGGCTCATTTCATAATACCGCATTAAGTATTATAAGTGCGTGAAAAATAAATGAGCCCTGGAGGAGATTCATCCACGCTATGAGCAAACGATGTAAACTATCACGTGACACAAGAGCATAAAACGTAACTATATCCAAGATCAGAGGGTTTTCAACAAAATTATGTAAAAATTGAAAAAATGCAGGATCTAAAGCTATTTTCTTCGGAGTTGAAAAAATTATGTCCGATAACCATTACAAAATCTGGGGGGGGGGGAAAGGAATAAGTAAATGTACATTTTTTTATAAAAATCTATTAAAATTATTTCATATTTTCTCCAACGTGAGTATACATATGAATGCATTGGTTTCAAGAATACTGTGGGCGAAAGTGTTAAACAAAGTCAGAAGAAAGAGTTGAACAGTAGGCTCATTTTAATGGAAATCGTAGGCATTTTGCATAAGAAATACACATTGTAAGATCTTTTGGCAAATTTCAAAGGTATGATTGTGGTCGTCCATAATCACATTCAGATTTTGTAATAAAACCCTTCTGAGCGCGTTCATTTTAACTAATAATTGTGTACCAATAGCAGACGTAGGCGCGAATAGATCACCATTGTACATTTACTCACATTACATTATAGCTCACTACACAAACTTTATTGAAATACTGAATGGAGGTCCCTTCATAATACCTCACAGCTTGATCGAACCTCTAAGTAGAGTTTCAAATGATCGGAAAACAAAAAGGCAACGAGCAGTGCTGAGAACTGAGGGCAAGTCATTTATCATAATTAGAAACAAAAGAGCGCCTTAATTACGGCCTTGAATGACTCCACGTTAAATTTGATTGGAGCGGTAGATGTATCAATATATATATATATAAATATATGAGTGTGTATATATATATATATATGTGTGTGTATATATATATATATATATATATATGCATGTGTGTGTGTATGTATCTATTATATACACACACGTACGCATAAATACATACATACATACATGTTGAAATTTCAAGATATGAATCATGAAGTAAATTTCTTTATGTGGGTATCTTTTCAAGCTTCCTAAAATAAAGAAACAAGATTTACTGCAATTATGCGACCATCATGTAACGTGCTATTTAGGAATTTATGTATAAATACTTTTCTAACGGCAAACTTGAAATTCGGTGTTTCTTAAATTATCAAGAATGAAAAACCTCAATTTTCTTGGAAACTAAGGTAATTGAAAAAACTCTCAAGCACACGTAGAACTCACGAGGATTCCAGTTCTTCGTATTTCTATTAAACTATCTATTTTTATTATTATATTTTATATCTATTCTATTTTTATATTTGATATGAATATTTAAAACAAAATGCAAAATACATGAGTTTCTAGTATATTGGATATATTATTAATTTCAATCTGATATCTCAAGGCGTTTCTGGGAAAAAGGGCTCTGATAGACATACTGACGAACGGACGAACAAAAATGTGATCCTATATCGGTCTGTATTTTTATATTTTGAGGAACAAAACCCCAAAAACTAAGCATGCGCCCTTGCAAATCTAATATTAAATTAGTATCCAATGTCAATGGTCAATATAATCTTTGCAATATCCTAATTTGTTTAAGCACTTTCCTTATACAGCATAAACGCAATGTTAACAAACATACACTTCCTTATCCAGAAACGGGGAAAACTTTTAAAGTCGTGCCCTCACTCGCGTTCGTTTATTTATAAGACGATACATCATCACGTATGCGTCAAATTATCCCAATTTCTCAGAATAGCCCTTTAAAAAAAATTAGGCATAAATACATTCCCAAGCGACGTCATGCATCAAAATAATAAATCAAATATTAACAAAATGCAAATAACATTATTTTATAAATGTAAATATGAGGACAATATCACAATAATTTCAAAAAATATTTAAGTAAAAATACAATGATTTTGAAAGTATTGACCGTAATAATCACAAAAAATAAATATCGATGTCCTCTTTCTAATTCATTACTCACTGAAAGCATTCATGAAAACATGAATGAATGGTACTACTTAATTTCCGTTCAAAATTTTCTTCTTGATAATAGGATTTAAAATTACATTTTATAGATTTAAAATAATATTTGTTTAATAATTAGTATATTACGTTTAAAGGTTTTTAAGTTCCAAATGCGTAAAGGACCATCGCTGTACGTTCTAATTGTCATTAATAGGTTATTTTATTACAGAAACGGTCAAATATTAATCTAATCTACACATGTAGTTGTAATGCGTATATTATGTGTAATTGGAATATCTGTATATTGAATGTATTTACGAAAAAATATATTTATAGGGATATAATTAAGGTAAGAGTACACAAAATATGGTTTTTAGATTTTTTGTTATAGTTTACTTTTTTCTAAGGGTCTGTTTATTTGTTCTCAGAAGTACTGATAATCTTTCAAGGATTCCATGATGTAATATACGGATTTTTTATAGCAATTGACCAATTAAATTAAAATGAATATATGGTAATTTTAAATATAAGTACAAAGGGTTTAAAGTTAAAAAAATATTTTTTAATATTTAGAAATGGCGTTAGGTTTATTTGAACATTCTATATTACAGTTAATTGAATAATGTTTTAAAAATCACTACATGACTGTGGCCTCATCACAATCACAGCTAGATTAAAATATTTACTTGTCTTATTTTGGAATAATAAATTATGAACCTCATTTATTTTAAACATTTCATTTTAACTAATTAATTTCTGGTCACTCACCAGTTTATTTTCTTTTGACTAAAAGAATGTTATATCTTTACGCACACGACAGTTCTTACAAGAAAGTCAAAATAGTAATCTCGAAGAAACTTCTTCTGAAATATTTGTTTACAAAAATTTTATAAAAAATAACGTGTTAATTACAGTACACACGAAAAATTAAAACTCTGCTGAAATGCCAATATGACAAAAATATATAACAGAAAGTAATATAATTCTTCTATTTTACACTCTAATATATTTCTAAAGATATTTGCAAGTCCAAACAATGCTAATCTACTGTCAGCACGGTTTCCGCTTTAATCATTCAGACGTCACATACTTTGATAATTACGTGGCTGGGTAGATGGATAGAGCTTATTTTTATTTTAAATGGCATTTTATTCTAGTCATGTTTTTCACGAATTACTCTTGGGTTTGAAAATAATGTGTTAAGTTCAGAAATTTGAAATAGCAGCGTTATATTAGCGAGTTTCAAATTAACGAAATATGAAAACTAAGACCACTTTTGTTTCTTTTATGAAAATTGCAAATATTGATGTCAGGAGAAAAAGTTAATTAATTTTTGTCGGATTTTTGTTTTAGTGGTAAATATTTCCATTCGTATATATAGTAACAATTCTTATTTATTTTCCCCAGATTTTCCAACATAACTGCAGATTGAGTTGATGATGTCCTTTAACAATACGAGAACTGTTGCATGATTTTGAGTTGATTCGGTTTCATTAAAAAGATTTTATATTTATTAACTTATTTGAACATGGTCCAGATAAAAGCGTGGAGCCAATGTGAAAAATTGCTTCCTGTAAGCAAACAAATTAAATGGCATAATATATCGCCTGGCTTCATTGGAACCCTCGACGCAATGAAAGTGCGAAAACTATTTTAATCACTCCATCTAGAATTTTCGGTCGTATCATTGGTTTTGTTTATATTGTTACAACGATATCGATGAAGGTTTATTTTAACTTTATTTAAATTAATTCAATTTGTTTAATGTTTTTAAAGTTAATTCTTACTTTTAAATATGATTGAAATTATTCAATATTTAATTTAATTCTAATTATAGTATTTATTAAGAAATTTGTCATCTGTTCAAAACACCGTATCTTTTATTATTTCTTTAATTGTGAAGAATATTTGAGAATATTTTTTTTATTATTAGGTATGTAAGGGATCGTTTCTTACGTTTATAATACATATATATATATATATATATATGTATATATATATATATATATATATATATATATATATATATATATATAATTGAATATAACTGTCACTGAATGCCATCTTATACTTGTAATTATCATTCCAGCATTGAGGGATATCTATATTTCCTCCCTGCTCAATATCATTCTCCGATCTAATTTAAAAAAAAATTACACTGTCTTTTAAGGAGTTTTTGGCCCCATGTGTTTAATTTTCTTTCCAAATAATTATAAGATAAGATATATAGGTTTGTTTTTAAATTTTAAAATTTACGTGTATTAAAGTGAAGAAAATTTAACTTTAAAAGTTCACTCCTGCGTTCATCAGTTTGTTTGTCGGCATATTCCATTGTCTCAGAAGTTATTTGATATTTAGAAAATGCTAAAGCATGTTAACTTGTGTATATTTCAGTACTTGATACTCGATATTTAAGTTTCTCCACGAAAATTTTAGAGCGGGCAAAGGAAACGATCGACAAAACTATTTATTTTCAATTTCACATGTCGCATGTCACATGTGTCGAAGCAGCTAGTTGTAAAGATACAAAAATTTTTTTTTAAATTTGTTTATATAATAGTTCCAGAAACATAGTGAAAATGTTTATAAAATTACGTCTCCCGTCTATCGTCTGTCTCCAAAACCAATGGAGTTAAAATTATGGGGACAGCAGCATAGTTAGAAGTTTTTGTAAAGTTTTCCTGAAAACCATCGCAATGATATGAAATTTTATATTTTATGGATTTTTATGCTTTTTGTGAGAAAATCAAGATATTTTTAAGCCTGTAAAACATATATTGATTACTAAATATATGAGTTTTACTCATATATAATAAGTTTCACAAATAATTAAATAACTTTTGCTCGTATTCGATTATATGTGTTAAAGACAAATTATAACTTCTATCTGTAATTCATTAATGCACATATTTTTACTTAGGATTAGTGCATCCGCAGCTAAAAAAATATGGTCGTCATCGATCTTAAAACGATATAATTCGAACAAGGTGGTGGCTTATAGTGGTTAGGAATATTAATATTAACCTTATTGAGTCTTACTTTTGAGAAAAAAAAATAATTGCACCAGAATTCGTTCTTGTTCCTAATTTGTTTTCTTGTCTACAATAGTGAAGTGTTTAAGTATAATTATGACTAAAACAAACTTTAAAATTGTTTCTGTTAAGCAGTGAATTATTCGTACGTAAAACAAGCTCAAAAGTAAATGTAGTTTGTTTTCGTTTAATATTTTTGGAAGAAAAAAGTCTTACAATACTTATTAACCAACATTGTGCTTATATATGTATACATAAAAGCTTATTTGGAACCTTTTATTTTTTATAAATGATCATAGTAATTCATTTAATTATTTTTAACAGTATTAAGTATTGGTATTCCTCTTAATAATTGTTATAAAAATATTTAGTAAGCTGTTTTGCAGAACTCGGAATTTTTCAATCATAAACAACATGTGAAGTTACAAACAGCCGCAATTCCATAATTTTATTTTATAGAAGTCTTCTTCTCATCTCTCAATAGCAATTAAAAGATCCTTGTCATACCAACAATTTCAAATCAGTGGAACTATATATTGAAATATATATAGACGTGTAAAACATTTGTGCAATCAATCAAAACCGTTAACTAAAAAAAATTATGCCCATTTTTTTATAGCTTTTATCTTTGTACTTTATTTGCTCAGCATAATTTAATACATTTATTCAATATCAATCATATTGAAACATTATGATATAATAATAGTATTGTTTTAGTATACATCTGTCCTTTCATACTGATATATGGATGTAAAAGTTGGGTATGGCAAAAACAGAGTGAGAGTAGTTTTAACTCAGTGAAAAAACATTCCATTTGAAGCATTTGTGGAGACAGATATGATTTAATATATGTATGACCAAACACATAAAAGCTCTTTTATTTAAATTTATCATATGTAGGCTTGAAAGTTACGTCGACAAGTTTTATGTTTTGCTTTGCCTCGTATTTTATTGTTAATATACTTTTAAGCCTAAATTGGGTAATTTTTACCTGCAAGAAACATTTTATTAACTTTAGTTTTTTTGAAACTCCTGCTTGTTTATGTATCAAAAAATGCAAATTGTTATAAATAACAATAATGTGACTACATATTCGGAAGAGATTCTGCCAAATCACATTTTACAACAAATTTTAAGGATTATGCAGATACCCAATTATAAAATATAAAAATAACTATTTTTAAAAATATTCTCATCCTTGGTATATCTAAGAGGACAAATTTTGATACAGCTAATTTCAATATATCCGGTCTTCAACATTTCAACACTGGACCAATTGCCCAAAGAGACAGTTACAGAACTACTATATTATAAACTTATAAATTTATTAAACTAACAATCGCTTACCTGCACTAAATCTAAGTTGGTTAAGTTTTTTTTTAGAAAATATATTTTCAATTCTTTTATAAAACAATAACAAAATAACAACGATTCACATACCGCCGATCACAATTCACGACAGAAATGGGAAATGACACAGGCGGCAATTAACGATATTGGTGTGATACCTCACCCGGGCCATATTACCCATCTATTATATAGTACCAAAAATATCACTTATACTGTGTTAGAGATAAAGTAGATTTGAAATATTAACTTGAGTTTAGGTTAAAAAAAATACTAAATTTAATTTTTAAAAACCCGTTAACTTTTGAAAAGAATATTAACTAATAAGAATTTATTAATTATAATAAATTTTCTCTTCCTTGTTAAATTTATGTGATAATCAATGTATTGTTTTGTTTTCATATATTATAAATTCGATTTTGTGGGTTGTTTTTCACAATAACTAAATAAGTTTATGAATTAATTAATGTAATAATTTGTTTCGATTTCGGCTATAGTTTGTTCGGTTTGAAAAAATAAAGAATTTTAAATCGATTGCAAGTTTGTTGTTATTATTGTGGCTTTGCTCTTACCAGCCATATATACTTAATAATACTTCGTTTACATCCAAAACGAAAACACCTATGCTCCTATTATTAGAATTATTGTAATATAAATATCTTTTCAGTAGAGCCATACTGATACATTTTACACTACTCGAACTACTCGATGTTTCTTGTCGTACGGGTAAATAAAGAGTACCCTCCAGTACATGGTGCATGGAATTTTGACCGTGATTTTATTTTATGGAATTTTTATAAGTTTTTACTTTTTTTCCGTGATCGGGTATCAGCCACAAACGAGTAACACCAGGTACATCCCCCCACTCCCCAGCTACATCATTAGTCTGATTTTTGGCAGTCAGGTGACTGGTTTTTCCGCCATGATAACGATCCAGTTCACACAGCCCTTTATCTATGCCAATTTTTAATAAAAAATTATATATTCCGTGTGCCTCATCTCCCTTATTTACTAGACTAAAGGAGGTAAAAAGAATTTAAGCGAGCAACCCTTTGATGTTTCTATTTCCACGGTATGAGAGAAACATGAAAGCTAAGCGTTTTCCGATGTTTCCGAGGGGAAGAAAAAACTACGGAGGCGCTGTCAGTTATCAGAGAAGACAAATTACAAAAATGTTTTGAACAGCGGAATAAAATATTTAACAAGTATATTAGTATCAGTGGAGTGTATTATGAAGGGGATTGAAGATTCTTTATCAAAAAAATTAAATAAACAAATTAAAAATATAAGTTTGGTTTTTCACTTATGTCGTCTATATTCGACATAAATCCAATTAAAAATAGTTTTTTTTATTAAAAAACCCGATATTTTTATAAGAATAAGGGTTATGTATCATAAAGTTAAAATTTTATGTATGGAGCAGTGATACAGCGGAAAGTTTGTTTAGTGTGTATATTTGTTTCTGCTAATCTCTAGAATCACATACCTGATTACCCAAATTATTTTTACTGGAAATTTCATATTTTAGGAAAGATTATGAATGATAGCACAACTTGTTATGCTTTAAGTGATAGGGACAAATCCTAGATACAAATATAACAGATATCGGAAAAAGTGCGTAAACCCGTGGAAGGCACGGAGCGGCCATTTTGTTTATTGGCTGATTAAACCGATTGTTCCAGTCATTACATCTTTGATCAGGAAGACTCAATTGATTTAAAAGAAGAATGTTTTCCTGGCAGCTAATTTTATGAAACCTTGAGAAAAACATTATTTTATAGATCATAGGGTGATGAAAATAAATTCATACCTTTAATCAAGGAAAATTAAATGAATGGGTTTGGTATTACATTCCAATACAAGGAAGTTATTTTTTGTAAAATTTTAAAACATCTGACTTCAAAGTATTTAAACGCCTAATTAAGATAACCTTATAGAGGTAAAACGATATAGTTAGCCGAAAATAAAACTGTAATATTGGTAAATGAAATTACGATTAGGATTTTTGGAAGTTCCCAACTCATTAACAATTCGTGTAGATTTAGTTAATAGAGAGGGTGAAATATAAAAGTAACAGGATGTCTTATAAATTTACTTTATTACAAACAGACGTCGAGAATTAGCTGTCAGTCAGCTTTCCAAATAATATATACTAATAATTATTTCTCTTGACAGGAAATCTATCCATTTCCACAACGAATTCTGTTAAGATATATAACAATTACATAGAATTCAGAAGAAAAAAATACTGTAACAATTTCTGGGGTCTGTATTTTATTTTTTTAAGAAAGTAAACTATACAGAATTTAACATAAATTTATCAGTGACGCAAATAAAAATTAGTAACACTTTTCTTGAAATAATAAAACCAATACTTAAAAAACATGGCATCGATACTTTGATTAAATCAGAAAATTTTAGAATTAAGTTTTATTGTACAATTAGTTTCCATAATAATTTAAGTTTAATTGAAACCTTACCTGATAAGTTCAATACTATAGCAGATTCAGGGCATCAAGTATATATTTAACTATGACTTAACCTATAAATTACATTTACTTTTTTTCAAAGATGTACGTCCAAAGTTTGATCTGTCAAAAACTTAGAGATGACTGTTGAAACTCAAATGCCAACCGTTCAAAAAAAAAGTTAAATACGTAAACTTGGAAGTCAACTAGACAATGAGATAGCGTAGTGTGAATCACAATGTTATGGAAGAAATAAGACTATTCTAAAATCTGTCTTTCTTTATGTTCCTTTCGCTAACTGAATATAACTTAAACGTTATGACATTCGGATGTATTTTATGATATTTATTAAAATAGTAATCATCAAATTCTTACATTATTTTAAAATTTTAATATCTCATGGTTAACGTAAAATAATAGGCGGATAATTTTATATTGACAACGTAAGAAAAGCTGATATATCTGACTCTTGTTGTAGAAATTTAGGAAAAGATTAGAATCTAATAAGAATGAAATATGCTATAAAATATGATTTTTTATTGAGCACTAAATTATTTTTCACGTCTATTTCTTTACTAATAACTTCTTCGTTTTAATTAAATTTCCAATTTTTACTACAGTTAGTCATGCATACATATTATGCAACAAGGAGATTGCTAAATTAAGTATCTACAGCAAGTATGAAATGCCGATAATAAATACAAAATGGCGAAAAATAAAATAAATTCTTATATTAAATGTAACTAACTTTAAATTAAATCTGAATATTCTGGATCTAAAATGAATTATGAGACGTATATTATTTTAATTAACGTTACCCAGAATATTTTTGATCGAGATCCGATATGTAATTTAAAGGATTTCGTCGAAATGTCGGTTTTTATGTGAAGGGACTGTCATATAACTTTTTCCGATAGAAGAAACCAGACTCTTTTTAGGTTAGATTACTTATAATGATAATTTTTTTTAAATAACAGCGAAGACCAACGATCCAAAGTTCCATTTCAAACATGGAGAAGCATGTAAGATTATTATTAATATATGCGCTTTATGGTCATCCATCCAATCCTCATTGGTCGAGTGAAATCAATAAGTACAACTCGTACATGCTAGAATTTTCATATATATTAAACCTTAAAAATCAGCCACGAGTATATTTTATCCAAAATGAAATTATTCGTATATGAATCAACCAATATATATGTGTATGTATATGTATATATATATATATATATATATATATATATATATATATATATACATATATATATATATATATATATATATATATATATATATATATATATTAAAAGGCGCAGAAAACTATATTTACTAACTTATTACATTTATAGCGTGAAAATTGGGGAGCTACACGCCGAGAGTTTACGTCGAAAATATCCACAAAATCAAAAGCCCGAACCGTTAAATATATGAAGGTCGGCAACATTATTTTCTTATTTCTACATCCTAAAAAGCACATATCGGCCAGGATTTCGTATGGAGATTATTTAAGTTTAGCGACAATAAATTTAAATGGATTGTCAATATATTTAATTTCCACACAAATTCGGAATACAATTGTTTAATTAAAAGTATAATTACTTTTTCATCGAACAATTTCGGCTGCCGTTTTTGGCAGACGATACCCTGACCTACTTCAATATAATTGATGTACTTTAATTTAATTTTACAATTAATGTTGGTGATTTATAGAATTATCAGCAAATATCAATCAGCACGTATCCAGACTTGATAGCAACAGATAGGTGATTCACGATGGCATGTATTAATATCTGATTTTAAAAAAGTATTTAAAATATTAAAATAAGCATCAAAATCGGATTTCATGTTCAAAACTTATCAAGGAAGTCTGAAGGCGTAAATATACAAATATATTTTCTAAATTTTTAGCTGATTGTTAAGTCACTAACCTCTAATGTGTTTCAATATTAAATTATAAACTTATGCCTTGGACATGTGTTAAAACTTCATACATGAATTTTTAGGAAAACCGAAGAATTCTGCGGCTAGATTCTAGTCAAACACTAATATTGCTATTATTTCCGAGAAATGCTCTATACTAACCCCAATTACTTAAGACAATATGACCTATAAGCAATAATATCAGTATATAAAATATATCAAATACTTGGCGTTCCGAAATTATTAGTTTTTTTATTATAAGCTCCTAAAAGACCAGCGAAGCAATTAAGAAACATGTGATTTAGATACAAAAATGAATTATATCTATAGTAGTTATGACGTTGAATGTAGATGGTCAATCCACGAAAGCAGCTCAAAAAAGTCCTATTTATTTATCTTGTAAGTATGAGATATCTTCGCAGTTTTCTTTGAGTAGAAAATCAATATTTACTCTTTACAACATAATGATGTTCGAGACGGTTAAAGTTAACTTTATTAAGTACATTTAGTTACCAGGTCTTTCTCAATAATGTTAATATCTGCATTTGCACCTGAGTCTGTTAGCCAATATTGTGAATCCTATATTTAAAGAACAGTAGATTATTTTCAACTGTAATAATTTATTAGATTTTGCTCACACTTTCGTCAGCAGAGCATTAAAAAAATTTAATAAAACTTTTTTTATTTCAAAAAATAGATACAAGTCTCAGTCAGGCTAGCTGTGTGGTTACAACGTATTATTGTGAACATAATTTGCCAGCTCAAACTCAACATTTATTATTGTGCAGCGCGGCACACCCCGCTATGCGAGCTATATGGTGATATTCTGAATTAAAAGGCTTTACAATAATTAACCTACGAATTTGTCCCTAAATGAAATATATTTCCCTGCTTTAAAAGTGAAATTAATGGCAGCGCTGGATGCGCTGCTATTAATTCAATTTTTATCATTATAGTTTTTTTACACCTGCTTAACTTTTCCTTATCGTTTATGTTTACGGATTTTTCACTGTACATTATAATATAATTAAATCAAGCATTAGGCTAGATACACATTAATCCAGGTTATAAATCATTTATATAAAAAATATTATAGAAATGCAATAGCTCATTTATGTATGAAAAACAGACGAAGAAAACAAATGAAATTTACTTTTATTTTATTAGTAAATCTATGTTATGAATAATTAACAGATAAGTTTTTATTTAACACTTGTATGGTATAATATTAACTATAGCGAAAATAAGTAAAATTTGTATCCAGATCAGACAATTAAAAATAAACAAATTTAACATAATACAAGATAATGAAAATTACTTTAAATAATGTAGACAGAAACTTTCGTAGTTTCCACCCAATTCGAACTTAGTTGTTGTTTTATAAAAAAATACTTTTTAGGAAAAACAGAGAAGTAGTTTTTTTGATCAGGATTCAACATACAGGTTTCTCATTTGTTTAATGTAATTATTATCTTTTGTTAAAAAATAACTGAATGCAAGGTTCCACTCTTGTCTAAATAGATCGTGTTTATTAGTTTGAGAATTTGGAAATAAAACTAAAAGTGATCGAAATATTTCCTTTAAGAAAAGTGAAAAATTATTCCTTTGAGAATTATTATGATACCTATTTGCACCATATTTACGAAACTTACAAGTAATTTTATAGAAACTAGGTTACATGAAAATTTACAACTAATGTTAACCTCACACTTCAAATAAATTACCAAATGAGATAGATATATACCTGATATGGTAAACCACGTGTTATAAAGAAATACATAAACAGTTGACAAAGAAAAATTTCTCCGAAATATTGCTTTAATCTTTAATCTTAAGTAAATTAATGTTATTTAGACAATGTGCATTTATGAATAATAAATATATACAAGACACAAAGCGAGATTTAAGTTCTTATTTGATAAGTAATACTAATAAGAGTTGAATAAATATTAAGTTTGCTTCTATTTATTGAACTGTGGTTCATATCAAAAAATAATCCTCGGCTTCATAGGGATTTTTGTCTTTCCTTATTTTTAGCGATCCGTATTAACGAAACAACTAATATTTTATTAAATACTACAACTACTATTATTTTAATAAATACATAAATATTTTTAACCGGTTTTATCCAATACTTCCGTTTTCCTACTTCTCTATAAATTATAAAATTTTTTCTTATGCACACATACTTTGTGATTTTTTAAATATAATTCATGGCTAATCAGCTACGTATTCAAACAGATACATATTCCAGTAATATTC
Source organism: Druceiella hillmani (assembly GCA_039881145.1). NCBI lineage: Eukaryota > Metazoa > Arthropoda > Insecta > Lepidoptera > Hepialidae > Druceiella > Druceiella hillmani. Next base: position 3,993,160 of record JAYKKI010000029.1, on the reverse strand, counting down.
CAGTAAATGGAAACCAAAAATATTGAATCCGTTTGGGATTTTGACCGCGTATATAGATTCATCTACTTGACACGTAACAAGTAAATTTAAATATATCTATGTCAAAAATGTACACTTCGCATAGAATCTACATTCGTAATATACTTTATATACATTCCTTGTAAAAAATGAAGATTGAAAAGCAAGTTTAATATGACACTTGGCCCCGTCCTGGCTCCGCGATGCGTAATATAATAAAGAGTGAGCAGGAGATTGTTACTCATTGCTCAAAGCATTTGTGATTTACAAAAACCTGTACGTGTAATAAAATTATAACGGAACGAATACCATACATTGAGAGTATTTTTAAAAAGCATTTTTATCTTACAGAATGGTAATAGAAGCCAGAAAACCTTTCTTTACATTTTTTGTCTGTGTGTTAATTTGTACTCGTATCACTCAATCTATCAATCTATCTATTGCACGGGTTTTAATAAAATATGGTATGGTAATAGTTTATACACAGCAGCAATATAAGGGATAGAGCAATATTTATTCCGAATTACATGCAAACTAAGTCGTAGGCAGTGTTAGTAAATATAACTGTAACATTAAACGTCGCATCCAAATTTTGGAGACGTACTTGATAACACCCACGCTAACATGAGTTTGGTAATATACTTATCATAAAATCCTACGAATCTGATCATATCCATTATCTCTAATCATAATTTTCAATTTCAATTATCGTAATTTAACTTCAAATAATAATTAACTTGAAGTACGGGAGATCAAAAAGTGGGTCAGGTAATGAAGGGAAAATCACAAACTTTGGCGCCGGAGTAAATTAAATTAAGTTCAGAATGAACTTTTTGTCGCAAACTTAGCTAATTTGAAGGAATGTCTTCTGAATGGACAGGATTTCCTCTCAAGAAGTTAAATATAATAAGTTGAGAGCGAAAAGATATTGAAATTTGATTTCTGTGTTTTTTTTATATTTAACACATGTATTTGACAACTCTGATAGATCAGACAAATCACTTTATCATATAAGTAGACATTCAAAGTATTTATATTGGGGAGATATATTTAAACCTTGTTTCCAGAAAAAATACATTACAAAATAAGGAAAAAACATATCAGATACGAGAACGACTAGCGCAATGTTTGGTATTCCTACTTGCATACATAAACATTTAAGGGGAGATAATATTTCTATGAAATTATTTATAAATATTAATAGCATTATTCACCATGTACATAGTACGCAATATATTTTTCCCATGTGGAAAGATATCATGTATTCCTCAAAAATTACGAAGCTTAAAACATCGCTACAATTATCAGGTAACTTTTATTTATACTTTTTCTCATAGCTTTCACTTTATTAATTTCGGAGAAAGTTATTAAATATGTTTTTCGTCCACACAAGTGAACTTATTAACGATTGCTTGCGATAAGGTTATCAAGGAAAAATATGAGATTTTTTGGTTTCCTAATATCGTGACATTTTCTATTTTCATGCATCTGAACGAATATACATTGTTTAAACTTGAATTTGGGTGGCGATAACGTAAAACCTAAAGGACGTGGGATAAAATACTTTGGGTATATAACATGAAATAATGTTTTGCATTTAGTTCGTCGTAAACATTACGAATATTAAAGCGATGTTTTTTGTTAAAACGGCACGAAAATATTGTTACGCGTTTAGTTATTTTATAAACATTCCATAATATATTTTATTTCCACATCTTATTTTTAATTCAAAAGTTATTTTTTTAATAGCTTTAAAATTGATTTTTCATTAAATAGTCCAGCAACCAAGCAATGAGTTTTTTACAAATATTGGCCTTTATTAAGATATGGTGAAGTAACACTCAAATTTTGTTGGTGTGCTATAATAACACCACAAAACATGTTTTCCTGTTTATTACAATACAATTTCACAGATTCTCCTGAAACTTAACACATGTATAGTTCATATTTCGCATTAACGAACACATATAAAAAGAGATTTTCTTTGAAATATCACCCGGTATTTCTGATTAAAAAATAAAAATGTTGTGTCACATGTTTAAGATGGTGCTATATGTGTATTAAAAATACTGGTCACATTTCTTGAGAATCCAAAAGGATTAACATTATTAATAGAAGTGTGTTTACATAGTCACGTTTTATTAGTTCCAAATTTCACCGCCTTAACCGAACGCGGGCTAATCAGTTGAAAAAATTTATATTTTCGTTCGTATTATGAAACTAGTCACAAAAAACTGAGCTTTGAAAAAAATTATTGAAAATGTTATACAACTAAGTTCTTCTTTAATGGTAGTGAAAAAAAAATACATTTCATCAGATTAGAGAGATTTAATATTTAAATTTGTTTAAAATTGTTAACAACCTATGTTCTATTTGAAATGATGACTCTAAATAAGATCACGGTAACACATACAGATGGTATATGTTACCATGATCTTCTTATATTCTTCGATAGGATTCTATGTAATATAAGTGACGAACAAAATATATTTTTGTTAGGTTGAGTCCCTGTTCCAATAATGCGCTGATGGCGTGTTATCAATAGCTAAAATATTTTATAACCATAACCACGTTTCTTTGCGTTAAACATAACCGCGTGAAAAAAGTTTAAAAAACAAATAAAATTTTCAGTATAATTGATTTTTTTTAAGCGAAATAATGCTCCATTTTCAAAGCCATGAAAGATTCGTCATATCGCGGCAGATCGCTCTAATGATGCCGCACGGAGCCCGGCGGTGTACTGCAGAATACTTAACCTTTTTGGTTATATGGGAATAGTAGGAGATGAGATCATAACGGGGATAAGATATGATTAAAAGCGAACAATATAACAAATGTATGAGTTTAATCGTCTTATTTCTAATCAGGAGCTCGTAGGGCTTCTACGCTTGTTGGTTTGCTATACCAATTTAACAACACTCCATGTTTAAAACATAGTGTCTCTAGTATGTACACAATATCACAAGAAACCTATTAAAGCATCTGAGCACATAGACGATATTTTATTTATGCTTTATAGCTTAATGTTTACTACGTCAATAATATGAAATTTTCAACTCTCCCAATTAAAGCTACTAGCCCATACAATTTCAGATATATCTTTTATTCTTTTTTTACATGTTCTTCTAGATCCATTCATTCGGTTATAAACAATTAATGGGCATCACATGGTCTGGAATCGGAAATAATTTTTTTTATGGACACGATATATTTAATGAATGATTTTCCATAAATTTAATGCCTACTGTTAGGGTACATTGAAACAAAAATGTTTTTGGATCAATTATTAAATAACATGTTATTGTTGAAATATATTTTTATTATTGGTTTCAATTTTTTCCACTTCTTTTAGCTTTGAATATCAAAAACATTTTTATTTTCAAGACGCATGTCAATATAAAATATAAGCTCAATTAAAATTGGAAAAAGAAGGGGATTATGCTATATGCACAGACTAATAGGTGAAACAATTTAGTTATGAAACAGCAAAACGGTCTTAGCAAACTGATTCGTAAATTTGTTAGTTATAAATTGCACATTGTATTAATAATACAACATTATAAAACTGTAAAATAGTTGCAAGACTGAAATGCAGGGTATAAAACATTATCGAAAAGGTGAAGTCGAATGTTTCATCTCGCGTGCCACATTTTGCTAAATATTTCATACTTCATATTATTATGCTCAGATCTTATTTAACTCTATTACTCGGATTGTGTTTCATATTCATATCATATATTTACCACACATTTTTAATCATTTGGGCTTTTTTATTATAAACATAGTTTTTCGTTTATATTTTGAGTCTTCTTTGCGCAGTAACTTTTTTTAACCCTGTTCCGTGAGTCAAGTTTGACTCATATGCTGAAAAAAACAATTTTGTAAGTAAAAATTTATTTGCTCTGTTTACTATTCTCGTAGATTAAAATCTAATTTTATTTAATTAGCATGTATTTATATTCGAAAATTTTGGAATATCAATGTGTTTTAACAAAATAACATAAAATAATGTATATCGTAAAGTAATAATATTTAATTAAATATTAAACATATTTTTAAAACTGTCCGATGTCATTAGAAGCAACAGATTAACAGCTTTTCAACGTTTCATTCTTACTGCTATGCGGGCTGAATATCGAATATTTACAATATTTGTGATTCCACTTAATTTTTATTTAAGTAATAAATATAGTTTTTAAACATTTTATAATTAAATGTAATTTAATTTTACTTTATACCACCAACTTAAATATGCATTTGCTGAATATTAATACATAATAATCGTATAGTTATTACAACGCTACATCATAACACTTACCAAAGGTTATTATGACAATGAGAAATATAACGTTAGGCAAACATTATGATTATCCTTATTCAGCTTTGATGCCATATTATAAATAAGTTTCATTGTTTCATAATTATATTCGTTAGTTTTAATATACTAACTACAAAATTTTTAATATACTAACTACAAATTCGAGTGTACAAACAAATATATTGTCTCAAAAAGTGAATTGAATTCAGGACATCAGTAACTTTGAAAGTTCTCTCACAATGACCCAAATAAACCACCGTGGCGGAATTCGGAAGGCTTTAGTTAATTATTTTAGTTTTGCAGAGCTATTATCAAACTATTGAAATAAAACTTATTCAAAATGTAGACGAAAAAATAAAAAGGACAGAGGAGTTGCGGAAAATTTTTACAAAAATGAAAATTGTAATTTACATTTTAGGCTATAAAAGTCGGTATAAATATAAACGACAGGGATATTAACATTTTTCTTGCACAATTTATTTCTTGTTTAGTAAACTTGTGTTTTAATTTTTGTTTATAATTCAAACATATTTTTGGTTAACACCATTGTTTAAATTTATTTTTACTTTTATTTCTGCGGGCATTGTAATATTCCCGTTAATAAATAGCCATATACATAGTTTTATATTTTATTATAGTACATAAAATATTTTACTATTCTCAGTAAAATTTCTTATTTATTCAAAAATATACATGTAGACTTTCCCTTACGACAAATTTCTAAAGAGTGGTTTCCTCTGCTCATTTTGAATATAAAACATTTGTGAAAGATATGAAAAAAATTCACTGTTCCCAGATAATTACTTTGAAATTTAAAAACAATTCCAACGTTTTAACGTAAAATCTCTTCGATCGATATTTTATATCAAATCGGTGAAGGTGATAGCTTTAGGAAAGTAAAACATCAAACCAATCAGAATACTCTTTTAAAATCATATATTCCTAACAAATACCGACGTCATTTTTTTCCATAATTCTTATTATCGGCGTGAAATTTTGCCACAAAGCTATATTTATTAAAGTCTTCTAAAACTATTTCAGTTAAAACTTATTCATAGGTAAAAACCAGTTGTCAAAAATATTGTTTCATTTTTCTTCAAGAAGGTCTGAACAGGTTTAGTCCCATGCTGCCTCTAATTCTGTGTTGGCAGCAAAGTTCCGACCTTTTCAGCTGATCCTTTATAACAGAACGAGTCACTGAGTCTTAAATATGAGTATGATACTCATGTATTTGGATAACTCCTCAAAATTTGCTTGTCGTATATTTCTCAAACACATAAGCAATATAAAATATCAATTATTTTAAAATTTAAATCAACTAGTGGTTTTAGAAGTATTTAATAAAATTGAATAGTTATTTAAATCTTTGTACTTATTTCATTAGATATGATTTAAATTTTTCAAACGTTTTAGTTTTTTAAAAAAAGAGTCGGTTTTTTTTAATATCTTTGTCGTTCTGCATTTTTTCCAAACGCATGAAATATTTTAATTTTCTAAATTGTCATAGTGACTGAGTCGAAACTCTTTTAGCCACAGATTCACTAAAATCTATTCACTCCTTACCATATAATATATTAAGAGGGGGAGGAGGAAGTGCAAAAGGTTTATATCAGATGAATTTAATAATATCCACACGTAATATCGTTCAAAACTGAAACGACGAATTTTATCGTCCATGCTATAGCGAGGGTTTTGTTTAAAGGATTCCAGCATTACTTCGTTGATTTTGACATTCATTTGAAAAATAAATATAGTTCGAAACGTATTAAACTTCAGGGTATGCTGATGTCGGTAACATCTCGACTCATATAATATGGCAAGTGAAACACGATATTTAATAAAAAAAAAACGTTTAAAACTCATGAGACAACATTGCTTTGATCTTGGCTTCGGTTTATTCTATATTGGATTATTCAATCTAATCTAGTTTTCTGCCTTAAATTTTTATTTTGTATTCCTTAATAAATGGCAATAAAATCGGGAGTAATTGTTTATTGCTTCAATGTGTACGGGGACCATTCATTGCCTTATTCTCCTAAAGCATTCTTCAAAGTACTTTTCTGCTTTGCGTAGAAACGTTGTTAATATTTGAAAATAATAATTTAGAGATAAATACATGCAAATAACATTTAATTTAATTTTATTTACGATACTTTTTTTTATTTATGTTGAGTTGCCTAGAAGGTGCGAGATAGCAATATCGATATAGCAATATTTATTTGTGCTTGTCACACTATAAACAATGTAACATGGCTAAAAAATTGTGTCGTTTAAAAGTTATTTCACAATTTTCCTTGGGAAATGGGCTAATCATTTGGGTCTTTCAGTAATCCTATTTCCTTTATACTTATATTCAAATTATTCGAATATAATATAAACACAGACATTTAGAAATTAAAATTATGATTTTTATTTTTTGACTTGACACTTTATTCTGATATCTCTACAATTTAATAATTGGACTGTTTTTCAAAACTTCATAGTTTACGTTTCATAAGAGTATTTAATGTATATTTAATAAGACTTCATCAATAATACAGACAAATAAAGTAAATTTAAAAGAGGACAACCAGCTACAAAGACAAAAAGTAACATTTGTAAATTACAACACTGCAGTATTAACGATATTTTTAAATAAATAAATTTGACATATGTTTACTATTATATTAAATGGGATACTTATTATATATTATTAACGTGTCAACACATAATTAAAAGTAAATGGTCTTAAAGGACCCAAACAGGGTAATGAGGATTGAAATTAATGAAATACTTTTCTCCATAAATTTATCCCAATTAGATACATTCTTGAAACAATTGCTTGGAACATTTTAAACACTGCACTTTATTTGTATTCATGGAAATTTGGGACGAATAAAGATATGTCATATTGAAAAGTGTCCATGTTTTAATGTAAAAACAAAAATTAGTCTCTTGTCTTGAAAAAAAAACATAATTTTTTAACATTGAAAATTAAACCAGGAAAAGTGAAAAAAAATAATCATACCATCTTCTAGTAAACTACGTTGAAAATACTTTTGACATTTTTTAAGGACAGAATATTATCAGGCCTCTTTAAAAATATAACACAGATTTCTGCAATATTTCCAATATCGCAGATACTGTCAAAATTCTTAAAAAATTTCCTTTGTGACACAAGCTTAATCCAGAAGTGAATCTCTGTTAATAAAAAAATAAAAAACTGGTAATGTGAGGACATTTAAAATATGGACACAACAATTAGATCAACAATTAAATTCCAAATTTATTACTATTACATATTTGCTAACATACCGGTTCAATTTTAATACAAAACATGTCTAATTTAAGATTTTCATTAAACAAATCATACAACAAATTCATTATTGCCGAAATTATAGGTGATAAAACATATATACCACAGAAATCATAACTAACTCCATCAGAAAGTACCCGCATTAAAGTTAGGCCAGAACAACATAATGATTTAATATTACACTTATAAACTCAACCTGAAAAAGTATTGTCACAAACAACATTCATCAACATACATCGTTCTATCTACGTAAGACATCAAATTAAAAATTCGGCTCGTCTTTGATATAAATATCGCACTCACACTTTTATTGAAATATTCCACTCTCTTGTGCTAATAATTTCGCGTTAGTTTTAGCACGCGTACAAGTATACATTATGGTGCTAAATCTGTAACAAAATAAAGTACCTAATTATCATGAAGCCCCTTCCAATGTAACCAGCAATACGAATTTTTATATTTTTGACATAAATTTGTAACTGTATTTCGATTGGATAACGTATTCCTGCTTGTTTTACAAACAGAAATATAGCTAATTATACTATAATTAATGTTATGGGCAATTCAAAGCAGTAAATTTTCTTTTCAGTTGACTTCAAAGCAGGGAAACATTCAATATTACCTTCAGATATGCACCTATTTTATGCACTCTTTTTAAATTTTGTTGATCCTATGTCTGTTTTGTTAAAATATTATGAATTACATTTAAATTCATGCTTTAAAAAATATATGAAATTTGAATATGTATCTTATTTTCCCTTTATTTAGCGGTCGTTTTATGCTATGTTCTTTCACCATTTTGTTTATAAATTTATAATCGAAATCAAAGATAAAAATTTAGACTTATTGAGGTAAAATAAATAATATAAAAGTTGAGAAAAGACATAAAAAAATTAATGGCAAAATAATTGACTGGGGAAAAGTATACTTGTTTACATAGCCGTAGAAACATTTGAAAGTTGTTCTAAATTATTTGCACAGGTAGCATAAGAAATAAAAACAATATTTAAACCACTACGTTTGAGTTTTACACCATGTTTTAATATTTCTTAACTTTCACAACGAAAAATCGAATTTCAGATATTAAATTTCAAATATATGATACTGTAAGGTGAATACATGGAAGCAAACTTTGGCTAGTTTATTAGTCAAGATAGTTTTCCATCATTTATGGAATGCAAAATTTATTATTGAATTCGAATACTTACAGAAACATGAAAGGGTTTTTTGGACATTTGAAATTTTATTTGTTTTAAATCCATTTTCTTGAAAATGTTTGTGCGATAAATGGAAAATTTTAATTAAATCTATGATAATCAAAATATCTTAAATCTCGTATTAATTTCGGCAGTTTATGAAATAAAATTAGCAGTACTTATCCTGTAACTCCTTGAGAAACGCCTGGCAAAAACTCACTCATATATAAGACTATTCCGTTGCCTTTTTTCATTACCGATCAAACAATTTTTAAACATTGTACAGAGTTTGTATTTGAATAACTAAAGAGTGACTTTGTTTATTAACAATAAAATTACTTTAAAAACAGCAAATACCGATGCTTATACCAATCACATATCTGCCACACGTAATACACGTGCAATATTTGAATCTACAGTGTTCTTATGAACGATGTTATATGAATATTGCAAAAACTTCATAAATTTGTTTTCTGTCTTCTGATATTACCTTGACCTGGTAGTGCCTGTAGTTTTTCATTAACTCATTATATTTTTGTAAATTTATTTTCAGATTTTTTGTACAAATATTATAAAACATAAAACGTGAGTATCACTAATTTTTACCCTCTTTCACAAAATTTCCTTAAGCGATTATTCTTGTTCTTATTTAAGTTTTTGGATGGAATTATTATTGTGATAGAAATCGGTATATTATTCAGTATATTATTCTTTTATATATTATATCCTTTTATTTATACTCTTTTAAATATATTCAAAACTCTGTCTAACCTGGCTTTATCTAGATAAAAAATTGTACCTTGTTATGAAAATATATTTATCTAATAATATGTCAATAATATCATGATATAATATTTGGTTATGCCTTTTAATATAAAATATAAACCTTACAACAAGAGCAGATATCCATATAATTTGATTTGATATCGTACTTAGATTGCTTACATACTAGTCTAACTTCAATACCCATAATACATTGCAATTCTCTATAATCTATTTTATTGGGAAATGCTTAAAACCTTTAGTATATCATGTTCGAGTGCGACATATCATAAGAGCCCTTTCATATCCAGCGAGAGCTCAACGCTGTATGTAAAAGACATTAAAATCAAATTAAATATTTTCCACACGCATCACGCACGACAATAAAATGCTTAGCGCGACTTGGCAACAGCTGTTTGACGTACGGCACTAAGAAATGAAAATGCACGCGACGAAATTACTTAATGTGTCATTCGCATAATCCTTACATAATAATATCTCCATTATAATATTTTCAAAGCTTAAAGGTTCATCTCAAATTGTTACTAATTTTACAACTCGCGGTTTATTTTTATTATCGTAGCAGTCTCTGTTAAATGTGTAAATACGTATATACAAATATATATATATATATATATATATATATATATATATATATATATATATTGCGGTATAATTATGTTATTTCTTGAATTCAAAATAAAATCTTTGTTTGGTTAGCTGTATTTATTAATAGTAATAAAAAAAAGACAAACTTTCGGATTTATAATATTAGAGCTTGTATCTTTGTCTATTTCTGTGACGAATATTCAATAAGTTGCTTGCTTTAATAGAAAACCACATATCCCTATGGTTTAAGTAGGAATGACCCACCTAACATTTCATATTCTACTCGTAATGAATCTTTTTTACGATTATGCCCTTTTAAAGACAAAATATTTCATCAGAGCGTCTTCATATGTGCCCCACTAAAACCCCAATTGTATTCTCAAAGTCCTTATTCGACTCGAAATTTAGAGAAAGGTTGAAGCTGTAAAGTTTAATATTACATTGAAAAAAGAAGAGTGATATTAAAAAAACATAATATTCACACATTGACGTAAGCCAAAATATGAACCATTCTTTGAATAGAAAAAGGGACCAAAGGGAGTATTATTTACATTTAATAGGTTTTTAAGATTTTTGTCACCTTTTAATAGGTTATGTTCTTAGAAACGATCAATGGATTATAATATGATATAGTATAATATTTTAATACTTAATTGATACGAACTAGTGAAGCAATAGCTTTAAATGTTGTTTCTATTTTCAGGTGAGTTTGTGATTAATTAACGTTATAATTGTTTTGTAAAAGTGTAAACATTTGTTTATGTAATAAATCTCTTTTCAGAGCAACTCAATGCTATAGTTTTACTGTTCACCATGTTATACAAGGATAAGAATTAGAAACACATTATATATATATATATATATATATATATAAATATGTGTGTGTGTGTGTATGATAGATCTTCTTGCAAAAATTTGCTTATTTAATTAATATTTTTAATTTCCATTCGGAAAATGAAGAATAAATATTAGTTTTATTTTAAAAACTATCAAAATTAAGTATCCACTTTTTTGACGTCTATACAAGACGTCAAAAAAGTGGATACGTTTACTCTGCATATTCAATTGAAAATGTTTTAAAATTATGACCCTTAATAATGAAAACATTCCTAGATATATATTGTAATATCAATTTTGATTTAGATCACAAAATAATTGGCTAAACTATTTTCGTAATATGAACACGAAAATATAGATTTCTAATTCTTATAACCAAAGTGTGATCATAACTTGAAAATCGATAGCTTTGCAACAAAAGCTATATATTATGAGTACATTTAATCTTATAGTCATTCATTTAATCTATTAAAAAATATTGGGTTGGCTAATATATAATGGCTGTTATTATTGTTATAATTTTTTACTATATTTCTAATTATAAGTCACCGATACAATTATCACCATATTTTGCATAGAAGGGAACGGAGCGAACATGAGCAATTTTAGTATAGACTGAAGACCTTTTGTAGCAGAATGGAAGTGTGGCGGATCAAAGAGTCGTTTTAAAAGTAAAAATAGATACCATCCTTTGAGTGACTGATATCCATTTAGCGGAGACAGATTTGATTGTAATATATAATTAGTAACTTGGAGCAAAGAAAGAGATGAATTACAAGGGAAGCGATAGTATCGGCCTGAATAGTTTCACCCGAACACTTCCCGAACGCATACGTGCGTGCGAATATGATACTGCACAATAATATTTAAAATTAAAAAAGACCACTTTACTTTTCGTGAATTTATATAGTAATTATATAGTTTCCAATGTAAAACCATTACAAAAGTTTTACAACACATATTTTCTTAGCTTGATAGATCGAAAGGTTAACTGTCGAGTTGAAATTGGAAATGTGTCTATTTTAATGAAGTTTTGCTCAAGAACCACTTAAATAAGCTAGGTGGCATGAACTCGCAATATAACTGCTACATACGACAATTCAAAGAAAAGTTCTTATTAAAAGATATAAGAAATATAATTTACTATGAAAGATATAATAAATTAAGACTTTAAAAAACTAAACAAAAAACTAACAATCAAACTTTTTTTCTTGGTCTACTTAGTAAGGAATTTCGTGTGAGCCATATTGCAATTGAGTATAATATTTGAGTGCAAGAACATGGAACATTTTATCTTGAAATATAATTAAAATGTTGGGCATTGTTTTCCACTTAATGATAATGTGGAAGATCAAAATTATTTATTTATGAGAGAAAGTTCAGCACTTTATTTTTTTTGCCGATTCAAAGAGTTCTGTAGAAATTTCATTAACAAACTATTGTGAAAATATTTTTAAAAAAATACAAGATTTCTTGTTTGCCCAATTGACGACTTAAACCAGAATTTTATGCTTTTTTTTTCAATTTCTGTATTTATGAGTATCATTTTTATTCTTGCTACACCTGGACCCAAATTTATATGGAATTCTGCTGGTTTACTTTTGATAATTGATGACGTTAATTTAAAATGGCACCTATATGTTTAGCTATTTGTGGCATTTGCTTGCCTTGTTCCCTCGTTATATTACAACCCTGATTTATAAGCTTATTTTTTGGAAGCAAAAGTGGCAATCTTCTCATAACTATGTATCAAAACCGGCCATCATACGAAAATTGGCATCAAAAGTAGTCATTTTCATTTATTGGTATCAAAATCGGATATCTTTGTATTTTACGTTCCAATAACTGTTGTTTTTTATAATTTTTATAACAATATGATACAATCTGAAGAGTTGTGGTGTATAATTAATGATTAGTAAAATCTTAAAAGCTAAAAAGTCTATTTTACTGATTTAGAATAAATTGTCGATATTAAAAAACTAGACCAAAACAACTGCATAATTTGTAAGTAAGCCAAGTATTTCCTTAAAGATATTCAACAATGCAATACCTGCAATTTTCATAGCATTTAAACATATAATCTAGCAAATAATTCAACCACCCTGATGGTATGTATTATATTAATCATGCATTTATTTTAATAGTAACAGTTATACAGCATCTGGTAAAAGTGTTGTAATTCGCGCTAATATTATTCTTTTCGTTACATATAAAATCCAAAAACTTTAAAAGTGTCCACACATGCGCAACCTATCTTGCTACACGTACAAATAACAATTTTGCCAAATTTTAGTACAAATTTTTTAATATATTACCAGTGAAATTACTTGGTTTTATATGCATTTTAGATCGTTTTGCTGGAGGGCGTACCACACGATTCAATATGTCATTCAGAATGTGAAGTATTGAGTAGAATATGCAAGATCACTATAAATTATATAGTAAAATTAAATGACATTTTTTGTTTAAAATCGAAACAATGAAAATAATATGAATTTTGAATAATATGTATCACCTTCATTTCAATACCATTAAAATAGTTTATATCATCACTTAATGTTATTTCATGACGTAATATTAAAGATTTATAAATATATATATATATATATATATATATGCGTGTGTGTGTGTGTGTCTGTGTGTATGTGGGTGTGGGTGTATATATATATATGTATGTATGTATATATATACGTCAAAATTTGAATCATTCATTGAATTTAAGATTTGAAATGACCTCAGTGCAGAAATTGTAATTTCTAAACAGTCACCTTTTTAAAATTTGCACTATATCAGCAAGTGTTAAAAATAATTGGTAATCTCTCTATGTATGGCTTTTTCCGTGAGGCTCCCATTGGCTCTCGGATAAAATTGAAAAAAAAGTAGGTCGAATTTAAAGAATAAAAATGATTATATTCATTGAAAAAAAAACGACTTCGTAATTATATTTTTACGGTTGGTAAAAAAAGATTCTTGAAAAACCTTCATTTATGGAAGTAAAATGAAATTAATGATGAAAATATAGTATTTTTTGAAAAATAAAAAAGTTATTTATCTTGAAAACCGTAAAGGCTTTGACTGCAGCAAAATTACGATATTAAGTAGAACAAAAACACCTTAAGGGTGGATAATTATTTGTGAGAAACAATTCAATATTTGCTGAATTGTTTCTCGTCGAGATATATTATCGTGAAATTCAATTCAAATAAACTTTAATATTTGACAAATCCATAGCACACTTAGCATAACTAGTTAACGATATTGTCTGGGCTATTCAGGTACTGATACGCTTGATGTAGTGGTAAAACTTTACGTCTGCCTATAAAATAATATGACAACAAGAGTTAATACAAAAATCATTGTTTGTCAATGTACTTAAAATATTGTCTAAGCGATCCAGGAACTGGAATAATCGGGTAGAATATATCACACGAACAGGCATCTGCAAACCGCATTAAGTCACGTGAGATAAAAGTATTCGCCACTCGTTTGAAATAAAAGTAATTCACTATTTCGTCCACACACCTGATGCAGTGGTAATCCATTGTTTGTAAATGGTATGTTGTATCTGTACGTAATAGAATAACATTTTATTTTGATGCTTTACCGATACCGTTTGTTATTTTTTTAAACTTTAATTTCTTCATGTATTTACAGTCTCTCAGTTTTTAAAAAAAATAACAACAAGAGAAAGTAGAATTTATAGATATTCAGCTACTGCTTAGTATTTCTAAAGTAAAGGATTATTTTAATAAATATTAATTTGTTACTTCTTCGCCGTACAACGAAATGCTTAAAGTCAATCAAAATAAAAGGGCAAACATTCCCTGCTTATAATTTAGAAACAATCTGGCATTGAAGATGGTTTAAGTATTTCAGAAATATAATTTTATTAATAAAATTAAATTAGAACTAATTGAATTTAAATAAAATTGATGTCAATTTAAAGACGACAGAAAATTTATGTGAATGTAAATAATTCATGTGAATATATTTTGAAAATTGTAATGTAACTTTTTTTAAAAACTTTTGTGAAATTTCTATTCTCTATTTTACTAATGATAAAAAATGTATGCTTTAAGTGAGTTGATGCAGAGAAAATTTGAATTAGGGGTAGTTACATTAGGTTGGCAAATAAGAAACTAACCACCTTAAAACACATTCGCCTTATTTTTAGGCGATTAATAAAATCAACCTTCAATATATAAGCACCTTCGTATGCCATCACTCGTCGTATGCCTGTATTCAGAAGCAATATTTCTTCGTTGTAAAATTATATACACATTTAACCGAATAATTGGGTTCATTCAATCTTAACATGGCCTAAGTATTAAAATTTTTATAACGTAAATAACTTGACAGTAGGAAAGCATGATGTTCGGATAATACGGTGAGTAAAGGAGCACAGACAATAAAACACTTTAGACAGTCATTGGTAAATGGGTACTCAATAGTTCTATGCATATGTCGACATTCTTCTAATTTCATTTCTTTCTGTTAGCTCCACTACTTTCAACTTCTTCCCCCAAGCAGAAATTGAAAGTATGAGATTCGATTTGCCAAGTAAAATTGTTTTAATAACGCTTTTTAATTGTTCGTAATTTATGTTGGAGGTCGCCCGGTGTGAGAGTTATCAATAAGATCAAAATTTCGTTCAATGAATTTGTGGAACCAATGCCCAGCTCTATCTTAGGAGAGAATACAATTGCTTTCCGTCTTATACATACTACGTTTTGTTTGGCTTACTTATTGCCCTAAACGGAATTCATAAACAAGAGCATCCTAAATTCTCTTCGAGAAATTTACGTATTTTGTTGGTCAAAACGCAATTGTTAACCGACAAGAAGACCGAGAACCCTGCTATTTATAATAGTACCAGAGTCGTTCAACAAGTGTTTATCGGAAATATCTTAAAATATGCTGGGGATTTATTGATTGACAATCTAATATAATACAGGTGTATTTTCCTAAATAACATAAAAAGAAATATCATCGTTAATTAGATTATATTAATATAACTTTACTAAGTTCAACTTGCATTAAGCAGTTTTAATATATAGACATAAAATGGTACCTCTTCAGTATTACGATACACAAAACGCATTATACCTAAGCCTTAATCGATTTATGAATTATGCATTAGGCGTGCAGCCACAACCTGGCTTCACCCTGACTGGTAAGGATACCATCCGCATTTCTCAATATTATCAGTGATCTCAATTACGATTGTGCTCGTAAGTTACCAATGGTAATCTTCTCATCGTATTACCTACGGAAGTACCCTCATAAATGAGAAAATATGGCTGTGAAAGTTTTGTTCATATCGATATAAAAAATTGGAGACGAGTTCCTTTAATGCAAACGGACATATTATGTGCTTCAGTATTCGTAAGCAGATTTAAATATTTGAGGAAACAACTTTTATATTATTTGTAAGGATACGCTCTACAAATTTTATTGTTCTTTTACAATTTTCATGTAGCAAAAATTTATTAGAATTGTGGATTTTTCCTTCTATTGAGATCGCACTAGCACACATACTACCGACATAAATTATGTGGAAAACTGACTTTATTTCTTTAAGGCTTATTATTAATTAGCTATAAAATATGAGAAACTAATTATTTTTCTAAAAAATATTCAAGAATTTTAATACCCTAAGTGAAACATTACTGTAATGTTAAGAATTTGCCAAAAACATGATGACGTAGGGTGTTTATAAAAGGTTTTTATATGTGAAATATTGACATAGATACTTGGGAAACATGTCCTGGAAAGCTGGTAAACACGAAGTGCTATGAACGTCATAAGGACTGTATTAACATTTGTGTACGGGAGGGGAATTTATTTTATGAGAGAGAGGTTAAAATTCAATACCGTGAATAGGGCCACGAAAAAGGGTACTTCTTAAATAAATGAAGAGCGTCTCGCTCCCTTCACTATTTAATATCATGTAAAGCTCGCATAAAGGATATCGTAATTTTGAAATTTATCACCTATGTTCAGATATATAATTTAATGTTGATAGACATTTAAAACTTTACATGTTAGTATAAATGATTCAACTTTATATATACAACATAATCCTAATCTAATATGGGCAAACGTTTGGAAGGATGGGTATTCGTATTTTATAACTTCCTAATTTTTGAATGGGCAAAAGAATATATTAGAATAGGTTAATCTATAAGCTATTGGTTGTCCGGAAAACCAAATTAGTTCGCAAGAAATAGCACCCACCTTTATGACAATCATTACGTTCCTAATTGATCACATATAATTTTCTCTCTTAGCTCATAACGTGTATGCCGATTTTTTAAATCCGAGCGTGGTTTTCGTGGCGCAACATACTAAGTTTTCTCCTATGTATAACTTGATCATAATGTTATTTGGCAAAAATCGGAAAAAGTTAATTGTTACATGGATTCACTCGTAGACTAATTTGTTGCAGTCCATGCGATGGAAGTAGTGGTAGAAGCAAGTATGTGAACAATTATTTGAAGATTTCCGACTAATATGATAATTAAGACGTTTAATGCGTTACCTCATATCAAATGCACTATTTCACATCGTTACTAACACAAAAAGAAAATTTTATAGTAGACTGAATTGAATTTTGTTATTTTCTCTTTCTGTTATAACATTAGCTATAGTTTAATAATAATCCTATTGTTCGTTGTTTCCCTCTATATTCATTGTTGCTAAATTCCTCACTTGCATCCCAATAACTTTCTGCAAGCAAAGAAATATATTTGAAGAGATTCTATTTACTTTTACTAAATAAAGAATTTACTTTAAAATTTTGTAGCAATTTTTGGAACCTGAAAAATATTCTTTAAAATATTATACAAAAGACAAAAAAATATCTTGAATATAATATATAAGAGTATTCCAATAGAAAAACGGACATTACCCCGCAATATTGTAATAGTCAATAAAACATATTTATCATAATAATTTTCGTATAAAAATTAAAGGGTGTGAAGCAAAGTATTCTATATACTCGCAAATGTTATTTTATCCAGGCATATTTAATAAAAGCAAATCTCAAAGGTAAAATACTTATCAAACAAAGAGCATGCTGGCATTACATCAAATGTCAGGTATTTTTAATTTTTTTTTATTCTTATATCTTTTGTTGTTTTCATTCGTTTTATTATCTCAAATGTAATTAACAGCAATGCAATACCAACGACGTGAAAGAAAATTGATAAAGAAAAATCTTAAATCAGTGAGTAATGTATACTGCTTTAATTTTTTGACAAGAGTAATGAATCAATACATATTTTCAGTTTAAGATTATTAATATAACTATGTATTTTTGAAAACCAATTATATATATATATATATATATATATATATATATAATAATTATAATAATTATAATAATTAAATTTTTTTAGAAATGTATGAAGAAAAATTATTATCACACGCAGAAACTTTTACGAGAATGTGTAAAGCAAATTACGTGGCAGGGATGGATATGATGGCCCTTCGACTCATTCAAACATTAGCACACAGTTTTGTGAAGAATAATGTTTAGTTGCTTATAAAAATTACAATCTACTTTGAATTGCCTTGAATTTTCAAAAGTTTGTACATACCGTTTATTTACAAACTGAAGGTATAAAGGGCCGTAAAAGCTTAACTTGCTTAACTTGATAGTGTATAAGTTTACCCTTTATTGGTAGCATAAGTTCGACATAAACGACCTTTTTATTATTACATTGAGAATAAATAAGTCAATACGCAAAACCTGTAAAAAGTGCATCATTAACCAATGTACACAGTATGTATTCAAAAATCAATGACAATTTTTTCTAAAAAACAAGCCAAATGTAAATGAAATTAGCAGACCTTACGTCATTTATCAAAAATAAATTAAAAACTTAGGTTAACGTTTTATAATCCTGTGTATTATTTATTCTTTTCAGTTGATAAAATGTAATATCATTGTTTATTACTTCTGATCTTAAGAAATATAAATTAATCAAGAAAGTATTGAGATTCAAAAGTAGGATATGCCCATCTCAGCTTTATAACTTGTTACATAATCATGAATTTAGCCTTACATAATTACTTTTTTAATCTAGAATTGAAAATAAACTTTAATATGAAATCAATATTGAACTTGATGTGAGTGCGGCGTTGTAGAATGTTGGTCTCTATTTATGGTTATGTGACTCTAATTTCGTTTACAAATTCTTGACTCCAGTGTCTAATAACTGAACACATTTAATTATATCATTTCACTTTTTACGCGTTTATATGTTTTTTTAGGAAGATAAAACTGAAAACATTAATGTACTTTTACAACGAAAGAAAACGTGTGAGTTATCACAAGTAAATTAATAATATATTTAACAGAAACACGAAATTCAAGTCTTTTAATGAATATTTTTCCCCTATTTTGATAACCTTGCGTGCACCACGTGGGGTTTGACATACCCCAGCGAAACATATATTGTCGTATCTTTTAAAATGGTCGCGCGAATTCCACGAAACATTGAGTAGCTAGAGTTGCGACGTTGCTAGATCGCATAGTAACAGTGGTTTAGTTGTAGCATCACAGGCGCGGCGGATGGTCGCCCGCAAAGTGTGGCAGGGTGTCATAAACCCCACGTAGTTCTGGACGTCGTCTAAAAGGTAAGCAGTATGACATGCAAAACATATCTATTTCTATAAAAAATATTTATTTATTTTGTTTTTTTATTACTTCAATCGTTTGTGAATTTATTTCCAGGGCTCAAAATGGCTCGTCGTGTAAAAGAAAACGAAATATTATCGGCACTTATGGATGATATTGATAGTGACACAGATGAGCTATATCTATCCGGAAGTGAAGCTGATTCGGATCATTTGAGTATTCAATCTGAACATTAAAGAGGATGTAGAGGACGAGGACATTTATTCAGGTGGTGAGTCTTCTAGCTCGCAAGGTTTTATATTGGTAAAGATGGCAAAATAAAATGGCTAAAGGAGCCGCTTAGAACTAACGTTCGTACAAGACGAGAAAATATAATTACACATTTGCAGGGAGTGAAAAGTTAATATAAAGACAAGAAAACTAGTTTAAAATGCTTTGAAGTATTTGTTTCCAATGAGATACTTGAAACGATTGTAAAACATACGAATGCAAAGATATGTCTTTCGAGACCACAGCCACTAGACGGTGAACCGCTAAATATTATCTATAAAGAAACAACTGCATACGAGATGAAAGCAGTTTTTGGGCTTTTATTTTTAGCGGGATTATACCGTTCTGGGAGCCAAAACCTCAATGACCTCTGGGCTTCAGATGGTATTGGAATCGAAATATTTTGGTGCACGATGTCTAAAAATCGATTCTCATACCTACTCAATAATATGAGATTCGATGATGCTACGACTAGAGAAGAGAGAATAAAGACTGATCGTTTAGCACCAATCCGAGACATATGTGACATCTTTGTCCAGCTTTGCCAAAACGCATATACACCATCCGAACACCTAACACTTGATGAAGAATTGGTTGCCTTTCGAGGGAAATGTGGATTTCGGCAGTATTTTGCGGGGTTTGATGAGATATCAAAACCCGCAAAGTATGGAATAAAAATATATGCCTTAGTAGACGTTAAAACATTTTATACTCTAAATTTAGAAATTTACTGCGGTAAACAGCCAGATAACAGTCCGTTTATGTTGAGCAATAAGCCATTTGACTTAGTAGATCGTATGGTGAACTGCGTTTCCGGCTCGTCAAGAAATGTTACCTTGGACAATTTACAGGACAAGTTACAGAAACATAAATTAACGGTAGTTGGTACTTTGAGAGCTAATAAAGCTTGCATTCCGCCATGCTTCAAGCAATCTAGAGAGTTATATGCATCACTGTTTGGATTTCAAAAAGATGTCAGTCTCGTTAGTTATGTTCCAAAGCCTCGAAAGTACGTTCATATGATGTTATCCCTTCACCACGATAAAGAAATCGACCATGAAACTGGTATCAAGCAGAAACCAACAATGATAACTTTCCATAATGAAACTAAAAGTGGAGTAGATGTGGTCGACAAACTCGCCAGAACATACGACGTTTCTCGCAACAGCAAACGCTGGTCTCTCACTATATTTTTCTCGATTCTCAATCATACAGGAATCAACGCTATGATTTTACATATGTTCAATAATGGCATTGAAGCAGGGAAATCTAAAAAAAGGAGGAAGTTTATTCGTGATTTGGGAATGGCTTTGATTGAACAGCACCTGAGAAACCGCAAAGATAATCCACGAATTCCAAGGGATTCTTGTAAGCGGATAAATGTTTTACTCGGTGAAACAAGTGTGGAACCACCAAAGAAGATGCTAAGACGTATAACAAGATGTTCGAAATGCGATAGGCGAAGAGATCGAAAGACAAAGTATGGTTGCGAGCGATGCGAAGTACCTATATGTTTAGAGCACGCATATTTTTTTTGTAAAAATTGTACAGATTTGAACCAACTGAAATCTCAAGAAGACTAATTATGTTTAGTTATTTTTTTTATTATTTTTGTTTCTTATCTCATTAGGGCCTGCAATGAAAGTCAATCAGAATTTATTAGTTAAGTTTTTTTTTATAAGGCTGAACCAAAGAAGATGGTCTCCTCTAAGTTAGTAAAAAAGTACTATTTTTGTCACAATGCCTAAAGATATTAAAAATTTTTATTATTTTTAACAAATTTATTTTATTTTTTTTCGTAATAGTTCAAAAACAATGTTATTACATAAAAAATAAACTTTAAAAAGATTGTCCCTACAAAAATATGAAATTATGTTGGGATATGCTAAACCCCACATAGTGCTGGACGCAACTTTTATCCACGTGGGTCACGGAAGGATAAAAAAAATTAATTCCACTTCATCCATTTTAATATAATTTAATACTGCGTACATCAAGATGCTTACAGTTTCAACGTATTGTTTGTAAGCCAATAAAATATTTCATGACTAACTAGTGAAGTCTCGTTAATTTTATTGTAACCTTAAATAAGTAACAACAGCAGAATTGGTTTTTATTGTTTTTGAAGAGATTTGTTAAACACAGTTGTCCCAGTTTTACTACGGCCTTGGATAACTTTATAGTACAATTGCGAAAAAAATATTTCGTTATTAATAATATAGAATTTTTATTTTTATTGAGTCCAACATTTTACCTACGAGCCTATAAACCGATAAATAAATATCAAAGTAAATAAGATTACTATGTCAACTAGAAACAATATAAAACACTTAGGTACGAATTGTAACGCAAAAGTGTTCATAAAAATTTCGTTGCTGTCGTGGTAATAGATTGGTTAGCTTAAAAGGCAAGATATCAAGGCAAAACCCAGTGTTGCCAATGTAATAGCAAGAACTAGACTTATTTAACAACGTAAAAATTAAAGTAAATGTATGGAATATTTACTAATGAAAATGTTATTACAATCTTTTGAAAGTGGAGACCACTTCAATATTTTGTGTGTATTTAAGTAATGTCAAAAATAATCATCAATACCGAGGGAATACCTGCGTGATGTATTCTCATATTTATTGTGTAATATTATATTTTCAATTATTTTTATTTGGAACACCTGCTACCTCCAATCGAAATATCTTTTACGAGGCATCTATCTTTGTCACTTTTTATAGGCGAGTTAGTCGCTAGCCTAACTATAAAAATTTAAATGTTGTAAGCGACAATTGATATGTGTTAACTTAAGTATATTTATAATTTCAAAATATATTTAGAAGAATCTACTTAGATTAGAATGAGATTAGTGAAAATAAATTTAATACATAGTAATTATCTTTTGATCACTTTTCACGCCTTCTAGCTAGTATAAGAAATAGTTCATTTATCAAATTGCTTATGGAGCTTGAAGCTTACTAACATTTTGTTTTCTACTTCAAAATATGGCAAAAATAACAAACGTTTACATTTTTTAATATGAATGTAACAACCTGAATAATTGACCTTATCACATAGACAAATTAAAATCAAATAACCTTGCAGCAAATTTGATTTTATCTTTTGCAATAATTAATGGTTATTTATTATACCATATATATTCTCTTGAATTATAATTCAAACAAACTGTAGAAAAACTAAGACTAATGGGCATGATGCAAATTGTCTGAAAAATCGTTGAAAAGATTTTTGTACACACACACATATATATGTATATATATATATATATATATATATACATATATAATATATATATATATATATATATATATATATATAATATCTTCAGGATTACTAAGCGGTAAATGGAAAAATCTTTGCATATATTTCTACAGGTTACTTACATATACTCAGGAAGTCACTCTCGAAGAATTGAAACATCAAAACAAAATGAAATTCTTTTTAGACAACAACGCAAGTACAAATAATTTGCTTTCACGGCTTTCAGTTCAAATAAGCATGATACAAAAATATCATTATTTTATAGCAAAACTATATAAATAAGAAAATAAAGCACAATGAGTTTAATTATCCCCTTCACCAACTCCGACGAATTAAAAATTTTGTTACGATATATTTAAAATTTTACACACCGAAATGTGGAAAATTACATAAATGGATATATGGAACCAATTTTTCAGTGAAAGAATTTGTGAAGTTTAATTAATTAATTAATGAAACTAATTTTATTTGGTATAGTTTGACTTTAAAAAAATTATTTTAAACCTTTATCTTTCATATGTAAGATGAAGTAACCTTTACTACGTTAAATTCTTATCCTCTACCATTTTGTAAGATATCTCAAATGCTTAAATCACACTGAACCACAAATTTTTCACTCCACGAGCAGTCACCGAAATTTATAGTACTGCTCTGATATTTGAGTATTGAATTTATTTTTGGACTTAACGTTAAACGGAATAGAGCATGTTACCAAATATTAAGGTTATATCGCAGAGTTATTATAATACGAATAGACGAACATGCTTTACATTTCTAGCTTCATCGAAATGAAATTGCCCTTGTATGTGCAATTGTATATATGTTTGAGTGGCTTTTCTCTAACGGTTTTATATCAATAACAAAACGAAAGAAGAACTTACGTGGTAAAATTTTGTTAACAGTTTATTTCATTTAACATGTTTTTGAGAATGGTAAAATTTTATAGACGAAACTCCGGTCTCAAACATGATTATGCCATATTTAGTATGAGGCATTCCCAATCATGTTTTTAACTTTAAATATTTCTTTAAGTTTCGAGTGGTTTATTTGTACTGTGAAAAATTTAGTACTATGTGGAAAACGTATATACAGTGTGTATGTAAAAAAAATAAAAGGAAATATACAGATATTTTAAAATTAAACCATATGACCTAATTAACATTTAAAGGCTAAATATTATATTCGTTTTTAAAATAAAAAAAATTACCTACACGAGTTCCCACTACGATGACAATACTGAGATCATAATTTATAATGATTTCAATTATACAATTCAATTACAACCAAAAATTATACAACTCAACTGAAAAAAGGAATTTTTATTACGAGTTCATAGTATAGGTAATGACATGAAGGCCCCAAAACTCAAACATTTATTTCTACGATTCTAAATAATCCTTTTGTTATTTATTAAAAAAATCATTGGCTTTAAGTGAAATAATCTTATTTAAATAGTTTCTGAATGTTTCTGTTCACAAATTTTATAAGTAGTTTCAAATCTTAAACTGAAAATTCAAATCTTAATTGAAATAATTTTCAATTATATGTTTTATTAACGATATATGTTTTTGAAGAGAATCTGCTGTTACATTGGCAATCTGTGTGCTTAAGCGTCGTGCTCACATGAATGATTTACTAATGTATCAAAAAATGTTAGCGTAAATAAATTTTATAATTTCTAAAACTCTTTTAATAAAAGTGAAATTTGATGATGTCTGAGTGAGTCTTGAAATTCATTATTCACAATTAAATGAAACTACTTGATGTAGTATTGTTTCTACTTTCTTTAAGTTCTTTACCGCGACCAAGGTTTCGTTAACCTAGGTTTTTTTACTACATCTTCAGGTGGGCTATTAGCAAAGATGGTAAAGAACTTAAAGAAAGTAGAAATAATACTACATCACGTAGTTTCATTTAATTCTGAAAGTAAAAATTAGATTCTAAACATTCCCTAAAATAATATTCGCATTTTAAGCATATACCAAATACATCTCTTGATGGATAAGTCAAAAAGTCCTTACAGCCCTTACATTGTCTAATAAAATCTTTATGACTTATAAATGACTCATTAGTTCGTGATTGCACTAATGAGTTATTGCAAACTCGTGATTGCAAAGCGTTTTCTATTTGAAATAAAACCTGCTTTATTTGTGGCTGAAGCAAAAATTTATATTGGCAGTTATGTCGATTGGCAGTTATGTATAAAATATTATATCGTGTAACAAGACTGCGCCTATATTTTTGCTACTGTGATAGTTATTCTTCATGTGAATATTTGTAATTAGGGATTTTTATTGTTCGCTTATATAATATATTGCAGATATTATATGCAGATATACATGCAGATATATAAGAGTGTTCAACAGTTTAAACGTTATGACAAGAAAAGAAACATTGACACAACTCACAGAACCATTGTATGTACTCTCACTGAGGACCATGGCTCCTTTGTGATTTTAAAACTAATTCCTTGCGAAAGCATAATGGTCGATCACTCTATATACTGCTCCCGCTGAAACCAAAGTTTCTACAAGATGATTTGACGACGCGTTAGCATTATCGTACATTTTGATGTAGTCTACATATTCACAGAGTGGCTGAATTTAAATACCTGTTGGTTATTCACGCAACAACAATGCTTTTCGATTATTATTGGATTCACGTAATGTAAGTAAATTTTTAAAATCGCAATCGCCTTCTTGTAAATTTGCCTAATATCTTTAACAGATATCTTACTTAGGAAGTTCTCCATATGTAAAAATAAATTCCCTTTTGAATAACTTAAATTGAAAGAGTTATAATGCCTTGAAATATGGACGGATAAATTGAAAGACAGACATGAAGGAATTATATCGGTTCCGCTTCTCATCATTCAGATAAGGAACAACTGAAAATGGGACTATAAAAATTGAACTTCAAAAGACTACGAAAATGGGAATGTTAATTGAATTGTAATTTAGGGATGCAACAGCCGTTATGCAAACATCGATTATTTTCTTGTACTAATCCTCCTATTACATTTTCTTTAATTTTTGGCTTGGAAAATTACATTTAAATGAGAATTTTTCGTATTTGTGTTTACTACCTATATGAAACATTGTCATTTAAATGTCATTTTTGACGCTACGTTCAATACTTAGACAAATTTATGTACGGGCCGCGTCACTCTGATCGTCAACATGTGGTTAGATTATCGAAATTTATTGAGTTTCCTGAACCGTATAATTGTCACAGATATATCACTTCTTAAATTTGTTTACAAATCGCGTATTACCTGAATTGAATTATCTGGAGGTGCGTAAATTTATTATAGTGTAAGTTTAGAGGTGTTCATAACATAGACCGGGATGTCGATGACTTTTGTTACGCGTTTTGCATACCTGAATTGAGTCACAAAGTCTCGAAACGCGATAATTAATTTTTTTTTATTTTAAAATTCATTTAACATAACTTTTTAAATTTTATCTAAATTTATGTTAACAACAAATGATTCGACGAAAATTAATAATTAGAAATCTACTTAGTACCAAATTACATATTAAAACTTTAAATTTTTTTTATTAATTTACAAAAAAATATTCCAAAAACGTAAATTAAACTTAAATTGTACTCTATAACAGTTTTTTTTGGTATCTGAAAAATTTAGTTCATGAGTTAATTTGAGTTGTTTAAAAGTTGTTTTAAATTTAATTAATTTGAGTTAATGCGTTTTGAAGTTTTACGAATCAGTTAACAATAAAAAGCGGCACGGCTGTTAATAGGAATAAATTCTGTTTTCATGGAATTATTAGGAGCTGAGATGCAGATGAATGTGGTAAAATGTTTTAATTTATATAAAAGTCCACAGAAAGCCTAGGTTTTAGCATTATCTGCAATAATAATGGTAAAACCTTTGCTACTTAATGCTTGTGATGCTCCATTATTTAAAAAATGAATAATTTCCGAAGTAGGTTAATGGTTTACTGTAGTCTCGTAAGACATTTGTATGCTTCGAGAAAAAAAGGCAAAAAATAGGTTGTTCTTTAAATTTACACTATTAGTCGAATTAAGACAATTTCTGGACACAAATAGTTATTAAGACAGATTTTCCACCTTAATAACTCTCACTAGAAACTTTTTAATATCCCATATGAGCTTACTATAATTTATATTAATGTAAGTCTTAACTAACGGAAACAAATTCACCCTTTTCGTCCAAGTAAAATGTACCCTATAAATTACGTTATTAAATAACTATAAGAATAAAACAAAATGTTCCCGAACTTTTAAACCTCGGTAATATTATTGATAGAAAAAAACGACAATTGAGGATTTCGTATTAATTTCAAATATATTATGGAAACTTAAATATTTAACACATTCTGTATTATTATAATTAAACCAAAACAGTTTTCAACCAATCTAATTTTTGAGGTTAATTTAGTGGTCAATTTATTTTCTTTATTTGGTCGTAAAATTAATTTAGATTGACGAAATAGTAAAATAGAAAAAATAATTAGTCAACTAAAATATAGTTTCAATCGTCCATATAAATAAAATGTTCAATGAACAATCATCTTGTAATATTAATATAGTTCACCACGGCATAAAAGTATGTATGATTACCGTAAAGTATATCCGATTACATGGAACATTGCATTTTTTACACAATGTTTCATAACATAATCTAAAATCATTCACACTTAATCGATACTTCGAGGATTACACTCGAGGATATATAAACGCGCGTACAGAAGCGTGTACGCATGCACACACGCACACACACACTTATACGCATATGTATAAAATAAGCAGCAACAAAGTATTCATTTCGATGCATTCTTTTAATTTTGACCTACTCGTTTATTTTTTTATAAACTGACTTATTTTTAACGTTTTTTTTGCAATAAATTTATCGGTTCATGCGGACAGATAAACAAAATTACTTTACTAACAGGATTATCGTCCAAAAAGAAAAAAAAGTGACCACGAGAGAAAAACATGGGGCGAGTCGTTTTGTCGCTACAAGACAATAAAAGAACTCACATACTTATATCCTTATCCATCCTAAATACGTAACACTTCGTTTATCCATATATAACTACGTTTTATCCATCCTAAATACGTAAAACTTCTTGTACAATCGTAAAAATACTAAATTATCCTATTTTTAATATTAAATGGAAAAACTTACTAGTTCTCTAAAATTATTTAACTTATTTGAAATATACAGTACGCAAATTAGTAAACAAAATTTTAACGTGGATGCAAAATTATCTGTTGAAAACAGAATTTTTAAGCTCTAGGTGTATCATATTATATTTTACGCATATTTCTTTTAAAGGAATTTTATACGAAAATATGAAATCTAGGTCTATGACGACATCGAACTTTATTTTGGCTAGAGATGATATAATATGGGATGTGCAACAGATGGCCTTTGCATTAACAATTTAGTCGGTAGTTACTATTAGTATATATATATATATATATATATACATATATACATATATATATGTATATATATATATATATATATATATATATACACACTCCAAAAAACGGGTGGTTTTGATTTTGTCATATTATTAAAAAAATATTATTTATTAAAAGGTTGTATTAATTGTAATTGTAACTGGCAGGTATAATGTATTCTGGCACATAAAAACGAACGTTCTAAATTTGAAATTTGTTCTTGTTGAATGAAAATTCTCTTTCACTGACAAAAACGTATTTTTGGCGGTAAATGAAATCCAACTCTTATTAGGTTATTTTTCATTTTTTATATTTTTTATTTTAACGAATAAATTTTAATTAAATTAATGCTGTTTGCTGCACTAGTTCACTTCTGTTTGCTGTTCTCAGTATGGTTGAAAAAACGATAAGAGTTAGTAAAATTATTTCGCTGCTTTAAGAAGGATGTAGCCAATGTTATGTGTCTCAGCAGTATAATGTGAGCCGTTCCACCATCCAAAGGACCTGGCAACGATACCAAAAAATGGGCTCCGTCAGTAGAAGGCCCGGTTTTGGAAGAAAACGGTGTACTGAGCCACGGGACGACCGCTTCATGGTCAGTCAAGCGCTACGAAATCGTCAAGTTACGTACGGGGGTCCCAAACAGAACCTCGAAGACGTCAGAGGCACACGAGTAATCCTATCGACAGTCAAAAGGAGACTTCAGGCTGTCAATGTACGTAGCTATCGCCCAGCTTGAGGCCCTACATTGCTCTGTGAGCATCGAGTTGCCAGATTGAGATTCGCTCAAAATTTTTCGTCATGGACTGAACAAGACTGGAATAGTGTTTTATTCTCTGATGAAGCTCATATATCGATTAATGGTGAGGATCGACGTCGGCGAGTTTTACGAAGACCTGGAGAACGTTTTGCAGAAGTGTGCTTTGATGAAATCACCCCTTACGGTCGAGGCTCCGTAATGTTTTGGGCTGGCATTAAGTCAGATAACCGTACCGAGTTAGTTTTTATTGAAAATGGCACACTTAATGTGCAAAGGTACATAACAGAGGTTCTTATTTCTCATGCCCGACCCGCATTAACAGCAGTTGGAGGAGTGTTCATTTTTATGGACGATAACTCTCGCGCCCACCGCTCTAGAGACGTTGATGCGTATATGCAAGAGGCCGGAATTCGTCGGTTAGACAGGCCAGCTAGAAGTCCCGACCTCAATCCGACAGAACATATATGGGATAATCTCAAACGATGCGTCAGAGCCGTAAAACCAGCTCCAGAAAACATTCAGGCCCTTAAAAATGTGATCGTCGCTGAATGGGAATGTATCCTCAGAAAATGTTAAAAAAACGTCGTCAAAAGCTTACCTAGCAGATTAAGCGCATTGATTTTAGCTAGAGAAGGCCATATTCGTTACAAAGTTTTCAAATTTTATGTTAAATTAATAAAAAATATTCAAAAATAAACTTTAGCCATTTTTAACGTACCAGTATGAAAACGCTCGTCTGTGGACTTCACATCATTTTTTTTTATTTATTCGCATTTTTAATGACTGAAGTAGGTAAAAACGATGTCATAAAAATAAATAACAATATTCTCATCATATCGTCATATAAAATGCATCAAATAATAATAAAATAACTCTATTTTGGTTTATTCCTATAAGTGCCCGTTTTTTTTGCACAAGAGTTTATATATATATATATATATATATATATATATATATATATATGTGTGTGTGTGTGTGCGTGTGTGTGTGTGTGTGTGTGTATACATGCACATAAATTACTCAATACATAATATTTATATATGAGGGAACTCCACTCACGCTAAGTATATTTTGAACAAGTTTAAACTTCTACAAGTAAGCAAAATTTCTATAATGAAGTGAAGTCTTCCACGTATTTTGTACGAATAGCTTTTGAAAAGATTACATTCCTCTATATTAAGTGTGAGTCGAATTCAATTGTAGTCGATTTCAATTGTACCTCAAATGTACGTTCAACTTTAAGCCACCAGTTTGTTTCATGAGATATGAGAAGTAAATATGTGGGTCAGAAAATGGAGTGGAAATATTGAACTTTGAAATCTTGACAAAAATTATATATTACATTAAGGAATAATGAACTAAACCAATATAAATTCTATATTTTTTCCATCTGTTTAAGAATTTTCGTAACCAGGATTGTTCCGAGTGTTATTTTCTAGACATGTTTGCTTGTGAAAAGTTTGAATCATCTTCTCGCATTTGTTTAAGAACTTTCTAAAAATTTTACTAAAGTTTGTCATTTTTGTTAAATTTTGGTTTAAATATTTCTAACATAATTAAATATCAAAATAAAAATTTGTCATTGGTTGACAAATCAAAATTCAGTTTCAACTAATAAGTTTTCAAAATGATATTTTATGAAACGTTAGAATTATACATTATGTTTTTTTTTAAAAACGCTTCCATGTATTTTTTTATGTTTCCGGATGAATCTTTTTTTTAATCTGCTTCTAGTCTTGATCATAGCGCATACCGCACTTTAAAAAACTATTGTTTATACTTCAAAATAAAATATATTGACTTGGACTTTTACTATTTTTCCATATTCAAATACTTAGTTCATTTAAAGGCATAGGCAGATCGTAATAATAAGACCTAATAGCTACATAATTTTCCTTTTTTGAAAAGAAAATAAACGAAAAACGAAGTAATTATTTGAATGACGAAAATATCACTTGGAAAAAATTATTCTGCCAATCAAAGTAAGGATAGTTATTTGGTTTGTTTAATCCAGAAATAAACAGCACAACTAAAGATTCCATAGGCAAACAAAATGAAAGCGAAAAGGATATGTGTGGTGGCAATAAAGGGCAGTGACGAAGCAACCAAAAAAAACACAGACAATAATAAAAACAATGAATTTGGATTAAAGGGAAGCTCTATAAGATTTTAAAATAGATTACCATATTAAGCTTTTAAGACATGTGTCTAAACATGAGATTATGTAAATATAACGAGGCATAGGAATGATCGAATTTTTCTATACTTATTTCCTTGTTCTACTAGTAGAAGAACCACGTATACCAGTACTGCCGATAGCAAAATAGCTCACTTATAAAGAAATGGTAGGCTATTAATAACTGATTATATTGTTAACCTGTTAATTATATATCGATACAATTAACCTCACGTGGTACTGGCAACAAAAGAAATCTTTTTACTATTTCTCTGTAACGTAAATTTTTATTTATTTATTATTGTTTTGATTTTAATTTATTGACTTGCAATTTTAAATTTTGTTCTTTCCTTTTTATTTTTACTGTTTATATTTTGATTTTGGTTTCAGTGTTCTGAAAAAATCGAAATCTTTGCAATATCACCCGCTAGTTTTTACTAGCATTATTCTCAGAAACTTATTGATTTAAAAACTTCGACGTGCCTAGTTTTGCCCTACTTGGGCAATTTATCAATGAATCTTTTAATTTTATGTGCCTAGTAGAACTCCAATTTCTTAACATATTTTCCGTTATATTTGTCTGTTAAATGTTTATATAATTTGATAAAAATGCTGGCAGGCACTAATCGGAAATGTAATTTTTTTTACTTTTTGGTAACTTAACTAACATTTTATTAATTTACACGCGTATCTATCACAGGTGGCGCACCTAGACCAGAACAATATAAAATAACGAAACGACAGCGATAGATGATACGAGACAAAATAAATATTCAGTTAGTTTTCTCATTAATATTACACCGACAATTAACACGTTTAATAAAATTAAATTTTCTTTTATATCAGAAGTATAAAAGAAAATTTAATTTTATTAAAGATAAATAGGGACTATTAAAGTTTTTTTATTTGACGTCGACGTTTACCGTTCGACGGAAATTATTATATAATTTCATAGCGTTTCACTTCCAGATCCGCTTCAGATTGGTTTAGACCATAATTTATGGTTAGCATAGGTTTTAGCAACGGAAACGAAATAAAGTACCCATTAATCTATTACCAGAGCTTCAAATTATTTTGGTAAAATGATTCAAATTATTTTCGATTAAGGAGAAGATAAACAAAAAAATATTTTTCTCGAAATTATTTTATTTAAAAAAGAGATCATTTTAAATAAATTCTAACTCTTTAGACTAAAAATACATAAATTTCGCTTAACATATTAAGATTATCATATTTTTACGGAAAATAGTTTAATTAAACAATTAGTTGATTAAGCCTAAAAAATTGTGCCAAAATATTTACGTTGACGTCAAATTTCATATAAAGAAGAAAAAATTTACGCAAGTAGTCAACGTAACATTTATCCTCCAATGGGATGAAAGTATAACGTAACCCAACTAAATGTTAATAAATGTATCCTTTCGTCCGTGCGTTATAAACACTGCTTGAATTAGAACGGATCGAGTTACATTGCAATACCTATAAGATTTTAGGACAGAGAATATTCGTAACGTAGTGATTTTTTAAATTATTGAAAATTATCATGAATATTGTATTTTTAGAAAACATTCATTATTTTTAATATTAACTCGTTAATATATAATGACTATTTCTTGGATTTGAGTGATTTTATTTATTTTATAAAACATTATTCCTTAATTAAAAACAAAGGTACGTACATAAATTGACAAGAGTATTAATTTATAAACCAATACCAGAGTACAAAGACCAAATATTGCCAAAAGAAACATTTTCATAACAATTTATATAATACGTTATATAATGTAACTTTACTACACTGTCACGTGCTTTGTACATTCATATTTGGCTCGTGCTTTAACCTGATAACGCACGAGCCAAACCTGGGACCTTGGGACCTGAAAAATGTTCTTTCTTTTAAAACAAGTTAAGGATATTGGAGAACGTAAACCATTGTTAAGGATATTGAAGAACGTTATTATATAATTATTATACATTGTATTATATTGTATTGTATTGACATGTATGGTTCCACCATATGTTTTTAATGATTTGAAATATTTAACAGTAATATTTGAAAAATATGATAATTTCTGAAGTTGAAAAGAAACAGAAAATATCGGTTTTGATGTAGTTAGAGTTTAACGAATGTATATCTCTGTTCTGGTAAGTATTGTTTCAGGATTTTGAGATATTTGAGTGTATTTCTTATTGAAATTTTACGTACGAAATGGTACGTGAAATTCTGGTCAATTGAAAGGACAAGATATTTTAGAGTAGAAAACACTACCACTTTTTTGCTGCCGCAGATGATGCAGCTGAATTGAAAAATTGATATGTAGATCGAGAATTTATGAACCCATTTGCAGATTTATTTCTAAATTTCATATGTAAATGTAGGTTCATTTTTTGAACTATACTGAGAATATTTTCTATTAAATTGATCTGTGCAAATACAGATGATATTTCTAAATTAACATTAAATTGAAAATATTTTTATATCGACGTCAAAATTTTAAAAAGTTCTAATAATTTAAATTGTATATATTCAGGAGTGAAAACACCAAATTTTCCAGGCTCTAAAATAAATAAACCCCATTATTAGAAATCTGAATGAAGCACTCAAGAAGATAGATAAGAAAATTTACAACCCTCGATGGATCGTTGCATGTGCTGAATCACAACTCGTTTAATGAACCGTCAGGACATCTATAATGTTGTTGGAAAATTAAGTTACTACATTATTTATATTTTAGTTAACTATTACTTTACTCAACTATTATATTTCACTTAACAATATTTAATATTAATTTTTATAAATTAGTTGACACCAAATTAAGAATGTCGTCTATTTCTTAACAGCAATACCACTTTGTTGTATACAATTTTGTACAACAAGCTTTTTTTATAGATATTTTCAGCCATAAACAGTAATGGGATGGAATGATATTACTATTGAAGGTATTTACTTCTACGAAATCTATTATGAGATAGACTAATATTTTGATAAAGTTTGAATTAATAAGGCATTTTTCAAATATGTTCTACTCATGACCAGTCTCTAAATTTAGGGTGTAGTGGTAATTGAGGACTTAATATTTTAATCACGTCGTAAACTAAAATCGATCAAAAGTCGTCGGACTAATAAAAAGTACAGTGATGAGTCAAAAATATTATAAAGCGTTGTAATATTTATTCTTTCTTGGAGCGTTTGAAAGAATATGTTTTATTATACCTATTGTTAGTTTGGATTTAATTAGTATATAGAATTTTCAATCAAAAAGTTTTTACGAGCATTATTTTTCATTAAAATTCTATTTATTTTTCATTAAATTAAATATAAATTAAATAAAAAATTCGATACGTTAACGCGAAGTTAATTCTTCTCTTTATTACTACTATATTTAATTTCTGAATATTCATAATCCCATAGTGCTACCATATGTTTTATTCTATCTCATTACTTCAATACAAACAGTCAATTAAACGGATACTGTACAACCATTAGTCCTTTCAAAGCATTAGCACTACATTTTCTTTTTTTTCTTTCTTAAATCCATATTATTATAAACAGGATGCTTACTACTATTAATTTATTACTAATGACTATTATAGTGAATTTTATATTAAAGTCTGGTTTCAATAATCTCAATATTTATTGTTTGTTTACCAATATTAAATGTTTTATAATATAATTTAATTTATAATAAAATTTCTGAATGTTTAATATATTATACGAATATTTATATAAGACTGAGGATATATGTACCTAGACTATTATCTTAATGTGGGAATATTATGATTTAAGTTGGTCTAATACTTGAAAAACTCGCTTTTTGAGTCTCACTATGATTTGTATCTGTTTTTCTCCATAGATGATAAATTAATAAGTTATATTTAGAGGTGACATCGTATGTTTATTAAAAATAGTTTGATTTTATTATTCTTGCAAGTTCTTGCTATGTTATTTTTAGTTATTTATTTAATATTTTTATTCAATACAATTATAAATTTAAAATTCTGTTTGTTTGCACTTCTTTCGCATGAAAGCAAAGCTAGACAGTGGACCACGAAAAGATATAAGTTACTTTTTATGTTGAAAAATTTTAACCCCGTTATATTTTAAACGCCAATGTGTGTCCTTTTTTCACCTCATAAGGAAACAATGGATTGACGTCATTTTTAGAACATAATAGGTATTGGGTTGGGAAATCATATAGGTGTTTATTTGTAAAGTTTATGTCTTTATCCTTATAAAAAGTGTACAAACCGAGTAACGAAGCAACGGATCAAGGAGATTTTATGAAACCCTACATACGCAAAATAAGGTGGCGACACAATCATCGCCCTTAATCTTTAGTTTTTGGGGACATATTTTTGTTTCATTGTTATTTATATTATAAAGTCACGAAAATAAAGACTTAGTGTATGATTTCCGTTAATCATTCAGGTTTTTATTTTTCCCTATTAGCTTGTAAGTACAATTATGTGAGCAAAGCCACAGGTTAAAACTAAAACGGGATAAATAAGAACCAAATGGCAGCATTTTAGGTAATGCCATTTTCGAAATAGACCTGGCAACGAAATGTGTCAAAAAAGGAATTTTTTGTTATTCGGCGAAATTATTGCTCATCAGCGAAAAAACGATTTCAAAACAGATGATAAAAATTATGAATATAATTCATAATTGAGTAATATGATAGTGTATCAAAGTTCCTAGATATGTTTTGGTATACTTCTATATTTAATTTTTGCGTTAGGTACTCGATTCCAAAATTCGATCCAATAGTATTGCATGTGGTTTTTAAACATTTACGTAAAGAACTTTATGTTTAAAATAAAATTTAAAAAAAAAGAAAAATGAAAAAAAAACAATTAATTAATAAATATATATATATATATATATATATATATATATATATATATATATATATATATATATATATCTATTTAATTATATTATACATTTTCTTATTTCTTTATATAAAACAAATTCTGACTCAAGTATATCGTATATAAATCTCGTTCATACTGAGTATTAAAACGTCGTATTTTACAAAGTATTTTGTAATTCGCATGATGCTGAGAAAATCTAGAACCTTTGTTTATTTTCCCGATTCGGTCATGAATTGAACGACACAATTCAATGCGATATTGTTTATTACTCATAATTTGATTCGGTAGCGGTATTTGAGGCTTTATTTTCAATATGCTTACTGTAATATATGAACAATTAAATACGTAAAACATTGAAGATAAATATAATGTGTGTGTGTGCGCGCGTGTGTGCGCGTGAGAGCGCTTGTGCGTGTGTGTGCGTGCGTGTTTGCGTATGTGCATTTGTGTGTGTGTGTATATACATATGTGTGTGTGTATATATATATATATATATATATATATATATATGTGTGTGTGTGTGTGTGTGTGCGCGCGCGCGCGCGCGTGTGTGTGTGTGTGTATGTGTGCATGTGTGCATGTGTGTGTGTGTGTGTGTGTGCATGCGAGCGTGCGTGCATGCATGCGTGCGTACGTGCCTGCATTCGTGTGTGCTTGCATGTATGTATGTGTGTGTGTGTACATATGTTTATCAAGGCCAAAGTAGTCATGCGCCAATGTATATGCCTAATATTCTGCATAATAAAGAGAGTGACAAGAATAAACATATTTTTTCCCCAATTTAAATTATTCTTGAATTACCAGATTTTCACACAACGGTTAATTTCTTCATGTTCAATAATATTTTAGACTCAGAACGACGAGTGAAATCAGCACTGTCAAAATATGTCGCAAAGAAAATTATACATTTTTAATATTTAAACATTATATGAGTATATTATTAGCAACCGGCAGTAATATTTTCTTCGATATATGTGTAATAAAGTGAATCTTTGACGACTGCTTATGCCTTATAAAAGTACATATATTTTTTAATACAAACAATGATGACAATATTAGTGATATTGCTTATCGTGTTTTCATAGTCGATGGTATTTTCCCACCTGTATGTAACTTCTTAAATGTAAAACAATTTTTCTCAATAAAGGAAATAGTTTTACTCTGAGATTTAAAGCATTTTATTTAAAACTTGTAAGTTTTATTAATTATTAATATTTTGTTTTTTATGTTTGTCTACGCAAACTGAACATTATACATATTTATTTGCATATCTTAAAAGAATGATTTCAAAATTCAATTATTTCCTTTATCCTTTTTTTATTATATCCAATTTTACGTAATGCAGAAACGATCATGACTAATATTTTTGGCGTCTGTGATTAAATTGTTAAGTTTTCGTAGTAACAAATCAACAGAAGTTTAAAATTTATTTCTGGGTAAAGGTATTGCAAGAACGACCAAATTATTAATACATTTTACTATATATGTTTTTAAAATGATATCTATTCGAAAACTGAGATAAAACAACGGAGAATCGAATATTACAGTGAAGAGACAAATCATATATGCATATATAATCGATCGAATATTACAGTGAAAAGATAAAGCATATGTGTAAAGGGCGCATTTGACCTAAGCAAGAATTTTTATAGAAATGTGATCATGGGGTACATGTTACTTTTATTACCTATGAAACATAAGTGAGTTGACCGATAACATCGTAATAAATACACAGTATAATTGATAGACAGACAGACACGTATAATGGTTTTGATAATGGTTTTCGACAGTTATACAATGAAAAATAGATTTACCTTGTTTCGATTATTTGATTGAATCTACAAGAAATGTTTATTTTATTAGACGGTAGTGCGTCCGATTGGAGCATTGTCAGTCTTGATATCGATTCCTGCATTGTAATTTTATACCGAACGGTATTAGTTTGCAAACTAGATGAGTATCAAATGAGATTCCGTTTAGAACATGAATACAATACAATTTATATGCTATGAATATGCATAGCCATAAAATTATTGTAGGCAATCTACCGCATCACTAAAACTTGAAAAAACAGTGTCAAATGTTTTTGTTTTCCTTTTTGTTTGCTATAAAACAGCATATATTTCTAAAAAGTTATTCTGTTCTTAGCAGTATGTTTTAAATTTGGGATTATTTGTGCTATGCATATAATTTGGCAGCGATACCAATAGAGTATTACTATTTATTTGCATTTTTATCGCTCGCAAGTTGCCATATAGATAAATGCGAACTTTCCCAAATGAACAAACTTTTTCAAATTTGAAAAATTGAATTTCAGCAAAACGGTAAACGTTTTAATTTAGAATTTTATTCAATAGACATTTTATATAAAAATAACACGAATAGAGAAATGGGGCATAAATTAAGTAGTCACTTCCGAAAAAGTCAACTAAATATTAATAGAAATTTTTAGAAATAACAACATAAAATTAGTCTTATGAATATTGATTTTGTAATTTATCAGCATTTTTTATTATGTCCATTCAAAAACAATTTCTGGTCCTTATTTCAGAGGGTTTATCTACGCAATGAGAAACTTGTTGAGCGATTAACGTAAAGTTGCATTTGTCTATATATGTTGTACGTTTAAGATCAAAAACTAATACGAGTGAACATATTAAGTTTGATTCTAATGAGTTATAGAGCATATACCACTGTTAAACTTCTACAGTAATCAAACAAAAACCAAAGCCAGTTCAAGAAGAAGGGATACAAAAAAAATTGAACCAAAGCTTTGAAATTGTAGACATGTATCATTATTTGCTCGAAATTAATTCAAAATCTAAACTAAAATTCAATTTCCCTTTTGGAAAATTACACGGGTCGTTAAAGAGATTATCTTAATTTTATATATGACACTATATGGGTTTTATAATATTTTAGTCATTCAATCTTTTGCAACAAAAAAACAAAGCATTTAACTCTATGACCAACGACTCAATGAGTTCTGTTCAGGCTTACGAGTTTCATGTGTGATAATGTACTCGCAGTTTGATGAATGCATTCAAAGCGCTGTGTCATGTTTCGAATATTGCGAACATTAAAGGGGGCGTGATACGCGGAAATGTTATCTAGTCAAATTAAAAGCTTTGTCGGGTGAAATCAAATTTATTTTTGAATTCAAATGTTGGTATTCATGGATGAAAATGTTTTCTAAATTGACTTATATTATAACGATAATATTTTAAAGGGCTTCAATAAAAAGTTTTTCATAAGATCTATATATATATATATATATATATATATATATATATGTATATATATATACATATATATATATATATATATATATATATGTGTGTGTGAGTATGTATGTATACATATGTATCTCACGGTACTTTGTACTTGTCGCTTTCACTCAGTTCACAAATAATTAACTATATTAAGTAATGTACGTCATTATTTACAAAATATGGCCCAAAGGCCCAAATAAAGTACCTGTAGAATACATGACGGATGGTGGAACCGTTTTGCTACCTTAGTGCCCGGTGGCCAACAAATGGCGGTAGAATTACTTTAAAAGGGAAACAAGATTGGGTGTTGTAAGATTTTTATTCCGCGTGAGTTTATCTTCTCTAAATAAGTTACATTTCGATAATATTCTTTAATTTATTATTATCTTTATAAGTAATTATTTTGCTGCTTCAATTTGTGAATTTAAAATTATTTGCATGACAACTTTTCGAGTACAACTAATGCAGTCCCTCTTAAACAAAGCCCGTTTGAAGTTATTATCCCCATTAGAATAGTACTCAGTAGTAATAAACAGTCAGTATATATTGTTTTAATATTGCTTTGTAAATATTTGAAGTAAACCGATGTAAGCGTATCATATTAAGACTTGCAAATTTTATGAACACATTGTAATCTCGCGTAATTCAATGCTTAGAAGTGTTAATATCAACCATTTATAAATGTAAAACATTAAAACCTTCAATAAGTACCGCCTTAGTAATATGTACTCTGTATATATAAAAAAAGTTATACATACTAGTTATATATATATATATATATGTATATATATATATATATATATATATATATATATATATATATATATATATATAAAAGAAACGAACTACGTAATAAAAGTAGAAAATATCTGACATAGAAAATATCTTTTAATTGTTTCTTTGCACCATGAATATTACACAGTTAAGAAACATGACAGAGAAAAACAGAAGACTGCATTTTAACACAAAGACTGTCTAGAAAACAGTAAAGGAAAGAAATAAGATTTGTCAGTTATGTCCGTCCATCTGAGCGTTACATTGGTGATTTGTCAATCAGTGTATGGCCAATATCCATTAATTGTTCAAATGCAAGCATGCATAAGTAGAAAGGACCAAGACGTCCTTCAAAACAACGAAGTACGCGATAGAAAATAAACATATGAACAGATAAATTTAATTATTTAACGTCCTCTCATTATTTAACGTATTTGGTAAATTTATTGAAAAATTGATAACATTGCAAGACCAAAACGAAAACTTAAAATCGTGACACAGCTTGACTCTTAACGCAAGTAAAACAAAATATAATTAGATACCTTCGAATCTAATTAGATTGCCTGGATTTGCAATTTTTTTTCTTCAATAATTTTGTAAGGTCAAAAATAAAAAAGTCCACCTTTAAAAACAAATTCGACTGATTTTCTTTTCTTAATGTAATTCCATACAAATTACATTGTGCGGAGTAAAGTACATATTTCCGTAATGTTTTTTTCATTTATCTTTTTATCCCCGTTAAGGGTGCCCCTTAACTGTTTTATAAATCAATGTCCATAAATTAGGATAATAGTTAAAATTTCCATTTCATGTTGCGAATTCATAATTAGCAATTTCAGAAAACCTCGAATGCCATATATCTTTAAAGAAACTTGAATTACGAGTATAATTATTCATCCTTTTTAAAATATTTTTTGTATAATTTTAATTATTGAACAAAAAATTGTGGATTTCTTACAAAGCGGTAATTTTTGAAATGTAAGTTGATTGGTATGTATTCTTCAGAAGTCAGTAAAATTGTCTTCAAGAATTTGAAATTTTTTCAGGCTAATTGTACTCGACAAATTTATGATTTGTTACTCTTAACTAACCATGGCTTAATATATTTATGGCCACCCCAGTATCCAAGTTCGAAATTTGAATATTTAAAAAAATTTGAGCTTAATTATTATTTTCTCTAAATTGTCATATATATAATTTTGAGTAAAATCTATTGAGAAGTATACAGGATAATATGATTTCTCGCTATGTCATTTATAAATTTCTACGCAAACCGTATCTGAAAAAAATTAGGTTTATTTTTAGCCATACCATTGAACTACTTTACACAAAAATCTAAAGTAAATACTTTTAAAATCCTTTATAAGTAGCTCTCTCAATTGACATTCCACACTAAATATTGAAGTAGAAACAGAAACATTTTGGATATTTTATTTTGCCCCCCCCCCTAAAATTTCCATGTAAACCATAAAGATAATAATTTGATAAATACTTTTTAGAGTTAATAATTTGGTTTACGTGCAAGTTAGTATGCTTTATCATTGTGCCAAGTTTCTGAGTCAGCTTCTATGAATAAAAACGGCTGAAACAGGTGGAAAGACGGACAGATGGGGTACAGAACCCCGAAAATTTTAAAATATTTGTACATTGCGAAAAAATAATTAAAAGTGCTTATAAGTACTTCTATATACTTTAATACTCTAACGCTTGATTCATACGC
Organism: Druceiella hillmani; assembly: GCA_039881145.1. NCBI lineage: Eukaryota > Metazoa > Arthropoda > Insecta > Lepidoptera > Hepialidae > Druceiella > Druceiella hillmani. The sequence continues at coordinate 3,950,910 of JAYKKI010000029.1, read as the reverse complement.
GTATTATCAGATTTTTTCACTTATGCTCACTTATTCCAATTTTACTGAACAGTTCTTGCATATAATAAGGTTACTTAAATAAATGGAATAAAATATTAGAATGTAATGTAAGAAAATGTTACCTTGCATTTCTTATTCTTCGAAGAAATGTTAACTTGTAGCTACGGACGAAACTCTTTGGAGATAGTAACTTACATATTTCTCGTTTTTCTTTTTAGCTTGTAAACCTGTGCCCATGTTCAGATTAGCTGTAAATCTAAATTGTCTATTTTACGCACACGCGGCTACAGTATTCAAGTAAAAATACTTTTTCGCAATTTTCACGTATTTATTTCTACTCTACTCCTTCTTTTTTTATTTCAATACTTCTTTGCCTATCTATATATTGATGTTCATTTGTTGGGTTTTTCTACTAGCTGTGAAATAAAAAGAACTCCGATTTGCGCAAGGCGTTTTTAATAATTGTCGTTTCATGATGACCTGGAAATTTTTTTCTGTATTCTTCCTTTTTAAGCTGTGTTTTCTATCTTCCTTCAGTGGACTATTCCTGTCAATTCTTTGTCAGTCTGTCTAAAATATTATTATCAGTTCATTCAATATAATTTTGTACGTTTTACTTTTATCGAGATTATGTTCACGGAGTTTCCCTCTCTTAGAGATATTCTAACATATATTTCATTATTCGTATGACTTTCACAATAACCACAACCTATTTTGCTTTGTATCACCATTTGTATTTTCTTCACTACTGTAGCACCATCTGTATTTTCTTCACTACTGTAGTATGTATTTGTTTTAATTCTTTTCGGTGCTTTCTTTATAACGCACAGTCTCGCCGACTACTTATATTAAATACGATATAATAATTTGCCTTCTGGCAAGCGGGCGACTAACATATTTAAACGTTACACTATTGTCTGTGAACTCTATGGCGTTTTAGAGTTATTCCATTATGAATTAGATTAATATTGTAGTGTTATTATTTTTATATTATTATTCATATTATAGTTATTTATGTTTTATGTTCTTTTAATTATGTTATGTGTATTGATTTACGTTACAATTCGCCTTTTTTAAATTTACTGTGGTCTTTATTTTCTTAATTTCGTTTTTCATTAGAATATTTTTTTCTATACACCTAAGTATTATTGTTTTTGTTTCTTATATAATTTTAATTGTCGTACTCTTTTTTGTTTTTTTTTACATTCATTTCATTATTATAACATTTTATAAGAGCGACACATTTCTTTCCTCCTCTTATCTTTTTTATTCTCTTTCCCCCGGAGTGTTTGACATTTGGACAATTTTTTTCAGATGACTTGGAATCTTCTTTGCACCATATTTTATATTCAGTATTCGACAATGGAAATATAAATATAAACATTTGTCATATAAATGCACAAAGCCTGCCTTCACATTATTCTGAATTTATTGCCACCTTCTGAATTTAATAGCCTTAATATGCATGCCTGTCTCATCAGCTAGACATGGCTTAAACTCTCATTACCTTCTAAACTTTTTGAACTACCCGGTTTCATTTTATCACGTAACGATCGCAAAGACAGGCGCGGCGGAAGTATGGCCATCTATCTTCGTGACGATTTGTCGCACAAAGTAATTACACAATTACCTGCTGATCGGTCGTCTGTCTCCGTGTATCTCTTCGTTGAAATCTCCTTTTTCTCAATAAAATTTTTAATAGGAGTCCTGTACCGTCCACCTGGAACAAAGTTTCCGTGAATTTGAAGAAATTATTGATAGCTTAATTACCTCTTATCCGAATTGTATATTATTGGGAGATTTTAATACTTGTTTGTATAGAGACCGTGTGTGTTCCGTCTCCGGTCTCCGTACGCAACGGTCGTGTATTCCGCGCGAGCAAACCGATTCGAAAAGAGAAAATAGTAATTGAATTATAATATTCGAACCGAAAGTGTAAATAATTACTGCGTTTTCTTACATAAAATACAATAGCAACAGTGAGTAGCAAAATAGCTATTGTAGCCGTTTTGTGATTGTGGAACTTCTTACAGTGAATGTTCAGCTGATAAAAATATTCGTTATTGTGGTACAGTGCTATACTCGTGTACTATATTTCTTGATGAAAAGGAAACTCGAGAAAAGGATAAATATCGAACATTGCTGTGAATCTTAAATTTGTATATCAGATTATAAATCCGTAGCATAAAAGTTAAAGAAAACTGTACTCATTTTTGTATGCGTGCTAATTACCATAATTAAAACGTTGTACAAAATCATGTAATGGCCAAGAAGTATTCTATCGTTAAAATCTATGAATAAATAAAGGTCAAGTTTTTATTTTACAAATTACCGCAGTGATATCTAAAATAGAATATAGATTTTATATTAGTGCGGCTTAGTAACAATCAAAAATTAACGTAAAAGTGGGTATTTTAAAAATTGTAACAAGGTGTAAGTTTAATAATAACTCTGTTGCTGACATCGCTGTTATTTAACTATATTCCGTGACGCTAGGCCAGTCGTGTTAGTGGCGCAGCGGATAGTGCACAGAGCCGCCGCAGAGGCGCATCGGGTTCGAAATCAGAACACTCATACATACCATTTCCTGTCTGTTATTCTTAAATCATTAATATCTGACACAACTGACATTGGTTGACATTACCGTCAGTGTTGCCAACAAAGAAAATTATTTCTACCCAATACGTATTCGTTGCTATCTTATACGTTACGTTTCTCTACACACAAAAACTTTACAAAATGGATGGACAACTTCAACTTTTGTTCGAAAAGATGAAGATCGAGATGCAAGTCCAATCTAATACTATAATCGCAAAAATTGACGACAAACTAGTTCCTTTAGTGGAGGAGAACATAAATCTAAGGGCAAAGGTAGAAACATTAGAGAATTAGTTGGAGCACCTTAAAAGAGGACAGCGAGAAAATAATATTATTATATTTGGCTTAGAGGAGACAGAGACATTTAGATTTTTCTGTCTCCTCTAAGCCAAACTAGACTTAATACAAAACTAGACTTGATATAAAAATTAAACGAACATCTCAAACACGACCTTGAAATAAAGTTAAAAAACTCAGAAGTCAACAAAATACATCGTTTAGGGCACAAAAAGCTAGAAGGTAATAAGTTGCGGCCGATCTTATGCTCATTTGTAAACAATTGGAAGAAGACTGAAATTATTAAAAACAGGAAGAATTTAAAGAAAATTTACATCACCGAGGACTCCCCAAAAGAAGTGCTGCAAAAGAGAAAATAGTTACAATCAGAGTTAGTAGAAGAGAGGAATAAGGGAAATATTGCTTACCTGAAATACGATAGACTTATAGTGAAACAGACCATTAACCAACAAGAGAAAAGGATGAGAGAGACTTCTACTTCACCGACTGTTGGCACTAGCCAGCCAAAAAATCAACAAACTCGTTATCCAGTGATATTCAAAAAGTCATCTGGGTTTGTAGATGCGTTCGACATGACGCGGGCTAGATCAAACTCTCTCTCAAATTTAGCTGTCAATAAAGAACAATAACAATTAAACGACGGCAAACGGAATCTAAAACCAACCAAGGCAACTGATAACGAAAACATAACAAACCTCAAAACTTCGCCAAGTTGACTGGTCATCGTGGGAAAAAGAGACCACAACCTTTCAACAGAAGAAGAAGACTGTACCTCAATCATAATAAAGGTTGGAAGAGGCCTTTGCCGACTGGCAAACGGATCCACAGGGAATAAAGAAACAGGAAATATTAAATTAATAAGATACGATTATTTTATGTTATATTTTCTTTAATTTTAAGTTTAGTTATATAAAGAACTGTATAATAGATCCGAATAAAAGGGCACGTCATGACATATGTACATCTGCAAATTTTGTTACATCCTTCTTTTTCCACATTCCACAAAGAATCTTGTCATTCTCTCCTCGACTTAATTATCATGTCAAATCCTAAAGTTTTTTCTGCCTATGGTCAATTTACTGCTCCAGGTTTTTCTCATTATGACCTCATAGATATCTCACTCTCTATTAAGACTCCAAAGCCTTCACCTAAAATAATATATCGTTGCAATTTTAGCCGAATAGACATGTGATATTTGCTTGAGGATGCACGGTGTGTTAATTGGGGAGCGATCTCATGTTTAAATAATAAGATGATATGGTGCAGAATTTCACCATTGAGATTACTAACGTAATGAATAGACATGCACGATTAAAGCGTATAAAATTAAGACAAAAGGCCGCTCCCTAGTTCAATGATACCATAAAATGTATTATGCAGAAAAGGGATAGAGCGAAACCATAAGAGGGATCCAACACCCCTTCTCTGGAAAGCGTATAGATTACTGAAAAATAAGGTATAAAATGTGCAGAAATGCAAGAAATATTATATCAGCGAAAAGATAAATGAATTTACATCTCCCAATATTTGGAAACTTCTAGGTACTTTGGGTATTGGCAAAAAACATGAGACAATGCAATATCCTCTCAATATTAATGATCTCAACATTTTCTTTGCAACTCCACCTGATATCTTAGACTCTGCAGTGAAGTTGGAAACTCTGAACAACATATTGCCTGCATCACATATTATTTCGGAAATTTCAGAATCAGAAATCAAAAAGAATCTTCTCGAATTAAATCAAAATCCACTGGCTGAGACGGTCTAAATATAGACGCTATTGCTCCTATCATTGACATTATAGTGCCCACCATCATTGCCATATTTAATACTTCCAGATTAACCTCTACTTTCCCTTGAGAATGGAAAAGGGCGTATATTATTCCATTACCAAAAGACCTACCCCTAACCAGCCCAAAGATTTTCGACCTTTATCTACATTTTTATATCTACTTAGTAGTTGTATATATATATATTACCACTACTATGAAAAGTCTTTGAGCGGATTGTATATTCTCAACTTCTTAGTTTCTTAGATACCCAAAATTGACTTGACCCCCTGCAATCTGGCTTTAAGTCATGACATAATACTTCAATTATACTGCTGAAAGTGGCTAGGGTACACCTAGCCATGAACAACACCCAACTAACTGTTCTTATATTTTTTGACTTCAGTGATGCTTTCCATTTTATGAAAGTTGACATTTTGATACTTAAGCTTAAATCATAAAATTTGTCGCAACCATGTGTTGATTGGTTCAATTCCTGTCTTCGTGGTAGTTAACAGGCAATTACTCTCTTCATGCATTGATATATTAAATGCAGACCTACATTTGATCAGTCAGTGGGCTGGTAGGTAGGGTCTTTTGATTAACCCAATTAAATCGCAGTCTATTATTATCGGTAGTCAGAAACTTCTTTAAAAATATCTGTATCTGATTTATCAGAGATATTTATTAACGGTTATGTTATTCCTTTTACTTCACCTGCAAAAGGTCTTGGCCTACTAATTAATCAACATCTCACATGGTATTCTCAAGTAAATGACGTTAGTCCTAAGATTTTCTTCAAAACATACTCTCTCAAACGGCTTCAAAATTGTCTTCCACTGCGAACTAAAATACAAATTTGTCAAACTTTACTTCTACCTTTTCTTGATTATGGGGATGCGTGCTATTCTAATCTAAATGACCATTTAATCAATAAATTAGAACAATTTCAAAACTTGAGTATTCGTTACATTTTCGGTCTTAAAAAAATTGACTATGTGACCGAGTATCGTTTACGTCTTAATTGGTAAAAGATTCGTGATCTACACAACCTTCATCTTCTATGTTTTTTTTATATAATATGCTCAATAATCATGTCACACCGTCATATCTTAAATCTAGATTCCAATACCTGTCATCCCACGACCTCGAACTACGATCCAAAAATATGTATATACTCTTAATACCTCAACATAAAACGGAATTTTATGGCGAATCCTTCATCATATATTCTACTCGATTGTGGAATGAACTGACTACAGTATGCGCGCTCTTTATCTGCTTTCAAAAGGCGTATGAATATACATTATCTATATTGGCAGATCCTAATCCCTTCTGTTATAATTCATCCTACTCCTAAAGTGTCGTTTTGCTATGGTTTTTGATAAATATTATTTTATTACCACACAATATTATATATATATTTTATATTTTAAGCCTCAGCACTAAATATTCTCATCCAGTTCATTGTGGTCGGCTGTAAGAGATTGCTCTTGTGGCAACAAGTCTGACACTGTATACTTAGTTTTCTAAGCTTGCAGAAATAATAAATAAATACCATAAATAAGATTTCGCTTTTTTCAAACTTTACATTCAATGGTACGGAACAATACTTGCTTGATTTCAAATCGCACTTACCCACTTTCTAAATTAACGGTAAGAAACACTATTGTATGAATTCAAATGGTACTTGACCTAAGGAAACTTTACGTTCAGTGGTATCGCTACTATTTGTGTTGGTTTGACGCATTACTTGTGCGAGTTATGCTCGTAGTTGACGGTTTTTAAAAACTTTGCATCCGGTATTACGGGATAATACTTGAGCGAGTTTAATTCGCACTCGGCGTCTTTTTAAACTGTGCATTCAGCAGAACACCGTTTGATATTTCGCATACAGTGGTACGGAGGACTACTTACGCGAGTTAGATTCGTACTTGAACGTTTTTCATATTTCACATTCATTGGTATGAAACATTGCTTGCGCGAGTTCGACTCTCACTTGATAGCTCTTAAATCTCTCATTCTTTGGCCATGAATACAACTTGCCCGACTTCTATTAGCATTTAATCATTTTTTAATGGCATTCAGTGGTACGAAAAACTTCTTACGCGAATTCGATTCATACATTGTAGACTGTTTTTTTTAAATTACGCGTACTGTGGCACGGAATACTGATTTCTTGCATGAATTTGACTCACACTTACCCATTTTGAAACATTGCACTCAATGGTATGGAACAGTAATTGTGCGAGTTCATAACACACTTGACAGTTTTTATAAATTCAGTGGTTTGGACTCTTGTCACGCGAGTTCGACTCGCATTTCACCACGTTTTAAACCTTTGCATTCAGTGTTACGAGATAACTCGCGCAAAGTTCAGTTTACACTTGGCTGCTCTTTTAAAGTTCGGTCCAATCCAAATTGGATGGTAGATTCACATTTGACCCCAATTATAAACGTTACATTCATCAGTACGGAGCACTGCTTGACATGGCATACAGCTTGGCAAAGGGCATATGGGGTGGCACATGGCGTGGCATATATGGCGTGGCATATGGCGCGATATATGACATGGCATATGGCGTGGCATATAGTGTTACATATTACGTGGTATATGGCTTAGCGTATGGCGTAGAGTGGCGTGATATACCGCTGATAAAAAGCTGTTCTTTTAGTCTTTCATTTATACGGAATTCAATTCGGTCGGTAAATTTACATTTGATCGCAATCACCAATTTTGCATTCGTTGTACGGAGCACTACTTGACTCGGCGTATAGGATAGCAAAAAGCGTGGCAAACCTCCTGGCATATAGTGTGGCACATTGCGTGGTGTATGGTGGACATATACCAACGATGTACGGCGTGGTATATGGCGTGGTATATGGTGTGGCATATGGCGTGGCATATGGCGTGGCATATGGCGTGGCATATGGCGTGGCATATGGCGTGGCATATGGCGTGGCATATGGAGCGGCATAGGGCGCGGCCATATGCCGCTGCATATGGCGTGGCATATGACGTGGCTCGTGGCATTGTATATGGCGTGTCATATGTGCAAGTGCAACTCTCACAAGTAGTGTTCCCTAACAACGAATGGGTAATTTAAAAAAATTCGTGAAATGCGAGTCTAATTCGCGCAAGTAGTGTTCCGTAACACTGAATGTGTAATTTAAAAAGTGATCAAGTGTGAGTCTAACTCATGCAAGTAGCGCTCCGAACCATTAAATGTGCAAATAGGAAAAATTGTATAGTGTGAGTTAGCTCGTGCAAGTAGTTGTCTATACCACTGTTGACAAAAAAAACCAAGTTTGAGTCTCACTCTTGTAAGTAGTTTTCTTTATCACTGAATGTGTAATTTAAAACACTGGTCAAATGTGAGTCTAATTCGCGCAAATAGTGTTCCGTATCACTGAAATTGTAATTAAAAAAATTATTCCATTGTAAATCTAACTCATGCTAATAGTTTTCCGTACCACTGTATGTGAAGTTAGAAACGGGTCAATTGTGAGTCTAACTCGTGCAAATAGTGTTCCGTACCACTGAATATATAATTAAAAAAGTAGTCAAATATGAGTCTAATTCGCACAACTAGTGTTCCGTACAGCTGAGTGAGTAATTTAAAAAGTGGTCAAGCGTGAGTCTAATTCTCACAAGTAGTTTGCCGTACCGCTCAACGTGTAATTTAAAAACAGTAATCAAATGTGAGTCTAACTGGCGCAAGTGGTATTTCGTAACAATAATTGTGGAATTTAAAAAAAAAATATGAAAACAGTGTTCTGTACCACTGAATATCTAATTTAAAAACTCACGCAAGTTGTGTTCCATACCAATGAACTCGTAATTTAAAAAAGTGGTCAAGTTTGAATCGAACTCGCGCAAGTAGTGTCCCGTATCACTATAATATATATAGAATATGCAGTTTTAAAAAAAAGGTCTAATTCAAAATAAAAACAGTGGTCAAGGGTGAGCCTTACACGCGAAACCAGTGTTTCGTACCACTGAATGTGTAATTCAAAAAGTGACCAAGTGAGAATATAACTCGCGCAAGTAGTGTTCCGTACATCTGAGTGAGTAATTTAAAAAAAGTGTTCTAGTGTGAGTCTTACTCGCGCAAGTAGTGTTTCGTACCACTAAATATACAATTTAAAAAAGTGGATAAGCATGAGTTTAATTCGCGCAATTAGTTTTTCGTGCCGCTCAATGTGTAATTTAAAAAAGTGGTCAAGTTGAGTCTAACTTGCGCAAGTACTATTATGTACAACTGATGTATAATTTAAAAAAGTGGATAAGTGTGTGTCTAACTCGTGCAAGTAGTTTTCCGTGCCACTCAATGCGTAAATAAAAAAAGTGGTCAAGTGTGATTCTAACTCGCGCAAGTAGTATTCCGTACTACTGAATGTGTAATTTAAAAGAGTGGAAAAGTGTGAGTTTAACCCGCGCAAGTAGTTTTCCATTTCACCGTACGCAAAATAAAAAAGTGGCCAAGGTGAGTTTAACTTGCGCAAGTAGTGTTCCGTACCTCTAAAAGTGTAATTGAAAAAAAAATGTCAAGTGTGAGTTTAACTACCACAAGTAGTGTTCCATACAACTGAATGTTAATTTTAAAAAGTGGTGAAGTATGAGTCTAATTCACGTAAATAGTGTTCTGTACCATTGAAAGTGTAATTTAAAGAATTGGTCCAGTGTGAGTTTAACTCGTGTAAGTAGTTCTCCATATCACGGTATGCGAAATAAAAAAGTGGTAAAATCTTAGTCTCACTCGCCAAAGTAGTTTTCCGTACCACTGAATATTTGTACTAAAAAAGTGATCAAGTTTGAGTCTAATTAACGCAAGTAGTGTTCCGTACCACTGAAAACGTAACTTGAAAAACTGGTTAAGTGTGAATCTAACTCGCGCAAGAAGTGTTGCGTACCACTGAATGCGAAATAAAAAAGTGGTTAAGTGTGAGTCTAACTCGCGCAATTAATGTTACGTACAAATGAATTAGTAATTTAAAAAAGTGGTCAAGTGTGTGTTTTAACTCGCGCAAGTAGTACGGAATACCACTAAATGTGTAGTTTGGAAAAGTGGTCAAGTGTGAGTGTAACTCGCGCAAGTAGTGTACCGTACCATTAAATGTGTAATTTAAAAAAGTGGTCTAGTGTGAGTCCAATTCGCGCAAGTAGTTTTCCGTACCACTGTATGCGAATTAAAAAGTGGTCTAGTGTGAGTCTAACTCGCGCAAGTAGTATTCCGTACCATTAAATATTTATTTTAAAAAATCGTACAGGTGTGAGTCTAACTCACACAAGAATATTATCCCGAACTTTATATAATAATTTAGTACAAATCAAACCCTTTATTTATGCTTAGTATAATCATGAATTACTCTTCTCATTTGTGTAGTTTTGCCAAATGACATTATTACCTGCAACATACTACTTTTTAATTAATTAAAATGAAATAAGATTGAAATAATATTTGACAATTTTACTGAAAATTAAGTCAAATAACTGTATTTTTTTTTAATTGCCAACCGATGAGTAATCTAATGGTAGTTACAGTTATAATTTGTAATTATTTTATTTCGACGCAATAAAACTGGTTAAGCGACAATAGAAAGCATTTACGTTAAAAAAATATGTTTTATTTACGCCGATAACTAATGATTACTGCTGACCATTTTTCGGCTCCATTATCAGATCCTGGATACCATTGGGGAACATAGCACTTATCAAATGAATGTTTTGATTTCCACTCGAACCTACACACGTGTTTGACACAAAATTTTCTAAATGTACGCAATGAAAAAAAACACAGAGACTAATTTTCACTTTCTTCAATTTTTTTATGGTATTTTTAAATGTGAATGTACGAAAAGGATTTAAGGGAATTTAATTTTAATTTATAAAAAAAAATGTAAGCGGCTAATTTTATTTGATAGTTTACAATAAAATAAATCAATGTTAATATCAAAATCAAAGACCAATGATGTTTGTGTTTAATTCTTAAAATTTTCTCTCACTCTCTCTCTCTCTCTCTCTATATATATATATATATATACATATATATATATATATATATATATATATATATATATATATATATATATATTTATGAATTATTATTTTGTTATTAATTTTCTTTAAAAATAATTTTATTAACGTTAAGAATTAATGTAATTCTTCCATAATATAACATGAGACTTCAGGTGTTTTGATGATAGTTGTTGAAAAGAAATGGACATTTAAATTTTATGTTTTTTTTTGAAAATTAAAGTAGAAATATTTAGTTAATTTGATTCTAAGATAGAATAATATTTATTATTCTAAATTAATCTAGAAAGTTCGAAGTAATTCGATATGTTTTGTTAAGCGACTGTGCATTTAGCTTTATCATTTTGTTAGTACATTTATTCATTTATTTTACAAAATCGCGTCAAACGGAGTTTCTATTTTGAGTTTGTAAACATATTTTCATAATTGCTAATCTGCTGTTATTTGTGCTGAATTTAATAGGCGTGTTAAGTATTTGGGGCTTGCCTGTACTAAATAACACATAAATAAAAAGTCAATACATGGTAGGCTTTATTGGCAAAAGCTATTAGGATCAGTGGCAGCATTTTCACCGGACGTCGGGGAATTCTGCCACTTTCCTTGAAACAGACTCTTGGAGTTCACAAGATTTCTCCGGCATTGAAGATCATCAAGTCACAAGCTCAGAGGATGAAGAACGCCAACGCGAACGCGAAAGCAGACGCGAAGGCAAACGCGAAGACGAACGCGTAAGCGAATGAGAAGGCGATTGGAAAGGCGGACGCAAAGACGTAGGCGAGGTTTCATTAATTAAAAAAAATATGTTCTGAGCATTTCGTTTAGCTTAAACCGAATAACATTTTTTTTTTTCGGTATTAATTTCGTGTCCGTTTTTTTAAAAAGTAAGTTTGTTATTCACTGTCGTCATAGATAGGTTCAAGAAGCTACAGCTTGTTTGACAAAGCATTGATATTTTTTAAAATGTTTTATTGGGTTTTGGTTTAAAAAAAGGCACATTTTAAAAGCCTCTATGTTAGGAACCTTGTCTCCTAATAAGGTCTGTCACACAACTCTATCACACAATTATGTGCATTAAGTAAAATCAAAATTTAAAATTATTGTCCGCTTAATAATGATTTATAAATTTTAGTTTCAAACGTTAGCAAAAATTAGGTTACGATTCTTGATAGAACTATTGAAAAGGAAAATTTCAATAAAATAAAAAATGTCGTAAAATGAAAATGAAACATACTTTCTCTTTTACAACTAATTATATATTATATATATATATATATATATATATATATATATATATATATATATATATATATATATAGATTACTGTAATTGAATTTTATTCACTACCAAAAGTACATTTTTTGGGCAAGCAGATAACTCTAATAGTAAAGTTGCTCTAATAAATGTATGATAAATCTGAGCGACTGCTGCTTATTCATGCTGTTTATTAATAAGTTCGTAAAGTGTTTAATGTTAAATTGAATTATTTTGTATACTTTTGAATTAGATTGCCAATCATACTTTTTTTTCTCTTATATCTATTTTCACGAATGGAATTATATTTACTTTTAATGAATCTAAATTTATTTTTTATGTGTTACTTGCTAAACAATATTAAATATATTGGAAACCATGTTTCTCCGAGGGTGGAAATTTGGTTTTCTGATGTTAATATGCTTTTTTCCCTTTTTTCGTTCAGATTAAAAAAGTGTAAAAAATATGTGATCTGATTTTTTAATTTTTAAGTTTTCTGATTTAAAAGACAATGTACTAAGATTGTTAGTTAAGGGTGTGAGTTAAATTTTATTTGCTGCTACTGGGATTGTTTTCGGAAAGGGGTTTGCAACAAAGTCTTCTGTCCTCTTAATGGTTTCTTTTTTAGTTTCTTTTATTGTATTTTTGCCCCTTACGACCTAATATTTTTATTTAGGCAACCTAATACACCTAAGGTTAATTTTTTGTCTTGCTGCTAATTGATTTAAAATTATAGTATGGTGATTATTTCAGTATAATTTATAGGGCGGTTTAAATTTCGTGTACATAGTTACGGTCCGAATACCAAATACATAGGTATTCGAATTTTATATGTTTCCTAAATTAGCATATTATTTTTTGTATTCTTTTTTAATTTGAAAATTTTTTTATTATCTTGAAATTTAGTAGGTGAGTACAAAACGAAGTCTATGTGTGATCCATTATTAACTAAATCTAGTGGAGTACTCAAACAAGGTGGTTATAAAATATGAGTTTTAATATTATTCTGAACGTTTTCAAATATATCGTGCATCTTTAGGTAATGCCATTTTTGAAATAGACCTGGCAACGAAATGTGTCAAAAAGGGGATTTTTTGTTATTCGGCGAAATTTTTGCTGATCAGCGAAAAAACGATTTCAAAACAGATGATAAAAATGATGAATATAATTCATAACTGAGTAATATGATAGTGTATCAAAGTTCCTAGATATATTGTGGTATACTTCAATATTTAATTTTTGCGTCAGGTACTCGATTCCAAAATTCGATCCAATAGTATTGCATGTGGCTTTTAAACATTTATGTAAAGAACTTTATGTTTAAAATAAAATTTAAAGAAAACAATATATATATATATATATATATATATATATATATATATATATGTGCATGCGTATTTGTGCATGTGTGTGTGTGTGTGTATGTGAATGCGAGCGTGCGTGCATTCATGCGTGCCTACGTGCCTGCATTCGTATGTGCTTGCATGTATGTTTGTGTGTGTACGTATATGTACACGCATATGTTTATCTAGGCCAAATTAGTCATGCGCCAATGTATATGCCTAATATTCTGCATAATAAACAGAGTGACAAGAATAAACATATTTTTTCCCCAATTTAAATCATTCTTGAATTACCAGATTTTCACATAACTCTTAATTTTTTCATGTTCAATAATATTTTAGACTCAGAATGAGTGAAATCAGTACTATCAAAATATGTCCCAAAGAAAATACATTTTGAATATTTAAACATTATATGAGTATATGATTTGCAATCGGCAGTAATATTTTCTTCGATATATGTGTAATAAAGTGATTCTTTGACGACTGCTTATGCCTTATAAAAATACATATATTTTTTAATACAAACAATGATGACAATATTAGTGATATTACTTATCGTGTTTTCATAGTCGATGGTATTTTCCCACCTGTATGTAACTTCTTAAATGCACAAAATTTTTCTCAATAAAGGAAATAATTTTACTCTGAGATTTAAAGCATTTTACATAAAACTTGTAAGTGTTATTAATTATTAATATTTTGTTTTTTACATTGGTCTACGCAAACTGAACATTATACATATTTATTTGCATATCTTAAAAGAATGATTTCAAAATTCAATTATTTCCTTTATCCTTCTTTTTTTATATCCAATTTTACGTAATGCAGAAACGATCATGACTAATATTTTTGGCGTCTGTGATTAAATTGTTAAGTTTTCGTAGTAACAAATCAACAGAAGTTTAAAATTTATTTCTGGGTAAAGGTATTGCAAGAACGACCAAATTACTAATACATTTTACTATATATGTTTTTAAAATGATATCTATTCGAAAACTGAGATAAACCAACGGAGAATCGAATATTACAGTGAAGAGACAAATCATATATGCATATATAATCGATCGAATATTACAGTGAAAAGATAAAGCATATGTGTAAAGGGCGCATTTGACCTAAGCCAGAACTTTTATAGAAATGTGATCATGGGGTACATGTTATTTTTATTACCTATGAAACATAAGTGAGTTGACCGATAATATCGTAATAAATACACAGTATAATTGATAGACAGACAGACACGTATAATGGTTTTGATAATGGTTTTCGACAGTTATACAATGAAAAATAGATTTACCTTGTTTCGATTATTTGATTGAATCTACAAGAAATGTTTATTTTATTAGAGACGGTAGTGCGTCCGATTGGAGCATTGTCAGTCTTGATATCGATTCCTGCATTGTAATTTTATACCGAACGGTATCAGTTTGCAAACTAGACAAGTATCAAATGAGATTCCGTTTAGAACATGAATACAATACGATTTATATGATATGAATATGCATAGCCATAAAATTATTTTACGCAATCTACCGCATCACTAAAACTTGAAAAAACAGCGTCAAATGGTTTTATTTCCTTTTTGTTTGCTATAAAACGGCAGATATTTCTAAGAAGTTATTCTATTCTTAGCAGTATGTTTTAAATTTGGGATTATTTGTGCTATGCATATAATTTGACAGCGATACCAATAGAGTGTTACTATTTATTTGCAGTCTTATCCCTCGAAAGTTACCATATAGATAAATGTGAACTTTCCCAAATGAACAAACTTTTTCAAACTTGAAAAATAGAATTTCAGCAAAACGGTAAACGTTTTAATTTAGAATTTTATTCATTAGACATGTTATATGAAAATATCACGAATCGAGAAATGGGGCATAAATGAAGTAGTCACTTCCGAAAAAGTCAAATAAATATTAATATAAATTTATAATAGAAATTTTTAGAAGTAACAAAATAAAATTAGTCTTATGAATATTGATTTTGTAATTTATCAGTATTTTTTATTATGTCCATTCAAAAACAATTTCTGGCCCTTATTTCAGATATTGCGTAGATAAACGCAATGAGAAACTTGTTGACCGATTAACGTAAAGATGCATTTGTCTATATATGTTGTACGTTTAAGATCAAAAACTAATACGAGTGAACATATTAAGTTTGATTCTAATTAGTTATAGAAATTAGCACTGTTAAACTTCTACTGTAATCAAGCAAAAACCAAAGCCCGTTCAAGAAGAAGGGACCCTAAAAAATTGAACCAAAGCTTAAAAATTGTAGACATGTATCATTATTTGTTCGAAATTAATTCAAAATCTAAACTAAAATTCAATTTCCTTTTGGAAAATTACACGGGTCGTTAAAGAGATTATCTTAATTTTATATATGACAGTATATGGGTTTTATAATATTTTAGTCATTCAATCTTATCTTTTGCAACGAAAAAATAAAGCGTTTAATTCTATGACCAACGACTCAATTAATTCTGTTCAGGCTTACGAGTTTCATGTGTGATAATGTACTCGCAGTTTGATGAATGCATTCAAAGCGCTGTCATGTTTCGAATATCTCGAACATCAAAGGGGGGTGTGATGCGCGGAAATGTTATCGAATCAAATTAAAAGCTTTGTCGGGTGAAATCAAATTTATTTTTGAATTCAATGTTGGTATTCATGGATGAAATTTTTTTCTAATTTGACTTATATTATAACGATAATATTTTACAGGGCTTCAATAAAAAGTTTTTCATAAGATCTATATATATATATATATATATATATATATATATATACATACATATATATATATATATATATATATATATATATGTTTGTGTGTGTGTGTATGTGTGTTAGTATGTATGTATACATATGTATCTCACGGTACTTTGTACTTGTCGCTTTCACTCAGTTCACAAATAATTAACTATATTAAATAATGTACGTCATTATTATTAAATTAATAATAATAATTTTTACTTTTACGGGAATAGTATTGATGAATATAAAGCTTCATTTCTAAACATAACATCTTTTTAAATAAGCACATCTTTTGTTTATGCATTCACTGATACCAAATCTGGATATACGATGCTTGAATTTAACCTTGTTTAAAAAATATAAATTCGACTAAAAATATTTTTTGTTCTATTTAGTAAACAAAATGTTATGGTCCAATCTTACATTTCAAAATTGCTTCTAAAAAAAATCACATCAAATATGAACGAATTCAAATCATGAATTAAGTATTATAATAGTTGATTGCGCAAAACGATTTAAAAGTAAGTATTAACACCAAGAAGTTGATGTTGTATATAATCAAATTGGAAGGAAATGGTACATTATGGATTGCTGCTAATCTAAAAAAAATTACCAATCTGCACATCTACCACTAAAAATGAAAAAAATCGAGAACATAATTGAAGTAAAAAGATTAAAATTGAAAAACAATAGAGGCGTTTTGTTCAAACTAATCATCGGTTTTGGTTATTTTACAGAGAGGAGCTGTCATCAAAACTTGTGAAAATTTGTCACTCTTTTTCACTGAGATATCTCAGAAATATTTGCATCATGTAACTGAAAACTAACCAATAAAATGTACATTTTTTTTCATTTCATCGCGTATTTTTAAACACCTAAAGTTGATACTTGGAACATTTAATCGAATAGGCAATTGATGGATTTTTAATCTAAAAAACAAATCATATTCTAAGTCATACCACCAAACAAAATTTGGCGGATCTTTAGAGCAAATATAATTTTTTTTAAATACAATACGGAAATCAATAAGATGTGAAAAAAATTATATGTAAACAGGTAGATCATTTTATTCATTAAAACTATACAATTCGTGAGACTCAACAAAACACAACACTTGCGAGGCAATTATAACTTATAATTGTTACTCCAAATATTCTCAGCCAAGAATTATTACAGGTAGGTGTTGCAGCCGTATTAACATAAAATAATGCTCTAACAACATTTATAAAAACTAATAGCAAAATAAGTATGGTAATTAAAATTTTTACAAGAGATCCATTTTACAAAATATTGCGTGTAGTAAAACTACGTATCAGTAAATGGAAAGCGTAAATGTTTGAAAGTGAAAGCCTGCGAGTTTGTATGAGCGTAACCAGATTTATGAACAAATTGTAATCTCGCGTAATTCAATGCTTAGAAGTCTTAATATCAACCATTTATAAATGTAAAACATTAAAACCTTCAATAACTACCGCCTTAGTAATATATACTCTATATATAAAAAAAAATTATATATACTAGTTATATATATATATATATATATATATATATATATATATATATATATATATATATATATATTATATATATATATATGTGAAAGAAACGAACTACGTAATAAAAGTAGAAAATATCTGACAGAAAATATATTTTAATTATTTCTTTGCAACATGAATATTACACAGTTAAGAAACATGACAGAGAAAAACAGAAGACTGCGTTTTAACATAAAGACTGTCTAGAAAACAGTAAAGGAAAGAAATAAGATTTGTCAGTTATGTCCGTCCATCTGAGCGTTATATTGGTGATTTGTCAATCAGTGTATGGCCAATATCCATTAATTGTTCAAATGCAAGCATGCATAAGTAGAAAGGACCAAGACGTCCTTCAAAACAACGAAGTACGCGATAGAAAATAAAATAGTTTTACCATGACAAACATATGAACAGATAAATTTAATTATTTAACGTCCTGTCATTATTTAACGTATTTGGTAAACTTATTGAAAAATTGATAACATTGCAAGACCAAAACGAAAACTTTTAAAATCGTGACACAGCTTGACTCTTAACGCAAGTAAAACAAAATATAATTAGATACCTTCGAATCTAATTAGATTGACCTGATTTGCAATTTTTTTTCTTCAATAATTTTGTAAGGTCAAAAATAAAAAATTCCACCTTTAAAAACAAATTCGACTAATTTTCTTTTCTTAATATAATTTCATAAAAATGACATTGTGCGGAGTAAAGTACATATTTCGTAGTGTTTATTTCATTTATCTTTTTACCCAAAATGTCCCTTAATTTTTTTATAAATCAATGTCCATAAATTAGGATAATAGTTAAAAATTTCAATTTCATGTTGCGAATTCATAATTAGCAATTTCAGAAAACCTTCGAATGCAATATTTCTTTAAAGAAACTTGAATTACGAGTATAATTATTTATCCTTTTTAAAATATTTTTTGTATAATTTTAATTATTGAACAAAAAATTGTGGATTTCTTACAAAGCGGTAATTTTTAAAATGTAAGTTGATTGGTATGTATTCTTCAGAAGTCAGTAAAATTGTCTTCAAGAATTTGAAATTTTTTCAGGCTAATTGTACTCGACTAATTTATGATTTGTTACTCTTAACTAACTATGGTTTAATAATTTATGGCCACCCCAGTATTCAAGTTCGAAATTTGAATAATTTAAAAAAAAAATTGAGCACTAATTATTTTCTCTAAAATTGTTATATATATAATTTTGAGTAAAATCTATTGAGAAATATACAGGATCTCGCTATATCATTTATAAATTTCTACGCCAAACCGTATCTGAAAAAAAATTTAGGTTTATTTTTAGCCATACCATTGAAACTACTTTACACAAAAATCTAAAGTAAATAGTTTTAAAATTTTTATAAGTAGCTCTCTCAATTGACATTCCACACTAAATATTGAAGTAGAAACAGAAACATTTTGGATTTTTTATTTTGCCCCCCCCCCCTAAAATTTCTATGTAAACCATAAAGATAATAATTTGATAAAAACTTTTTAGAGTTAATAATTTGGTTTACGTGCAAGTTAGTATGCTTTATCATTGTGCCAAGTTTCTGAGTCAGCTTCTAAGAAGAAAAACGGCTGTAACAGGTGGAAAGACGGACAGATGGGGTACAGAAACCCGAAAATTTTAAAAATATTTGTACATTGCGAAAAATAATTAAAAGTGCTTATAAATACTTCTATATACTTTAATACTCTAACGCTTGATTCATACGCGTATTATCAGAGTTTTTCGCTTTTGCTCACTTATTCCAATTTTACTGAACAGTGCTTGCATATAATAAGGTTATTTAAATAAATGGAATAAAATATTAAAATGTTAATGTAAGAAAATGTTACCTTGCATTTCTTATTCTTCTAAGAAATGTTAAATTGTAGCTACGGACGAAACTCTTTGGAGATAGTAACTTTTACATATTTCTCGTTTTCTTTTTAGCTTGTAAACCTGTGCCCATGTTCAGATTAGCTGTAAATCTAAATTGTCTATTTTACGCACACGCGGCTACAGTATTCAATTTAAAATACTTTTTCGCAATTCCACGTATTTATTTCTACTCTACTCCTTCTTTTTTTATTTCAATACTTCTTTGCCTATCTATATATTGATGCTCATTTATTGGGGTTCTTTTTATTTCACAGCTAGTACAACAGCTGTGAAATAAAAAGAACTCCGATTTGCGCAATGCGTTTTTAATCATTGTTGCTTTATGATGACCTGGAAATTTTTTTCTGTACTCTTTTTAAGCTGTGTTTTCTATCTTCCTTCAGTAGACTATTCCTGTCAATTCCTTGTCAGTCTGTCTAAAATATTATTATCAGTTCATTCAATATCATTTTGTACGTTTTACTTTTATTGAGATTATGTTCACGGAGTTTCCCCTCTCTTAGAGATATTCTAACATATATTTCATTGTTCGTATTACTTTCACAATAACCACTATCTATTTTGCTTTGTATCACCATCTGTATTTTCTTCATTACCGTAGCACTATGTATTTGTTTTAATTCTTTTCGGTGCTTTCTTATATATCGAACGCACAGTCTCGCCGACTACTTATATTAAATACGATATAATAATTTGCCTTCTGGCAGGCGGGCGACTAACATATTTAAACGTCACACACTATTGTCTGTGACCTCTATGGCGTTTTAGAATTATTCCATTATGAAATAGATTAATAATGTAGTGTTTTTATTTTTTATTATTATTCATTTTATAGTTATTTGTGTTTTATGTTCTTTTAATTATGTTATGTGTATTGAATTACGTTACAATTCGCCTTATTGTGGTCTTTATTTTCTTCATTTCGTTTTTCATTAGAATATTTTTTTCTATACACCTAGGTATTAATGTTTTTGTTTCTTATATAATTTTAATTGTCGTACTCTTTTTTGTTTTTTTTTTACATTCATTTCATTATTATAACATTTTATAAGAGCGACACATTTCTTTCCTCCTCTTATCTTTTTTATTCTCTTTCCCCGGAGTGTTCGACCTTTGGACAATTTTTTTCAGATGACTTGGAATCTTCTTTGCACCATATTTTATATTCAGTATTCGACAATGGAAATATAAATATAAACATTTGTCATATAAATCCACAAAGCCTGCCTTCACATTATTCTGAATTTGTTCCCAACTTTAATAGCTTTAATATACATGCGTGTCTCATCAGCGAGACATGGCTTAAACCCTCATTACCTTCGAATCTTTTTGAACTACCCGGTTTCATTTTATCACGTAACAATCGCAAAGACAGTGGCGGCGGAGGTATAGCCATCTATCTTCGTGACGATTAGTCGCACAAAGGAATTACACAATTACCTGCTGATCAGTCGTCTGTCTCAGAGTATCTCTTCGTTGAAATCTCCTTTTTCTCAATAACATTTTTAATAGGAGTCCTGTACCGTCCACCTGGAACAAAGTTTACGTGAATTTGAAGAAATTATTGATAGCTTAATTACCTCTTATCCGAATTGTATATTATTGGGAGATTTTAATACTTGTTTGTATAGAGACCGTGCGTGTTCCGTCTCCGGTCTCCGTACGCAACGGTCGTGTATTCCGCGCAAGCAAACCGATTCGAAAGGAGAAAATAGTAATTGAATTATAATATTCGAACCGCCGGTGTAAATAATTACTACGTTTTCTTACATAAAATACAATAGCAACAGTGAGTAGCAAAATAGCTATTGTAGCCGTTTTGTGATTGTCGAACTTCTTACAGTGAATGTTCAGCTGATAAAAATATTCGTTAGTGTGGTACAGTGCTATACTCGTGTACTATATTTCTTGATGAAAAGGAAACTCGGGAAAAGGATAAATATCGAACATTGTTGTGAATCTTAAATTTTTATATCAGATTATAAATCCGTAGCATAAAAGTTAAGGAAAACTGTACTCATTTCTGTAAGCGTGCTAATTACCATAATTCCAAACGTTGTACAAAATCATGTGATGGCCAAGAAGTATTCTATCGTTAAAATCAATGAATAAATAAAGGTCAAGTTTTTATTTTACAAATTACTTAGTTTTTGACACAAAACATTTAAATATTTGTAACGCAGTGATATCTAAAATATAATATAGATTTTATCTCAGTGCGGCTTAGTGACAATCGAAAATTAACGTAAAAGTGGGTATTTTAAAAATTGTAACAAGGTGTAAGTTTAATAATAACTCTGTTGCTGACATCGCTGTTATTTAACTATATTCCGTGACGCTAGGCCAGCCGCTATTTTGCAACTTCGCATGTCGTGTTAGTGGCGCAGCGGATAGTGCGCAGAGCCACGACAGAGGCTCATCGGGTTCGAAATCAGGACACTCATACATACCCTTTCCTGTCCGTTTTTTTAATATCTGACGTAAACACAACTGACATTGGTTGACATTACTGTCAGTGTTGCCAACAAAGAAAAATATTTCTACCCAATACGTATTCGTTGCTATCTTATACGTTACGTTTCGCTACACACAAAAACGTTACAAGATGGATGGACAATTTCAACTTTTGTTCGAAAAGATGAAGATCGAGATGGAAGTCCAATCTAATACTATAATCGCAAAAATTGACGAGAAACTAGTTCCTTTAGTGGAGGAGAACTGAAATCTAAGGGCAAAGGTAGAAACATTAGAGAATGAGTTGGAGTACCTTAAAAGAGGACAGCGAGAAAATAATATTATTATATTTGGCTTAGAGGAGACAGAAACATCTAAACTAGACTTAATACAAAAATTAAACCAACATCTCAAACAAGACCTTGAAATAAAGTTAGAAAACTTTGAAGTCAACAAAATACATCGTTTAGGGCACAAAAAACTAGAAACTAATAAGTCGAGGCCGATCTTATGCTCGTTTGTAATTAATTGGAAGAAGACTGAAATTATTAAAAACAGGAATAATTTAAAGAAAGTTTACCTCACCGAGGACTACCCAAAGGAAGTGCTGCGAAAGAGAAAACAGTTACAATCAGAGTTAGTAGAAGAGAGAAATAAGGGAAATATTGCTTACCTGAAATACGATAGACTTATAGTGAAACAGACCATTAACCAACAAGAGAAAAGGATGACAGAGACTTCTACTTCACCTACTGGTGGCACTAGCCAGCCAAAAAATCAACAAACTCGTTATACAGCGATATTCAAAAAGTCATCTGGCTTTGTAGATGCGTTCGATATGACGCGGGCTATATCGAACTCTCTCTCAAACTTAGCTGTCAATAAAGATCAATAAAGAATAATAACAATTAAACAACGGCAAACGAAATCTAAAACCAACCAAGGCAACTGATAACAAAAACATAACAAACCTCAAAACTTCTCCAAGCCGACTGGTCATCGTGGGAAAAAGAGACCACAATCTTTCAACAAAAGAAAAAGACAAGGATAAACTCTACCTCAATCATAAGAAAGGTTGGAAGAGGCCTTTGCCGACTGGCAAACGGATCCACAGGAAATAAAGAAACAGGAAATATTAAATTAATAAGATACGATTATTTTATGTTATATTTTCTTTAATTTTAAATTTGGTTATATAAAGAACTGTATAATAGATCCGAATAAAAGGACACGTCATGATATATGTGCATCTGCAAATTTTGTTACATCCTTCTTTTTCCACATTCCACAAAGAATCTTGTCATTCTCTCCTTGACTTAATTATCATGTTAAATCCTAAAGTTTTTTCTGCCTATGGTCAACTTACCGCTCCAGGCTTTTCTTATTATGACCTCATAGATATCTCACTCTCTATTAAGATTCCAAAGCCTTCACCTAAAATAATATATCGTTGCAATTTTAGCCAAATAGACAGGTGATATTTGCTTGAGGATGCACGGTGTGTTAATTGGGGAGCGATCACATGTTTAATAATATGATGATATGGTGCAGAATAGACATGCACAATTAAAGCGTATAAAATTAAGACAAAAGGCCGCTCCCTGGTTCCATGATACAATAAAATGTATTATGCAGAAAAGGGATAGAGCGAAATCTAATCTTAAGAGGGATCCCACACCCCTTCGCTGGAAAGCGTATAGATTACTGAAAAATAAGGTATAAAATGTGCAGAAATGCAAGAAATATTATATCAGCGAAAAGATAAATGAATTTACCTCTCCCAATATTTGGAAATTTCCAGGTACTTTGGGTATTGGCAAAAAACATGAGACAACACAATATCCTCTCAATATTAATGATCTCAACATTTTCTTTGCAACTCCACCTGATATCTTAGACTCTGTAGTGAAGTTGGAAACTCTGAATAACATATTGCCTGCATCACATATTATTTCGGAAATTTCAGAATCAGAAATAAAAAAAAATCTTCTCGAATTAAATCAAAATCCGCTAGCTGAGACGGTCTAAATATAGACTCTCTTGCTCCTATCATTGACATTATAGTGCCCACCTTCATTGCCATATTTAATATTTCCAGATTAACTTCTACTTTCCCTTGAGAATGGAAAAGGGCGTATATTATTCCATTACCAAAAGACCTACCACTAACCAGCCCAAAGATTTTCGACCTACATCTACATTTTTATATCTATTTAGTAGTCGTATATATATATTACCACTACTATCAAAAGTCTTTGAGCGGATTGTATATTCTCAACTTCTTACTTTTTTAGATACCCAATATTGACTTGACCCCCTGCAATCTGGCTTTAAGTCATGACATAATATTGAATATATTTGGCGTTAATTTTGTAGAAATTCATTATTCACAATTAAATGAAACTACGTGATGTAGTATTATTTCTACTATTTTTAATTTCTTTACCACGACCTAGGTTTCGTTCAATCTTTGCTTATATCCCACCTGAAGATGTTGTAATACAACGAAACCTAGGTCGTGGTAAAGAAATTAAAAATAGTAGAAATAATACTACATCACGCAGTTTCATTTAATTGTGAATCATGACATAATACTTCAATTGTACTGCTGAAAGTGACTAGGGTACACCTAGCCATGAACAACACCCAACTAACTGTTCTTATATTATTTGACTTCAGTGATGCTTTCCATTTTATGAACGTTGACATTTTGATACTTAAGCTTAAATCATCAAATTTGTCGAAACCATGTGTTGATTGGTTCAATGCCTATCTTCGTGATAGTTAACAGGCAATTACTCTCTTCATGCATTGATATATTAAATGCAGACCTACATTTGATCAGTCAGTGGGCTGGTAGGTACGGTTTTTTGATTAACCCAATTAAATCGCAGTCTATTATTATCGGTAGTCAGAAACTTCTTTAAAAATATCTGTATCTGATTTATCAGAGATATTTATTAACGGTTATGTTATTCCTTTTACTTCAACTGTAAAAGGTCTCGGCCTACTGATTAATCAACATCTCACAAGGCATTCTCAAGTAAATGACGTTAGTCGTAAAACTTTTTTTCAAAACATACTCTCTCAAACGACTTCAAAATTGTCTTCCACTGCGAACTAAAATACAAATTTGTCAAACTTTACTTCTACCTTTTGTTGATTATGGTTCTGTGTGCTATTCTAATCTAAATGATCATTTAATCAATAAATTAGTACGACTTCAAAACTTGTGCATTCGTTACATTTTCGGTCTTAAAAAACTGACTATGTGACCGAGTATCGTTTACGTCTTAAATGGTTAAAGATTCGTGATCTACGCAACCATCATCTTCTATGTTTTTTTTAAATATAATATGCTCAATAATCCCGTCACACCGTCATATCTTAAATCTAGATCCCAATATCTGTCATTCCACGACCACGAACTACGATCCAAAAATAAGTATATACTCTTAATATCTCAACATAAAACGGAATTTTATGGCGAATCCTTCATCATATATTCTACTCGATTGTGGAATGAACCGACTACAGTGTGCGCCCTCATTGTCTGCGTTCAAAAGGCGTGTGAATATACATTATCTATATTGGCAGATCCTAATCCCTTCTGTTATAATTCATCCTACTCCTAAAGTGTCGTTTTGCTATGGTTTTTGATAAATATTATTTTATTACCACACAATATTATATATATATTTTATATTTTAAGCCTCAGCACTAAATATTCTCATCCAATTCATTGTGGTCGGCTGTAAGAGATTGCTCTTGTGGCAATAAGTCTGACACTGTATACTTAGTTTTCTAAGCTTGCAGAAATAATAAATAAATACCATAAATAAGATTTCGCTTTTTTCAAACTTTACATTCAATGGTACGGAACAATACTTGCGTGAGTTCAAATCGCACTTACCCACTTTCTAAATTAACGGTAAGAAACACTATTGTATGAATTCAAATGGTACTTGACCTAAGAAAACTTTACGTTCAGTGGTATCGCTACTATTTGTGTGAGTTTGACGCATTATTTGTGCGAGTTATGCTCGTAGTTGACCGTTTTTTAAAACTTTGCATCCGGTATTACGGGATAATACTT
This sequence comes from Druceiella hillmani, assembly GCA_039881145.1. Classification (NCBI taxonomy): domain Eukaryota; kingdom Metazoa; phylum Arthropoda; class Insecta; order Lepidoptera; family Hepialidae; genus Druceiella; species Druceiella hillmani. Next base: position 3,924,863 of record JAYKKI010000029.1, on the reverse strand, counting down.
GAGCGAGTTCAATTCGCACTCGGCCTCTTTTTAAACTGTGCATTCAGCGGAACACCGTTTGATATTTCGCATACAGTGGTACGGAGGACTACTTACGCGAGTTAGATTCGTACTTGAACGTTTTTAATATTCAATTCGGACGGTAAATTTACATTTGATCGCAATCACCAATTTTGCATTCGTTGTACGGAGCACTACTTGACTCGGCGTATAGGATAGCAAAAAGCGTGGCAAACCTCCTGGCATAAAGTGTGGCACATTGCGTGGTGTATGGTGGACATATAGCAACGATGTACGGCGTGGCATATGGCGTGGCATATGGCGTGGCATATGGCGTGGTATATGGCGTGACATATGGCGTGGCATATGGCGTGGCATATGGCTTAGCGTATGGCGTGACGCGGCGTGACATACCACTGACAAAAAGCTGTTCTTTCAGTCTTTCATTTATAAGGAATTCAATTCAGACGGTAAATTTACATTTGATCGCAATCACCAATTTTGCATTCGTTAGTACAGAGCACTACTTGACCCGGCGTTTAGGGTGGCAAAAGGCGTGGCAAATTGCCTGGCATATAGTATGGCACATTGCGCGGTATATGGTGGACATATAGCAACGATGTATAGCGTGGCATATGGCGTTGCATATGGCTTGGCATGTGACTTGGCATATGGCGTGACATATGGCGTGTCATATGGCATTGCATACGGCGAGGCATATGGGGTGGCACACGGCGTGGCATATGGCGTGCCATATGGCGCTGCATGTGGCGTGGCATATGACTTGGTTCGTGGCATAGTATGTGGCATGGCATATGTCTTGGCTCGTGGCATGCATGTGGCATGGCATATGACTTGGCTCGTGGCGTGCGTGGTATATGGCGTGGCATACGACGTGGCATATGGCGTGGCATATGGTGTGGCATATGGCGTGGCGTAGTATACCGTATTGTATTCTTCTCTTCACAAGTTTAAATTAACGGTCAAGTGCAACTCTCACAAGTAGTGTTCCGTAACAACGAATGAGTAATTTAAAAAAAATTAGTGAACACTACTTGCGCGAATTAGACTCACATAGTCTAATTCGCGCAAGTAGTGTTCCGTAACACTGAATGTGTAATTTAAAAAGTGATCAAGTGTGAGTCTAACTCATGCAAGTAGCGCTCCGAACCATTAAATGTGCAAATAGGAAAAATTGTATAGTGTGAGTTAGCTCGTGTAAGTAGTTGTCTATACCACTGTTGACAAAAAAAAACCAAGTTTGAGTCTCACTCGTGTAAGTAGTGTTCTTTACCACTGAATGTGTAATTTAAAACACTGGTCAAATGTGAGTCTAATTCGCGCAAATAGTGTTCCGTACCACTGAAATTGTAATTAAAAAAATTGTTCCCTTGTAAATCTAACAAATGCTAATAGTTTTCCGTACCACTGTATGTGAAGTTAAAAAGGGGTCAATTGTGAGTCTAACTTGTGCAAATAGTGTTCCGTACCACTGAATATATAATTAAAAAAGTAGTCAAGTGTGAGTCTAATTCGCACAACTAGTTTTCCGTACAGCTGAGTGAGTAATTTAAAAATGTGGTCAAGTGTGAGTCTAACTCGCGCAAGTAGTGTTCCGTACCACTGAATATGTAATTTAAAAAGTGGTCAAGCGTGAATCTAATTCTCACAAGTAGTTTGCCGTACCGCTCAACGTGTAATTTAAAAACAGTAATCAAATGTGAGTCTAACTGGCGCAAGTGGTATTTGGTAACAATGAATGTGTAATTTAAAAGAAAATATGAAGACAGTGTTCTGTACCACTGAATATCTAATTTAAAAACTCACGCAAGTTGTGTTCCATACCAATGAACTCGTAATTTAAAAAAGTGGTCAAGTTTGAATTGAACTCGCGCAAGTAGTGTCCCGTATCACTGAATATGCAGTTTAAAAAAGGTCTAATTCAAAATAAAAACAGTGGTCAAGGGTGAGCCTTACACGCGAAACCAGTGTTCCGTACTACTGAATGTGTAATTCAAAAAGTGGCCAAGTGTGAATCTAACTCGCGCAAGTAGTGTTCCGTACATCTGAGTGAGTAATTTAAAAAAAGTGTTCTAGTGTGAGTCTTACTCGCGCAAGTAGTGTCCCGTACCACTAAATATACAATTTAAAAAAGTGGATAAGCATGAGTTTAATTCGCGCAATTAGTTTTTCGTGCCGCTCAATGTGTAACTTGCGCAAGTACTATTATGTACAACTGATGTATAATTTAAAAAAGTGAATAAGTGTGAGTCTAACTCGTGCAAGTAGTTTTCCGTGCCACTCAATGCGTAAATAAAAAAGTGGTCAAGTGTGATTCTAACTCGCGCAAGTAGTGTTCCGTACTACTGAATGTGTGATTTAAAAAAGTGGAAAAGTGTGAGTTTAATTCACGTAAATAGTGTTCTGTACCATTGAAAGTGTAATTTAAAGAATTGGTCCAGTGTGAGTCTAACTCGTGTAAGTAGTTCTTCATATCATGGTATGCGAAATAAAAAAGTGGTAGTCTCACTCGCCAAAGTAGTTTTCCGTACCACTGAATATTTGTATTAAAAAAGTTATCAAGTTTGAGTCTAATTAACGCAAGTAGTGTTCCGTACCACTGAAAAGGTAACTTGAAAAACTGGTTAAGTGTGAATCTAACTCGCGCAAGAAGTGTTGCGTACCACTGAAGGCGAAATAAAAAAAGTGGTTAAATGTGAGTATAACTCGCGCAATTAGTGTTACGTACAAATGAATTAGTAATTTAAAATATTGTGTTTTTAACTCGCGCAAGTAGTATTCCGTACCACTATGTGTAGTTTGGAAAAGTGGTCAAGTGTGAGTGTAACTCGCGCAAGTAGTGTACCGTACCATTAAATGTGTAATTTAAAAAAGTGGATAAGTTTGTTCCTAATTCGCATAAGTACTTTTCCGTACCCGCTCAATGTGTAATTTAAATAAGTGGTCTAGTGAGAGTCCAACTCGCGCAACTAGTTTTCCGTACCACTGTATGCGAATTAAAAAGTGGTCTAGTGTGAGTCTAACTCGCGCAAGTAGTGTTCCGTACCATTAAATATATATTTTAAAAAAGCGTACAGGTTTGAGTCTAACTCACACAAGAATATTATCCCGAACTTCATATAATAGTTTAGTACAAATCAAACCCTTTATTTATGCTTAGTATAATCATGAATTACTCTTTTCATTTGTGAAGTTTTGCCAAATGACATTATTATCTGCAATATTCTACTTTTTAATTAATTAAAATGAAATAAGATTGAAATAATATTTGACAATTTTACTGAATATTAAGTCAAATAACTGTATTTTTTTTTATTTGCCAACCAATGAGCAATCTAATGGTAGTTACAATTTGTAATTATAATTTGTAATTATTAGTTATAATTTTTAATTATTTTATTTCGAAGCAATAAAACTGGTTAAGCGACAATAGAAAGCATTTAAGTTCAAAAAATATGTTTTATTTTTGCCGATCACTGATGATTACTGCTGACCATTTTTCGGCTCCATTATCAGATCCTGGATACCATCGAGGACCAGAGCACTTATCAAATGAATGTTTTGATTTCCACTCGAACCTACATACGTGCTTGACACAAAATTTTCTAAATGCACGCACTGAAAAAATACACAGAGACTAATTTCCACTTTCTTAAATTTTTTTATGGTATTTTTAAATGTGAACGTACGAAAAGGATTTAAGGGAATTTAATTTTAATTTATAAAAAAAAATATAAGTGGCTAGTTTTATTTGATAGTTTACAATAAAATAAATCAATGTTAATATCAAAATCAAAGACCAATGATGTTTATGTTTAATTCTTAAAATTTTCTCTCTCTCTCTCTCTATATATATATATATATATAAATATATATATATATATATATATATATATATACATATATATATATATATATATTTATGAAATATTATTTTGTTATTAATTTTCTTTAAAAATAATTTTATGAACTTTAAGAATTAATATCATTCTTCCATAATATAACATCAGACTTTTCTAGTGTTTTGATGATTGTTGTTGATAAGAAATGGATATTTAAATTTTATATTTATTTTTGAAAATGAAAGTAGAAATATTTAGTTAATTTGATTCTAAGATAGAATAATATTTATATTCTAAATTAATTTAGAAAGTTCGAAGTAATTCGAAATGTTTTGTTAAGCGATTGTGCATTTAGCTTTATCATTTTGTTATTACATTTATTCATTTATTTTACAAAATCGCGTCAAACGGAGTTTCTATTTTGAGTTTGTAAATATATTTTCATTATTCTTCTGTATTCAGAGACAGCAGAAGAGTAACTGCAAACCCTTGCTGGTATTCTGTTGCCCGTAATTGCCAATCTGCTGTTATTTGTGCTGAATTTAATAGGCGTGTTAAGTATTTGGGGCTTGCCTGTACTAAATAACACATATATAAAAAGTCAATACATGGTAGGCTTTATTGGCAAAAGCTATTAGGATCAGTGGCAGCATTTTCACCGGACGTCGGAGATTTCTGCCACTTTCTTTGAAACAACCTCTTGGAGTTCACAAGATTTCTCAGGCATTGAAGATCATCAAGTCACAAGCTCAGAGGAAGAAGAACGCCAACGCGAACGCGAATGCAGACGCGAACGCGAACGCGAAGACGAACGTGTAAGCGAATGAGAAGGCGATTGCAAAGGCGGACGCGAAGACGTAGGCGAGGGTTCATAAATTAAAAAAAATATGTTCTAAGCATTTTGTTTAGCTTAAACCAAAAAACATTTATTTGGGTATTAATTTCGTGTCCGTTTTTTTTATAAAGTAAGTTTGTTATTCACTGTCGTCATAGATAGGTTCAAGAAGCTACAGCTTGCTTGAAAAAGTATTGATATTTTTTTAAATATTTTATTGGGTTTTGGTTTAAAAAAAGGCACATTTTAAAAACCTCTATGTTAGGAACCTTGTCTCCTAATAAGGTCTGTCACACAACTCTATCACACAATTATGTGCATTAACTAGAATCAAAATTTAAAATTATTGTCCGCTTAATAATGATTTATAAATTTTAGTTTAAATTTAAATTGAAACGTTAGCAAAAATTAGGTGACGGGTCTTAATAGATCTATTGAAAAGGAAAATTTCAATAAAATAAAAAATGTCGTAAAATGAAAAGGAAACATACTTTCTCTTTTACAACTAATTATATTTTTGTATATATATATATATATATATATATATATATATATATATATATATATATACATATATATATATATATATATATATATATATATATAGATTACTGTAATTAAATTTTTTTCACTACCGAAAGCACATTTTTTAGGCAACCAGTTAACTCTAATAGTAAAGTTGCTCTAATAAATGTATGATAAATCTGAGCGAATGCTGCTTATTCATGCTGTTTATTAATAAGTTCGTAAAGTGTTTAATGTTAAATTGAATTATTTTGTATAATTTTGAATTAGATTGCCAATCATACTTTTTTTTCTCTTATATCTATTTTCACGAAGGAATTATATTTACTTTTAATTAATCTAAATTTATTTTTTATGTGTTATTTGCTAAACAATATTAAATATATTGGAAACCATGTCTCTCCGAGGGTAGAAATTTGCTTTTCTGATGTTAATACGCTTTTTTCCCTTTTTTCTTTCAGATTAAAAAAGTGTAAAAAATATGTGATCTGATTTTTCAATTTTCAAGGTTTTCTGATTTAAAAGACAATGTACTAAGATTGTTAATTAAGGGTGTGAGTAAAATTTTATTTGCTGCTACTGGGATTGTTTTTGGAAAGGGGTTTGCGACAAAGTCGTCTTAATGGTTTCTTTTTTAGTTTCTTTTATTGTATTTTGCCCCTTACTGCCTAATATTTTTATTTAGGTAACCTAATACACCTAAGGTCAATTTTTTGTCTTGCTGCTAATTGCCTTAAAATTATAGTATGGTGATTATTTCAATATAATTTATAGGGCGGTTTAAATTTCGTGTACATAGTTACGGTCCGAATACCAAATACATAGGTATTCGAATTTTATATGTTTCCTAAATGAGCATATTATTTTATGTATTCCTTTTTAATTTGAAAAATTTTCTATTATCTTGAAATTTAGTAGGTGAGTCCAAAACGAAGTCCATGTGTGATCCATTATTAACTAAATCTAGTGGAGTACTCAAACAAGGTGTTTATAAAATATAGGTTTTAATATTATTCTGAACGTTTTCAAATATATCGTGCATCTGTTATATTAACCAAAAGTTCGTTTAAATATATTAGGTAAGGTATGTCATTAGCGTTATAGCGATAAGACATATACTGCCATCCACGATTGCTTCGTCAGCCTATACGAGTCTATACGTAACGGAATTAAATCATTACTTATTTCGGTTTTGGGAAGAGGTATTTTGGTTTGAGTTTTATTTTGTTTATGGTACTGCGTTAAGGGGTAGATGAAATGATTTCTTCATGTCGGTATTGGTTAAATATTTAGGCGGGGGAATCTGTGCCTGAATGTGAATTTACTCCTCTCTAAACGAGTTTATTTTGGCTGTAAAATCTCTCTCAACAAGATCTGTTTTTTCGATGTTCAATATACTCGGGATAATCTTGATTATATTTTTCGAATTTTATTTGAATTTCTGAGTAAATATAGAGATTAGGGTACATTTTATTTTGCGTGTCATGTTTATCATTTCAGTGTAGTTTTTGAATACGTCCATTATTCTGGAAATAGGTTAACATAGTACGTAGGGCATTATGTGTTCTACTTTATACATGTTAGAATTTGGTGTAAGAAATATCACTTATTGGCTATGGTCTACATGTGTTTAGCGTAATAGCGCCAATTTTTTTAAATGGCGCTGGAAAGTTTTCTAAATTGTTGGTTGATTTGAGAGTACCAATACCACCATAATTTGTGGTATTTAGCGATATTGATGATAGGGATGGTTTACCAGTTCGGCTGGTTACATTTTATATTTGTTAGTGTTAATATTAGTTAGGAATCTAGAATTCGACTTTATTAATATAAATTTATTCATATTAAAAATATATTTAATAAGATTATCATGTGAAGATGGTCACATGTTGAAAAACCTGCGGAATCTTGATTATTCACTATGTAGTATCTCATGTAAAATTTGAGTAATTCTGTCAAGAAGAACTTTAAATCATATTCTGGAAATATTTTATGTTATGCTGATTGGTCTATAGTTTACGACATTAGAGAGGACTCCTGTATATTAACTATATGTATCCAATATACCTTGGATTATATATATATATTCTGCAATTTTAGTGAAGGTATTTTATAATGATTTAATTAATGTTTTCTGGTTTATTTTAATAACTTTGGGATAATTTTGTCTCTACCAGTGGGATTTTCTATTCATAAGCACATCTATATCAATTTCAATTTCCTTACTTCATACATGAGGAGTCCATAAGGAGCATTTTACAGTGCTATTGCATAGTTTTGTAGCTATCGCCATCAATTTAATGTATTACATATTTAAACATTATATTATTTGAATTAACACATGTTTAAATTTGACATAGGCATGTATATATTTTTACACGACCTTTTCAAATGACAATTTATAACGACAATTTTCCGGTATCACAATAATTTTACTGAATATTAAAGAATTTTAAATTTTTCATAAAATGTGGAAATTTTTAATTCCTGATATTCAATGCTCGCTCAGCTCAGTACATATTTTTGGATGAAATTTTCATCTCCCACAAAGTTTAATAACATTTTTTTCACGTTATGTTGTTGTCACTAAGAAGTAAACAATTTCGATGAATTTTTGTATTTTGTGAAACCTGAAAGAGATTAGTTCAAAGACATAATCAACTCATAATATTGTATGCGTGGTATTCTAAATAGACATTAACGTTCTTAAACAAAGAAAACTATTCTTGTCACTCAAAACACATTGTATGATTCGTACGTCGCCGATGAAACATTTGTTATGTAAGCAAATTTACTCAGTTGGCACAAACATAGGTTCAGCGAGTCAACAATAATAGTTAATCATAGCCAGGGAACACGCTGAAATGCATAGGACAACGCTTGCGGTCGAGTAATTAGTTTAGCGCTGTGCTGCTTCCAGGATAATGTAGAACTTGCAAGTCTCCGTGCGCCGCTCCATATAGCGATGGTGCAACTTACGCAAATGAATATAGTCTAGGATTATGTGAAGATTGATGGCGATATCTACTAAAACAATGTAGTATATTTTCTCTTATTTAGCAGCTTGCTTCAGACTATATTGTTGTTGCAGTCCACGTATTGCAATAATTCTCTTTCTCTATTAGTTATTGACTTCTTTTATTATATGTTCACATTAATAATTTAATATTATAATTTTACACATACTAATATTTATTTTAATTTTGCTTTTCGTGGTTTGGTCCTTTGTTCTCTTTGTTTGGCCTTTTCCGTATATGTAGCATAATTTTCTCTGATCTTTCATTTTCTTTTTGTCATTTCGGATAATCACCAAAATTTTTAAAATTTTCTTATTCAACAAATAATTGGATTGAGTGGCATTGAAAATACTATGGAGGTATCTTCCTGCAAAATAAAGCAATAGTGGAATAGTATACTTGAATTCTTTGTTACATATTTACAAAATTATAACTAAAAAATTATGGTAGCAGGTATGGATTTATTTACTTAGATGTTAGAAATTAAAAAAAAAGGAAAACCCAAAAGAAACTTATAATTATATTAAGTATATTGAAAATTCAAGGTAAAATATACCAACGAACAAACCATAATAATATTTGTAAGGTGGTATAATTAAAAATGAAAGTTGTAAGTAGGAAAAATGACGCTACAATTAGTAATATTTGATGAAGAATGCTTAGAGTGTTGAAAACTGGGCTCTATACTGAGATTTGTTTATAAAAAAGCATGCATTTGAATAATTTACATGAAATCCCACTGACTATGTAATAAAATGTTTAAAAAAATGATAATGTTCCTACCGTATATGCAAGTTTGCTTTTGGCGTATCTCATCGGCTGTAGTATCATTTTTGTTTAAAAAAATTAAGTCTTTGGAAACAAAATTGAGGAATAATTTATCATTTTAAGTCTCTTTAAAGAATTGTTTAACTTTAAAATGAGGTACATTACGAACCACATAACTTATACATGGTTTTAAAAAATGTAAAGAAAATTCTCCGTATATTTGATTAGAATATTAAATGTTTAATAAGCTTGCGTCAATAATTTTAAAATATTCAACTAGGAAACTCTACATTATGCAAATTTCGACAACCACTTGATCGGTTTTTTTTGTTATTTCTTATCTTATTGTATGTTTTTCGATTATCGTCTTATCTAGTATTAGCTATCTAAACGCTTACTTGCTTTGCATTAACTCTATAAAAAGCTAAAAGAAAATGTTTTGACAATTTGGCCAAAGTTTTTTATAAAGTGGGATATTTATTTTAAATCATCGTGTATTAGAGTATCCATATCAGGAATGATCTTTGCAATAATAAATATAATTAAACATTCAGCCATGAATATAAACAGAAAAATTGAAATATCCACGGTAATTCTTTTTTATTTCTTGTGACGCTATTTATACGTCAAATATAAAGTAAACTTGGAATAGTTATATAAAAAGCGAAATAAAAAGTGAACATGGAATAGTTATAATTTTTTTAAAGTCTATGAAAACCCTCTATTTATAGTTTATTTATTTTATTATTATTTGTTTTTATCTCATGTTCCTAAGTGATCTTTAATTGTTATTTTGGTTGGAGATTACATGTCAGGTTAAGACTTTGAATTCGACTAAATAAAAACAATCCGTATCTTAAAATAAAATATTATTGTTTCTACCGCTGTCTTTTAATGACAAAACTCGTATATGTTATCTGAGAATTAGGAAAAAGTAAGATCTATATATTTACATAAATTACGTGAATGTATATTCAAAAACTATTAGTAAACCTCTTGAATACAAGTGAAATTCGCTCAACGAGGATTCCGTAGAGTTAAAAATTTAAACATTTAAGGACATATAGTATTTTTACTAAACTATTATAGATATTTATAACATTATTGACTATGTCACTAATTGTTTAGTGCACTCTTTCATAGGGATAAAGAAAATAAGTTTGTAGTTTTATATTCTTTATTATAATGCAAGTAACCAAAATAATTTGTTTACTAAAGTAGGTACTGCACTGGCCTTGTTTTTTATTTCCAGATTTTTCATATACGAGATTAAAAAACTGAAAGGGGAAAAAAAGTTGAAAGAGAGACGCAATATGAAAGAAGATAATTAGATACTGTCTATTGAAATTTAAAGAATTCTTCATTAAAACTCCACTCGACGGGGTCGGTGAAAAAATTATCTTCTCAAGTTTGATGTAGGAGGGAGTACTTAAAAAAATTATAGCAATTTTTTTTATATTTCCTCTATTCCTTCTTGATAAATTTCACCACAGTAGGTCGTAAACGGTCATCGTAACTTATTAACGGACTGACAAAAAATAATAACGGTTCGACTTTACCATCAATCGGCATCATTATTGTTACCGCTTATCTATATTAAAATAAATTTGATTCACAAGTGAGTTATTACCACTCGAAGAATTGTTGGGAAATTTCAATTTCGAAGATAAGTTAGAGCGTGTATTTCGTGTATTTACTTCTAAGGCGTTTCCCATTTGAAGTATATGGTGAAACGCTTTTTAATAATAGATATTCAGGTGTATCCAAATTCTAAACCAATTTATCCCTTTTTCGAAACGTCAAAGAATATATTTGGAAATGTTGAAAAACTGTCGCATCTAAAAAGTTATTATTTTCACACTTACATTATTTTCAACGTTGTGTGTTTATCTGAAACTTATTACTAGAACGTAGGAAAAAATTTAGATAAACAAAAAAGACTGAGTAAATTTAATTTTTTCCGCCTTAAGGTCACAAATCGTATCTGCTAAGTAAACATAATTAATATGATTACACTGATACTTGGATTCATACGGCACATGTAGTATTATTATACGCAAGCTTAAATATTAAACCTTGCACATTTACAATGACGTCATATTTGCATTTGGCGTAATTAATTGCCCGCTTAAAGTTAATTTTTACCATTTATTTTGTTTTAAAGATAAAAACTTTGCTTCACCTCCTCATTTATTTAGGGTTTAATAGATCTTCACATAAAATTAAAAACTAAAAAATATTAAAAACGAATAACTAATGCAGTTCTTCAGAAATTTATTTCGTTTTATTACAAAATATTCGAAAAATAGGAAATAAATATTAACATAATAACCTACTTTATTAAAATTATAAAACAATGAAAACAATTTTCTTATTCTTGCTGAGATTTTATGCATATTAAAATTTAGTTAACAAATATGCAAGTAGCTCCAAAATTTCAGTTAAGATAATGTATAAGTTACAATTAAAGTAACAATTAAGTTACAACAAAATACCATCTTGAATAATTTATTTGTGAACAAATCAATATATATTCCTGTACACATTCTGTCCTCATGAATACTCCTACACTATTTTAAAAGAAATTTTTTTTTATATATCTCTCTGTTGTATAGAATATTTTTTACTGATTTCTTTTAAGTACACTGTTTTATCAGTCGTTTACTAATCAGAATATTATCAACGTGATGCAAAAAGCCTTTGCCTTTAGATATCCGAGTACAATGGAAAATGATTTAAAAAATAATTGTTTTCCAATAAATTTATTAACTAGCTCCGAGATAGACTATTCTGATCTAAGAACAAGGGATGACCCACACCGAGCTGTAGCGTCAAAGCAATATGCGATGCGTGCTGCAGATTACGCTCCCCGAGCGGTAGCAATATATAATTCATCCTGCAAACTACGCATACCGAGCGGTAGTGTCAAAGCAATATACAATGCGTCGCACGTATCTAATATATTATTTGGCCTTAATAGTAAGTGACAAAATTATTATTTGGTAGGAATAAAAGTGGTAACTCGGTGTTTTCCTTAAGTTTTATTTTATATTGAAGTTCTGTTTATGAAGAAGAAACATTTAAATGTAATCATAGTTGAAAAAATATTGAAAGTAAAAGCACGTTGAAAGATTGAAAAGTAAATTAAGTATTACTAGGTAATAAACGCTTAAATTTTATGACAGGAATCGAAAAAAAGGTAACTAAAAGTCTTTATATTATTATCAAGCACATCTCCAAATTTCTGTAAAATTGTATAATATTGAACGTTTCATTTACATGGTTTCCTTCATGTAAATGAAATGTTGGAATACCGTTTCCTTTTTTCATTCTTTTAAATTCTTCGTTAATTCTCTTAATTTTTCTTGCTTTTTTAATTCATCTGATTTTTTTGCCTTTGTATATCTTCAGTTAAGTATATTGTTTACCATTCGCATGAAGGCATTTAACTATTGAATCTTTTTTTATATTTTAATTTTTATACCGTCATGGTACACAAATTAAATTAAATCATATTACCCTCTTGCCTTTTTCAAAACTCACAATTACACAGTTTGCAGCAAAACTCTGATAAAAACATGTAAAAGAATAAAAATAGATCTACTCACCTCGTATCTGAACATCATATTGCCCGACCTGCAATCACTGTGAGAAAGTACAGAGAATTCGTTCTGTGTTAACATATCAAGTAAACGCTCAACTATATTGTCTTTAAGATATTTCAACGATTCATTGTATTCTGTGTTTCCTATTAATATTATCAGATTCCTTAACGCGGATTTTAAAAAAAGGTGTGATAAATCCGTCGTTATTTCTATAATATTTTGAACAAAATATTGATGTTCTTCCGGTTTTTTCTTTTTTCTTGCAGGTTCTTGCAGTTTTCCATAAGTTTCATTGGGCATTAAGCACATCAGGCGTGATCATAACTTACTTCATCTATTCGATCGAGAATAACGTATTCAAGAGATTATAAATTTTTAAATATAAGGAATTTATTAAGATATTCGTTGCGGATATTGTAACATTTCGAGAGTCTAATTGAAAAATCGGCAAAAAATCAGTGTAGTACAAGGCTTTACTCTGATGAATTATTAACAGAGGTATGTCAGTTTGTATGTTCTCATTATTTGAAATAACTTTACCAATATAACTCGTAGCCACATCTCGGTTAGCCTTCTTGCCGATCACAGTCATACAGTATATTATTCCACTGTAGTACTGTCCCTTTGGAACGGCGCCGTCTACACTGCATTTACCATTTTTAAGACCACTTTTAGCTATAATAGAGAGCATGGAGGCTGAGACCCCTTTTTTGCGGATTCAAACTCATTATGTCAGACGGACTTATTATCTCAGACCTTATTCTGTCTGATTAATTAAGAGATTCTGTTTGATTTATTATTTCCAATTATCTTATCTGTTTTGTTTCGATCCATACTTAATTCACAATGTTCGTGATATTTTTCTGAGCAAATCTTTTTAGTGAAAAAGGCGGAGGACGGTAATTTTTAAGTGTTTTTCTCGAAAAATGTTTGAATAAATTCATAAAAAAATGTCATATTTATTTAAAAACCTTAGACAATTAATCTTGACTGATTTTTTTAAGTTCCCATTTAATACTTGAAATGAACTCTAACAACTTTTAATTTTTGGTCACCATGTTTTGTTTCCGTACTAAATTTCAAATTTGTATTGCGAATAGTTTCCATGAAAATCACATATAACGGACGGGTGAACGGATACCGAAGTAATTGAATCAGTGTTCCGTTTTGACAATTTTGCCACGGAACGCAAAAAAAACTGAGTGACATGTGCGTTTAAAGCTAAAAGTGAGTCTCATATTACCAATGTTATTCGTAAATAATAAATTAAAGATAACCTAAATTTGAACTAAAGTATCAACATTGTTTTTCTTGACCTAATTTTGGTAATATTGGTTTCTTAGTTTGGGATTCAACGTTTAGCTCATAAGCTATTTGAGTATTTTACACGATACATATTTCCACACAGTATTAAACGAATCTCTAAAGTAAAACCTTTTAGCGCTTTGTTTTTATCGTGAAAATTAATGGAAATATACAAAAATTCCGTGAAGATAATAATTTATTTTATTAAAACTATTGAACGTTTAAAATAATTACATGATTGCACTAACAGTCATTTGACAAAGTTATAATATATTTTATTTATAAATAAATATAGAACAGAACTGTTATTTAATTTGAGTAAAACAATAGTAAAGTACCTAATATTTAACAATTATAGTGTAAAGAATAAAATTTATTAAGTAGCATATTTCAGATATTAAGTCCAAGAAAATATTTGCAGTCGATGAAATCCTTAACAATATCATTTATGCGCTCTTTGTAAACATCTGGAGCCTCATTATTGAACAATTCCGAGTTGTGAATATCTACAAGGTCACTGACATCCGGTACTAACTCATCGTCTGTCAGCATTACCATTGAGGCTGTAATGCCCATAGCTAACCCAAATACAGAGGTCTTCTTCAAGTCTTGTTTAAACCTAGACCAAGGGTAAATTTGTTCAATGTCGTAGGAAAAAGCTTTCAAGTGACCTTTCATGGAATTGTAATAGAAGGAAAGCATATCGTTGTAGCGTTCTTTACGTAGTTTAGATCCTGTGTTGGTAAAAATATAATACATCAAATCTATTGTCGGTGCACCATATCGACACATTTGGAAATCAATTAGACAGGTTTCAACTGGCTTCCCGTGCTGGAATACAAGAACACAAATAAATTACTTAATTAATTTATTTATCCATATTAACTTGTCGACCAAGTGAGGGCAAACGGAGATGATGGGATGTAGTAATATTTGTTATAAATGTTTTGGAAGACAGTTTATCCTCATGCGTGCTTATATCTTTTTAAGTTTTCTTCGTTGTTAATTTATTTAATATGAATACATATTTCATTCAATCTCGTAGTTAGCTTTTCACTTTTTTATATTAAGTGGAATGCTTATCAGTCCTTTACTATATATATATATATATATATATATATATATATATATATATATATATATATATATATATATATATTTGTACCATATAGTAGATCTTTAAAACCCTTTCTTGTTAAGACATCGCTTGAACCAAGACACTTAAACAATAGTTATTATTATGTAATAGTATAGGTTATACTATAATGAGTGTCCACAGTTTAATACATTACGATAATTACGCATTAAGATATGATTGGAAATTATGAATATAAATAAAACAAATTACGAAGACACTACGTGCTTCTATTTGTAATTTATTTTTTATTATGGTAAATATTTCAAAACACTTTTATACTATTTCGGTTAAAAAGGTCTTTATATTCTATGTGTATTTCTTTTCCTAGAAAAGGATATTAACTTTTTCATGCTGATTTTGATCGGAAATAGTAAACAGACAATAAAATAAAACTATACACGCTCACCTCATATCTGAACATCATGTTGCCCGACCAGCAATCACTGTGAGAAAGTACGGAGAACTCATCCTGGACCAACGTTGCAAGTAAAAGGTCAACGATATTATCTTTAAGACCTTTCAATGTATCCACATATTTCACATTTTCCATCGCAGAAATCGCCCTTTCAAAGGCGTGTTTGAGAATATTTATGAAAGTTGCGTCTTTTTCAATAAATATTTCAGTAAGATTTTGGGCAAAATATTTAAATTTTTTTGGTTCCCTTTTTTTCAGTACAAATGACATAGCATGCAGTTTGCCATAAGCTTCTAAGGCACACCGCGCATGTTCATAATCCGCGTCCTTTTTTCGGTCGAGAATCCCATAACCGAGCGGTTTTAAATCTTTGAATATAAGAAATTCATTGAGATATTCCTTACCGGTATCGTAACATTCTGCGAATCTAAACTGGTTCTCAAAAGGTATTCCAACATCATCTTGCATTCGCTGATAAATTAAAAATATTTCAGTATAATACATCGCTTCGCGCTGATATGCTGTCGACAAAAGTATGTCGTTGCGGAGGCTCTCATCGCTTGAAGCAACTTTGGCTATGTAACTCATGGTTACATCCCGTCCATGCTTCTTACCGGTCACCGTCACGCGGTAAATCACTCCACTGTAGTTTTGTCCCTTCGAAACGGCACTCTCTACACTGTACTTAACATTATTAACTTCATTTTTATCTACAATCGACTGTATGGAGGCCGAGAGCCCACTTGATAAAGATTTTAAACCGTCTGACATAATTCGTAATTGCAAACTAGTGAACTCAAGGTTGGATCCACCAATTTATATTCTTGCAATCGTGAATGTCATGATGAATTGATAACTTAGTCATGATATTTGATATAAAAAAATCCTTTTACGTACGATTAGAACTTATGCTATGAGGATTATACACATATACTAATTAATAATATATTATTAATTAATATATTTGACTTTTTATTATATATATATATATATATATATATATATATATATATATATATATATATATATATACACAGTCTGGAAGAACCGGTAAGAAGAAAAAAATAAATGGATAAAAAAGGTATCCATTTCTTAATTATAAATTAAAACTTTGAGTAGATTGTGAAGCATAATTCTTTAATGTGTAAATGTAAAGGACTATAATTTAAGTCACGTGAGTGACAGATAAACCAAAATTGTTTTGAGCAAAAATTTGAATATAACTTCCTATATATCCTATAAAGTAGTGTTATTGTCTCGCTATTATATTGTATTTCTAATTTAAACGTGTATAGCAAGAAAAATATGCCAAAACAAAACAAAAAATTGGGGAAAAAGGGGCGCAAAAAGCTATTACTTTAATGCTATTACTTTATTTTAATATTACAAGCAGCAGCCACAAAATTCATCAGAGGTGTTTTTCAGAAGCTCATAGATACTGTGGAGCAAAAAAAATGCAGCAGCCTCAATAGACCCAGTACCAGTACGTTTTATATTTATACCAGATGTTTTCGTGCCTCTTACGTCAAACAGAATTCAGATCAGAGTCAAATCAGGTTGCAAGGTGTTTTGTTCAGCTTGCACAAAATAGTCCCCCTAAAAAAAATAAATATCTCTCGAAGTGGTCGATATCGCCCAAAATATTCCACATGTGAAAATTATAAATCTCATAACAGCTAAAAATCTTAAAACGGTTGAAGATTTATTCCCTATTTTTGATTCCTCCAGATTCTTATTGTTGACAAGCGCGTTTTAACGACAACATCCTTAACAATGATGCTATTTCAAAACAAAAAAAAATTAGTTGCGCCCAAACTATGGTAAATATGAATATATCACTTGAAGGATTTTAAATCGATACTTTCAATGTATGAAGTGCTTGATTACTATTGGATGTTAATACAATTGCAGAAACACGATTTTCACCCTTACAAATTCACTTTGTCCGTTACAAATTCACTATTTTACTCGCTTATTAGTCACAATTAAATGAAACTACGTGAAGTAGTATTATTTCTACTTTCTTTAATTTCTTTACCACGACCTAGGTTTCGTTGTATTACATGTTCAGGTGGGATATTAGCAAAGATGACGAATCTTTGCTAATATCCCACCTGAAGATGTTATAATACAAAGAAACCTAGGTCGTGGTAAAGAAATTAAAGAAAGTAGAAATAATACTACATCACGTAGTTTCATTTAATTGTGAATAATGAATTTCTACAAAATTAACTCCAAATATATTCAATTTATGAAATCTATTAAACCATTTTCTCTGATTTTCATGTGTGACCGATTATTTCAAATACAATAAACTTTCCATTACGTGAAAATGATGACATAATTTTAAGCAGCTTTCGAAATGATATATTCTTTTGTGTGTCGAATGAAAAGGGCAATATCACAACTTTTGTGGGTGAACAATCTGAAAGGCACGTCTAGTGGAAGGAGTAAAATCAAAACCTTTACGAGTGAGCAACCCGAACAGCGACCCACAACGAGAATTGAGATCCCACCAAAAACATATTATGCAAAAATATTGCCAAGGGATACTATATTATAACTCTTATAAAGTTACTGGATATCACGTAAAGCCAAACCCTAAGTAAGTCTACATCTTGGTCAAAGAAAGTCATAGGACTTGTCGTGACGCGGAACTATAAAGAGGTGTCACTTTAATAATATTGTAAAAAAAAAATCAGTCATAATGGTATAAACATATTCAGAATGCATATTGAACTATCATCATATTATATAGCGAATTGTGAAGAAATGAACTTCTGACCCTAATTTGCAGTAGTGTAACAACACACACACGCATGCACACATGTACTCATCCACGCTCGCACGTAGGAACGCACGCAGGCACCCACGCACGCACACACGCGCGCACTCGCTTGCACGCTCGTAGACACACACGCACGCACGCAGGCACTCACAATATAATAAATTTATTCAATATCGTAGGAAAAAGCTTACAGGTGATTTTCCATGGCATTGTAATATACAAACAGCAAATCCTTGTAATATGCTGTGTATAATTTTTCTACCGTGTTGCCGAAGATGTTTATAGTCGGGGCTCCATATCTGCATATTTGATAATCCATTAAAAAGTTTCAAGCAGTTTTCCATTTATATGCATATACAATTTAATCAAAAAAAGCAAGTGTTGAAACACAGTATGTCTCTGTATTAAATAGATATGCTCTCCGTCATTTATATTCAAGTGTGTTTCTATATTTTCAAATATTTTTGCATTATCTTTTTATACGTGACTGAGCGAGCAATTTTCCATTTATATGCATATACAACTTAATTAAAAAACCCCAGTGTTGAAACACAGTATGTCTCTGTATTAAATAGATATGCTCTCCGTCATTTATATTCAAGTGTGTTCCTATATTTTCAAATATTTTGCATTATCTTTTTATACGTGACTGAGCGTTAGTTTCGTTATCACGCTATCACTCGCATATCTAGCTATCACACGCATATGTAGATTATGTGTTAAGTAAGTTTCATAAATATATTTAGGAATTCGGATTTTTTAAAGTTTCTCTCACGCACCCTATTCAATGTATATTTGTCAATCCGACCATTGCATACTTTTATAATTTACTCGATTTTGTGCCCAGATTCTCTTATGGATTTTTAATTAGGTGGTGGTATGAATATGAACGAAAGGTTTTTGAGATACCTTATAACTAATAAATAGACCCAATCTTAGTTTTACAATATTGGTAGGTATAAGTTCATTAAAATCTCCCAATAATCCAGTTTGTTAGAAAGTACAAAAAGATTTCACATCTGACTCTGCACAAATGACAAGTGCATTAAGTAAACATTTTTACAAAATCTCTTTGCTTATAAACCTACTTTTATGAATTCGAGTCTAGCACGCATGTTTTCAAAAACGCGTTTGCAGAGCGACTGGGGTATCCTACTGACTTCGGCTCGAATATTTTCTTTAAGTTGTGTCACAGTGCTCGGATTTTTGTAAACAACGGATTTTAAGTATCCCCATAAGAAAAAGTCACATGGACTTAAATCGGGTGACCTAGGTGGCCACGGTACAGTACTGTTTCGGGATATGTTTTTTTCTGGAAATAACTGCCGCACTGCATTCATGGACACATTAGCAGTATGAGCTGTGGCCCCGTCCTGCTGGAACCATGTATTTTGGTTGAAAGATGGACTATTCTGTAGTTCTACTCTGAAAAAGTCATTTAACATCTGGGCATATCTCTTCGAATTCACAGTTACAGTTTGGCAACGTTGATTTTAAAAGAAATAAGGCCCTATGATTGCAGATACAGACATGGCACACCAGACTGTTACTTTAGACTTATGTAAAGGCTCTTGATGCATTTGTCTTGGGTTGTGGACATCCCAGTAATGAAAGTTCTGCTTATTCATATATCCTTCAATGTGAAAGTGAGCTTCGTCACTAAAGAATATGTTGCCCATCCGGGTAGCAGTACGAAATCTCAGCAACATCACCTCCGCGTATATTTTTCTTAATTCAAAGTCAGAATCGTGTTAATCTTGAACAATTTGAATTTTATATGGATGGAACTTGAGCTTTTTTTGTATTATTACCTGTAAAGTTGATTTCGGAATTCCCAATATCGATGAACGTGTACGCAGTGATAAACGGGGATTTTCAACGACAGAAACTATAACATGCTCGACATTTTCATCCGTGGCTACCAATGGTGTAGGTCCTGGCCTGGGGCTATTTAATGTTGATCCTGTAGCTCTGAACCTTGCTACCCATGACTGAATGAGGTTGATCGATGGTCCATCACGTAATCGACTAATACTGCAACGATTATTAAATCGACGGCGTGCTACAGACAGCGGAAATCCACTCGAAATGTACGCCTCGACGGCAAAAGCGCGGTGCTCTCCACTCCACTGTTCCATGGCTACTAAAACATCCGCAGCGCTTGCGCTACTAACGACGCCCCCCGCGCCCCTCTTATGTGTTGTGTTCAGAAACTATGTTTGTTCAAACTTTGAAATCTGCCATTGGACACCCTGTATATGTCGAACATTTATTATCTCATTAGTAATTTATTATAGGTTTCTCAAGTTCAATAGTGGTAGTTTGGTAGTAAAAGATTATAACATGAATATTAATATATTCGTTGCCCATTTATTATTTCGATCTTATATTTCTTTATTAAATTAAATTATGTCAAATAAAAAATAAACATTAACATTTGAGATTCATTTCAAAACTGGGTTCAACTACTATTATATTAATTAATGGTAATTATTTTTTTTACAATAAATTAATTTCTGTTACAAATAAAACCACTTCTTATTATAAAACATTGGCGTAAGGCTCACAACTAATTCTTACTGCCTTATTGTATAAATGGCTATTTCCTCCCATCTTACTGTATAAACCAACAATCTCCATAGAAAGTACCGAGAACTCATCTTTGTCAATATATCGAGTACTCGTTGAATGACATTATTTTTAGGATGTTTAAAAATATCTTCCAGTTTTTTATTTTCTACCACATTTATTGATTTTTACATATATGTGCAAAAATATTTGCTGAAGTAGAAATACTGGTTAACTTGGTATGTTTTATAATAATTTGTTCTGGAGTATTTTCAATAAAGTATTTATATTTTTGCGGTTATCTTTTTTTAACACAAATGATTGAGCGCGAAATTTGTAGTAAGCTGCCAATGCACATCATGCATGCTCATAATCGGCTTCGTATCTTTTATTTAAAGAACGAAACCACGTGTCTTTAAAGGTACAAATATAAAAAATTCTTTAAGATATTCATTATCAGCTAAACAACAATTAGTGAATCTGAAGTGATCTTCAAAGCGTATTCCTATCTCTTCCCGAGTTTGCTGATAAAGAGAAAATCACTCGTTATAATAAATTATTTCACGCGGATATGCCTTATATAGGCTTGTCTGATTACTAACCCTTTCATTGTCGATGGCAATATTGGCTATATAGTTTGTGATTATATACGCAACCGTCTTTATCACCAGTGAGTCACGCAGTTTATCGCTCGTGTTTAGTTCTTCCAAATTGGCAACATTTACACTCATTTTAATTTTTTATATGATTTGTAATCTTATGACAACCGAATAACTCACAGTGAGGTCGACGTGATTATGTACCAGGACAATAGTGAGTGAGATATGATGTTTTTAGTTCCCTTGTAGTTTCCCTTTAGTTCCCTCTAATTGCAATTAGATTGCTTCTAAATTTGTCAATCTTCAAGTTAACAATAGTATACGTAAATATTTGCCAAAACAGGTAATTAATAAATTATACTATTTCTTTGCAGAACCCTGTTTTATAATAATACTATTTACAATTTAATTGAAGCTTTAGAAGACGCATTTTAATAACATTTTAAAGTACACACCTTACAGTTTTAGTTAACGCTGTAACCACTGTTGATGTTTTAATAAATAGAAATACTTATCCTGTCATTTTTATCTATGTGTTTAATAATAAAAAAATACTTATGTTCGATCAAAGACAGCAAATTGTTTAGATAAATATTCCTTAGAATACGATTTATATGGTTCAATATGTGATCTTAAAACTTTGCTATAATATTAATTGGAAGGGAAATGGTATGACATATAAATTGGTAAATTCAAAATTCTTAATTGTTACTCATTTCGTTCATAATTGGCCTATCGTTGCCCATAATTAGCCCTTCCATTTAATTTCGTTCATACTTAATACAATTCATCATACGATTATAGTATGAAACATAACCAGACATAGTAAAATAGGAAATAAATCTGAGGGCGAAACGTAACCTGGTGTAATTTATTATTTTTAATACTTAAGAATCTAGTGGCAAATTACAGGGGCTATAGAGGTTAAATCCTCTATCGAGACGAACTGAATGAGATCACAAAAACACACCTGAACACCATATTTTCTTTAACAAAATTGGCGACCTATAGGTCGCGACACGGACAAAATAGGGTTCACAAGTTCAATAGTTGCAAAATTATATGGGTGTGAAATGGACGTAAATTGCAAGTTTAATATTTTATGAAGGGATCCTTAAAATTAAACGTAATAAATAGAACTTGAATATAACTTCGGAACGTTTAACCAAAGGTACCCAATCAACGGGATTTGTGAAAAAATCGCTCCCTCTTTATATGAAAAAACATCTCAAAATTTTAGCACTTATTAATTTTCCCCATGAAGAATCTTCTTGCAAAACTTGCAAACCTGCAAAACTACCGAAATTACAAGGACATCAAACTCAGGAATAGATGGATGGACGAAGATGAAGAAACTATAACGGTACCCATTCTTTTCCTCTAAAAATGGAAGGCAAATTTGGGCCGTCGAATATTAAAATGATGATTAAATTAAAAATATCATAAATTGTACCCAAGAAAATAAAATAATATGATATTCAAGTGACATTAACCTCATAGTATTAGCTTACATTGAATTTCTGGTGATGCCAAGGACCTAAAATTGGTGAAACAGTATAAAATGATAATTTATACAACATAAAGTGATTAAATTTATAAAAAATTTCCGTGAAAATCAATAAAAATAAATCAGTTTTATGAGTATTGGAAAATGTGTTGCCCAATTAATAAGATAATATTTATATAGCTGTTACGGCAGCCCAGAATGGACTATCGCCTTCTTTTCCAAATTCCTTTAGTCAGTTTTTCAATTAAGGTTCAACAATCGAATATTTCTTATTCTGAAAACTTCAACTTTACTTGCAACAAAATTTATCCACTTTCATCCGGATATTTTTCAAATTCAAATACCAATAAACTAGTTAAAATGACGGCTGTAACTAAGTTCATCTTACACCTTTTCCTTGAAGTTGATGATTTATTTCAATATATTTCAAAACATAATTTTTTATTGTTAAATATTTTCCCTAGCCGTCATCTTTTCTGATAAGAGATATTTTAAGTAAAGCAAGTTTTTTTTTTTTTTTTTTTTTTTCTGTTTGTATCCTGCGATCAGTCATTAGAACTATAAGCAGGTAGGTTGTGGTATGTATCTTGTTTGGGCGAATATAGGGCCAGTGCCCTTAATCGCTCTAATTATGAAGCACGTCAGCTCTCTTGAGTCTCTTTATCGAGTTGGGCTGCAACAGCATGTGCGAAAGTGGGTTAGGATGGAATGTCAGACAATCTTTGTATGTGGCTGTGTAGCGTTTTGCTTCGTCTACGATGGTTGAAATTTGTAGGTATTCGTGGATTTCCGAATTGCGGGAGTACCATGGTGCACCTGATATGACCCTAAGTATATTGTTTTGGGCTCTTTGTAGGCAGAGTATGTTCGAATTACTGGCCGATGACCACAGTTGAATCCCATATGTCCAAATGGGTTTTATTACGGAGCAGTACACTCTTAGTTTGTTGCTTAGGGATAGTGCTGACTGTCTTCCTAGAAGCCATAGCAAATTTCTAAATCGAAAATTGATTTCGTTACGCTTATTTTTGATGTGGTCTTTCCATGTCATCCTTCGGTCCAGATGAAACCCCAGGTATTTGACGCAGGACGATTGCGGTAAGGTGTTGGTACCTAAGTTGACTGCAGGACAAGTTGCACGTCTCAGAGTGAACGTGATGTGGTGAGATTTTTGGGCACTAGCTCTTATACGCCATTTGTTCAACCATTTATTTGTGTCATCGAGTTGTGCCTGCAGCAATTTACTTGCCTCTTCTGGACTGCTATTACATGCGAGAAATGCAGCATCGTCAGCATAGGTTGCTACTGTAATATTAGGTGTCTGGGGTAAGTCATTCGTGAAGATGTTGTAAAGCACCGGACCGAGTACCGATCCCTGGGGTACTCCTGCGTGGCAACTATACAAGGAAGACCTGGCGTCACGGTGTTTTACTCGAAACATTCTGTCTCTAAGGTAAGAATCCATCAAGGGGTAGAAAGAGTGTGGAAGTGCTTGCTTTATTTTGCATAGTAACCCTTTGTGCCAGACCCGATCGAATGCCTGTTGGATGTCCAGGAAAGCAGCAGAACAATATTCTTTCCTTTCCAAACAGTCTCGTATAGTACGATAGACTCTGTGTACTTGTTCTAGGGTCGAATGTTGCTTGCGAAACCCGAACTGATGATCTGGTATGACGTGATTGATATCTAGGTATGCATCTATCCTAGTAAGGATTATTTTTTCCCACAATTTGCTTAGAACTGGAGTTAAGCTGACAGGACGGTGTGAGGATGCATCGTTGACTGGTTTACCGGGTTTATGGATCATAACTACCTCGGATATTTTCCAAATAGCAGGGACATGTTTTGTTCTGAAGGTTGCATTAACGAGGGTTACCAGGAAGACAATACATTTTCTAGGAAGCTCTTTGAGTACCTTCGGGGTGATCAGGTCAAATCCTGGAGCTTTCTTCGAGTCCAAGCTGGCTATTCCTTTGGACAGCTCCTTTGGGGAAGTAGGTCTTATCGGCAGACACAGCTGCAGGTCCTGATTTAGGATCAGATCTATTTCAGGATCCTCAGGGTTGTCAGATCCGTTAGGTTTGAAGACATTAGCAAGATGACTGGCGAAGGTCTCAGCTTTTTCTGGGTCTGTCCGTGCCCATGTATTGCCATTCCAGATTGGCGCTGAACATTGTTGGGGCTGTGGCATATTCCTGGTATATCCCTTTCCATAAAGAATGGGTCCCATGGCCATTGGGTGACATCTTTTCCAGTCTTTGTTTAACTGCAGCGTTAGTGACATCAGCAAGAAGAATCTTTAGCTCTTTTATTGCTTTGTTCAGTCGCGTTTTGTCTTTGCTGTTACGGGAAAGTTGCCAAACTCTACGAAGGCGGCGTTTTTCATAAATTTTTTGACGGATTTCAAACGGGAGCGGTGTATTCGCAAATTAATGCTTCAGTGTGGGTGTGCTTGTCCACGCTGCCACTTGGATCAGGTTTGTAATGTATAGACATGCATCGTCTACATCTTCAGCAGTTTTTAACGGAAGTTTGAGAGTGATATTTTCGTCGAGATATTCTCGGAAACCATTCCAATCGGTTTTAGCGTTAGTTAGATAGGAGCTATGGGTATCACGGGGTATCGCAATAGGGCTTACAGTAAGAAGTATTGGTGTGTGATCAGAAGATCCATCTAGGTTTGACTCGATTAGGAGATTTTGATGACAAATGCCTTTTGTGATAAAAAAGTCTATAAGATCAGGAGTTCTCTCGGTATCTGTAGGCCAATATGTAGGTTCTCCGGTTGAAATGGTCGCTAGATTGTTGATCTCAGTACTACATTTTAATTCTCTACCTCTCGTAGTTGTTAACCTAGATCCCCAATGTGTGTGCTTAGCGTTCCAATCACCACCGGCTATGAATCGGTTTCCTAAAGCTTTGAAAAACTCCGTAAACATATTCTCCTTAATGGTGTGACGCGGTGGACAGTATATTGCTGAGAGGATGAGGGGTCCGGCACGATCATCGATCCGTACAGTTGTAGCTTGCAGGTACTTGGTTTCCCAAGACTCGAGTAGGCAATGCTTAATGTTCTCCTTAATTACTATTGCCGCACCACCATGAGCTTCCCCTTCGGGGTGTGAAGTTGTGTAAACGCAGAATCCACGAATGCATATGCGTGATCTTGATGTAGTGTGAGATTCTGATATAAGGCAGGCGTCAAGCTTATTGGTTCTCAAAAATATCTCAAGTTCTTTAGTGTTGGGAGCAAGTCCGTTTATGTTCCACGTGGCGATGTGTAGAGAAGTCATTTTGTCAGATTAGATATCAGGGTAGTTATAAGTCCCAGTAGGGAGCCTATTTGTTGAATTAAGAGATCCATTTTCTCACTTTGTTTGGCAAGTATATCTTCTAATTTATTAGATTGTTGGTGAGTAGATTGCTGTGTTGTTGGTTGCCTACCTTTGGCAATATCGGCATAAGTTTTGTGGGTGTTACTATGACCCTTAGTGTCAAAGTTGGTGGTAGTTGGTATGTTGATAACAGGTGTTTGAGAGGGTAGTCTAGCGCGAGAGGCGAGATTCTTGGTCCTTCGAGCTAGTATTTCTTTGTATATTTGGCATCTTTTATAATTAGCAGGGTGGTCGCAGCAGCATAAAGCACACTTGGCTGGAGTTGTCCTATTCTTTTTGCACTCTGAGGTTTTATGGTCTTCACCGCATTTCACGCATCTAAATGGTCTCATGCAGTTATTTTTGGTATGTCCATATTGTTGACAGCGTTGGCATTGTACAATGAACTTTGATTTCCGTGGATCCTCAATCTTAATTTTTTGCTGTGCGATAAATGCAATGTTTTTAACGTCAGGATTGTTAATGCTAGGCTCGATATTGACGAAGAACGTTGAAGTCGGTTTCTTTTTGGGGCCGTATCGTGCATTAATTATTTCACCTCTGACTTTGTTGTTGGTCGCTTGAACTGCCTCAACAATAGCTTCATGAGGTGTGTGGAGATGCAAGTTCTTAATGACAATTCGGTAGCATTTGGAGTCCTTAGGCGTAAAAGTATACCCTATAAGCCCGTTATCTCTGAGGAGATTGATAATTTTCTTATATTCTTCTGGAGTTTTCATTAGCACGTGAAGGATATTTTTGGTAATCATTTTGAGCTTATAATTATCTTTTTGGCTAACAGTTTCAATTAGTTTTATTAACTCGTTGACGTCTTCTATACCACTCAGAACTATTGGTGGTGGTTTATTGGGTTTCTGAGTTTTTGAAAGGGAAATGTCATCATTTGGATCAAGCGGTAAGTTGCTAAACCGGTTCTTATTTACAATTCCATTAGACGGTGGTGGAGAATCGTACATTTTCCTCTTCTTATTGCCACGAGGAAGTGGTACATGTTGCCATATGGGTGGGGCAGGATGTTGAGAGATATCTTTTATTGCTGTAGTTTCAACAGGCAACAGGTCTGATTCAGGTTGTTTTTTTGAAGTTGTTGACTGTCCTCTGCTTATATCAGAGAGGGATGATGATCTTTGCCTAGAGAAGTAGCTTTGATGAAGTACTTGTTGTTTAAGTAATTTCTGTTGTGGTTGTGATATTGTTTCTTGTTTGGAATTCATATTGTTCCCACGAGTAGGGTCGATATAATAGGTCACTCACAGGGTAACGCCCATTCCTGTGAGAAGGCACTTTTCAACGATGTGAGCCAGTTTCATCGAGGTTTGCGCTAGAGACTGACTACCTGCAGCCATTCATCCTATCGGCACGGTCACACCTTAGGATTAGGGTTATTTTTTCAGGTTAAGAGGTTGTCTTCCTCGCGACCCAGGCGACCAAGCCCAGGTCTCCGTTCTTGCGAGACATGACCACAAGATTACGGGTGTGGAGATCATTTCCTACCTCCAACATAAGAAGCTGTTAGGCTTGCTTAGTAGGTTAGTTGACCGCCGCCTACGACTCGGCCTTTGTTGTTCAATTGGCATTGATTGGATTTTAAATTTTTTTATGCTGTCCAGATTATTGAAATGGTTATAATAGAATGGGCGGTTGGAGTAAAACGGACAAAATATCTATTTTTAGACAATATTTCATTTTCCTTTTAACAAGGCTTGAACTCTTATATATATTATATATATGTGGTATATATATTTTTATGTATGTCTTTTATATTAATTTTAAAATCGTGTGCAAAAAAACATTAAACAATAGGTTGGACTTTCGTAAGCATTCTCGAAGAAATTCCATGATTTTTTTCGAATTTTGATACTAGAAAATTAATCTTGCATTGGAACAAAAAATTAATCTTACATTGGTATAATTCAAACAAAAGAGATCGGCAAATATGGGGCTGGCATTACCAGAATGGAATAAAATTTTTGAAAAACTTGTATTTTCAGATTATAAAAAAGCAAAGAAGTTAGCGACTGACAAGAAAGATTAAAAATTAAATACAGTTTGTGAATATAACAGATAACAGAAAAGCTACTTTCATAAATGCGTTATTTTATGTTTTTAAGTATTAACAATTATTAATAAGAAATAAAAAAGACACTATCCCCACCTACATTTGGGACCCGTAACGACCCACTTGTTCACTGCAGTGGAGCAAAACATGACTTACGTCCTGCGTCTTAAATCCGCGTGCGTCGAAATGCGCCATCTCTCGTTAAGAATTGCGAAGTATAGTTATTGGAAACGAGCCAGTTTTTAGTTAACCACTCGAACACGTCGGACAAAAACAACTTGCTCGTTTCCCCCTTGAGATCAGGAGAAGACCACCTGGACTGCTAATGAGCAACGACGATCTCTAAAATACGTCCCTTTCTGTCAACAAGGGATTCATTAGCCAAAAACTCAAAGTGCAACGGACCCTCATCGAAACTCTTACCTCGTGCTAAGATAAGATTCGCTGCGCATTCTGAAATCATCATTGCTAGTTTAAAGACTTCCGTAGAAATAGTATTTACGTACTATTTATTACGAACAATGATCTGATACTTGACAAAAGGGTAGAAAATGTCTTATTTGTCTCACTGACAATTTTAATAAGACTCTTAAAGAGCTCATTTCTTCATTTTCTCTATTCCAGACTGTAATTTTTACTCTTGTTACAACTAGATTTAACAGTATATGAACATTTGCCAGTCCCTTTTTGGAAGTGAATTAATGGTTTTTAAATATTTGAAACAATTTTTCAATTATTACAGACAGAGATAAACTATACAGAGATAAAGTTATGCCAAAACACCCTACGACTTTCCAAAACTTGAAAGTTTTTGATGTGTCTTCCGTAGTAGTTCTATTTTTTTATAATCCATATCTGTAATATACATTTGTAAAATTGTTTGGTCATATGATGTGTGGAGATAGTAGCTTCATAAAGCGAATTATTACGCAGGGAAGGGTAGAAGGCACTGGACGTTGCCGATAAGGGGGATAGACTAAATCAAGTCTGCTTTAGGCGATCTCCTGTATGAGTGCAACAGAACAACGACAAATTAGGAGAGATGGAGAGGCATTTTGAGGCGATTAACAAAGGTCGCCCATAACAGCAATATGTGCTGACGATGACCGCTCTGTGAAGAGCGAAATGATGGAGAATAATATAACTTTTTACCTAAAATATAGACAATATTCATGTTTAATATCAAGTAGTTCTTATTATTAATTTTGAAGGCAAACTCAAGCTGTGACAAAGGTGTTTATCCCAGTCTTAGGCGTCTGTTCATTTTTTTAGTCTGATTATTTTTACCCATTCGTAGTTCTTGGACCAAGTACGCATACTTATCTACGCGCTCAATTATAGTATCATAAACACTTATAGTTGCAGAGTTATCGGTATTCCGACGTCATAACTTTTATCTTGTCCAGATTCATTTCGAGTCCTATCGACAGTCAAGCTACGTGCAGTTCGTGTAGCATAGCCTTTAGTTCATCTAGATTATTATCAAATAGTACTGTATCGCCCGCAAACCTCAAGTTATTTAAACGTATACTTGATACTATAAGACCTTTATTTTTCCAATACAGATGTTTAAAAACGACTTCTACGACGAGAGTACCTCAAAAGTTTGGATCATATTGTGTCTCTCTGCCTGATTCCTTTTCATATAGATACGGGTTTGCTTACATGCAGTGGTGGATATTGGAAATTAGATTAATGAATCTATGATCTATACTCGAATTTCTAAGAGATTTTGCATCTTATTTTTACATTATCGAATACTTTTCTCGTAGCCATTGGTATTCTGTAGCCTTTTCAATAAACATCCTCATAGTCTGGATGTGGTCCAATGCCTGAAATCTGATTGCTCTTTGTATTAGTAAAAGGCACACTTGACTGTCAATACGTTTGTGATTACCCAGGATAATAATCTATACAATTGCGAAAAAATATTTATCGACTTGTAGTTATTCAAATTGCTTTTACGTCATTTGTTGAATAGCAAGATTACTGTAGATATTTCCCAGTACTTTGGTATCTCATTTAAGAATAAGCATAATACATAAGCATTGAACAAGCCAACCAGATTGTCTATCAGGAGATTGCTACTCTCTTTCAGTACTTCAGGAAGGATTTCATCTCCGCCCCTAGCAACACAATCTCCACCTTTAGCAGCACCCGCCAGTTTCTCTAGTAGAAAAGTAGCTTAATATTAACCCGGAACCTGAAATATACATATATTTAGTTTATAACGAATCTGTTCTGCTGTATAAGAATTATTGAATAGCAAAAACATACAAAAACACACTTTTTATGGCATTAGTATTGTATGCGAACAAAGCAGGGGGTAAAAGCTACGTAAAACATGCTCGTGCCACATTGGTTAGGTGTTCTTTGCTCAGTCGTTCACGATACTAGTACCAATTTCGATTAAATATTATACCTGTTATATTTAATATATTTGAAATATTATACTCTCTTAATAATTCAATGGACATTTTGTGATATCTTGTAAGATCTTAGATTAGGTCGTTCCTTAACTGGCATTATTTTGAGAAATATCAATGTTTCATCCATCTGTTCCAAGATGGATGAAACAGGTCTTATTAACTTGGTATGAACAAGGTCTTATTTAGAGATATTAAATTAGCAGCGGCATTCTGAATAGCCCGACAATCTTTAGTCGGGTTATTCAGCATGACGCTGCTAATTTATCATTTCTAAATAATACCTTGTTCACACAGTTTGATTGATAAAAAAATTTCAACCAGGCAGATAATTACCTACGATGATTAGATAATTACCTACGTGACGAGAAACGTAGTTTAAAGAAGTTATCTTAAACGAGGACAGTTGACACGTATAAATAATTTGAATACATTTTTGCACGCAAATGATTTCAATAGGTTTTGACTCATTATGACTTTGTAGTTTTCCTTATGGTAACAATTCAAACAATTTTTTATACGATTTTATTTTTGACATGTATGATTATGGAGTGATGGATTTCTAAAGAAATATTCGTGCGTTGTATATGGGTGATGAATGTTTTAATTGTTATGTTTTTATTATCTATAAATATATAGCATTTAAAAACATATATTCTATTAGCATTTAAAAATTTAAAATATATTATATACAATTCAAGAATTATTAGCATTTTTGTATATTCAACTAAGACGGGACGCGATCGAATCAGATAATTTAAATATACATGTTAATAAACCTTCAGTAGATTGTCAATAAACTTGTCAATATTTTGCTTGTTAAGTTAGTAAAGCATAACAAATTAGCCACTTCAGCAGTCCTGAAAAGTCCTATGATATTGCAAAAAATGGTGTGATCTGATTTTCGTCAATTAATTTGACTACTTTTTCAAGACCTTGGCGTTTGAATGGGAATTTAACTCACCTTTTATGAAACAATATCTACCAAATTTAACTATTTCTTATGAATTATTTATAAAATTATGAGATGTGATTAAAGCACCACTAACTTGGACCATCAGATAGAGGAGTTGGAGATTAAAGGCCGCCGTACTACCTTGCTCATCTATGTTATTAACAAATCCATATGAACAATGTTCCATTAAAACAAGCCTGGCAATTTTCAATAGAAAGGTTGACTGTAAATCCATCACAAGCAAACTCTATTTTTTTTTCTCTTTCCACATTTATTTTATTATTGGTCTGTCACCGTGGTGTGTTGGGTTGAGCGCATGATCGCGCACCGCGAGGACCCGGGTTCGATTCCCGGCCGCTCATCGAAGCGGGACTGGTAGAAGTCCAACCTTTCGATTTTTCCATATGAGATATTCTTCATCTCATGTGGACACGACAACAACAAAAACAACATTTTATTATTGGAAAATTTCTTATGAGCGACACATCTCTTACTTCCTTTGATTTTTTCATTCCCTTTCCATGGAATGTTCGTCGTATAAAAGGCATCCCTCGTTCCGTAACGACACGAACCAGTGTCACGTCTTCAAGTCAAGTAAAGATAATTTCGCAGGAATTCCGAATAGTTTTGTGTATTTAATATATACGGTAACTTGAAGGAATCGTTCACTTGACTACGTAAAATGGGAGAAAGAAAAAAAAATTCAAACTGGTATTGTGATTTCCGTTGCGAGTGATTTTTTTGTAATTATAGACGTCGTATTACGCTACAAGTGTAGTCGGTACTTATTAAAATTCATGAGCAACACGGTTTTAATTCAATAGCGGAAAAATATGTTAAAAAATATATCTTCACTACTTTTCTTGTAATCTTTATTTTTTTATTAGCTTGATATTTTTTATTTCAAGTTCAGAGATTTTCATGGTGAATAAGAAGATATATTTCCTCAAGCAATTTTTGTTTTTTTTTGAAGATATTTTACTCTTGTGTACGGTGGATAAATGAAATTATAAAACTACTTACGTATTATAAAATATCTGAGGGAAAATTCAATTAACAACAATAATAATTTTGGTGCTTTCTTTTTCTGAATAAAAAAGTAAATAAGTGAAAAGTAGCATATTAAATGTTTCACCCCTTATTGTTTAATAAAAATATATTTTTACTATGAAAAACCTGTCAAGTATCAGTAGAACTTGCATTACGAGAGTGTCGTACCCGTCTGATTACCTATAAATATTTAAGAGTATGTAGTATTGCTGTTACAACAACTTAAAATATTAATTTCTCACAACGCATGTACTTGTATATTGCCTATCAAATCTTTCACAGGCGTAAAAACGTAGTGGATTTTTAAACAATATTGTTTCTCATCAAGTATATATATATATATATATATATATATATATATATATATATATATATACATACTTGTATGTATATATGTCCACGCATACACAAAATATCTGTATAAGACTTCTTTTTCATATTTCGGTAAATTTATTACTAGTAAAATTTTCTCCAATATATAATAACAAATTATCTAAAGAAATAAAAATCAAAACGTTTATAAAAAGAACGAACGTTAGATTAGATTAGTTCAAAGTGGCATTGAAATTATAAATAAACGATAAGCTGATAGTAGCTATTATCATAAAATTCCCGATATGAACGGACACGATCGATACGTTTTTTGGATGAAATGTATTCAAAACCCTAATGCGTTGAAACACTTCAAACCTTGGTATTTTTCTGTTCTTGGTATATTCTTGTTCTGTGTTAAATATTAAATGTGTGTGTATGTATATATATATATATATATATATATATATATATATATATATATATATATATACTTTTTTTTTTTTTTTTCTGTTCTTGGTATTTTTCTGTTCTTGGTATATTCTTGTTCTGTGTTAAATATTAAATGTGTGTGTATGTATATATATATATATATATATATATATATATATATATATACTTGATGAGAAACAATATTGTTTAAAAATCCACTACGTTTTTACGCCTGTGAAAGATTTGATAGGCAATATACAAGTACATGCGTTGTGAGAAATTAATATTTTAAGTTGTTGTAACAGCAATACTACATACTCTTAAATATTTATAGGTAATCAGACGGGTACGACACTCTCGTAATGCAAGTTCTACTGATACTTGACAGGTTTTTCATAGTAAAAATATATTTTTATTAAACAATAAGGGGTGAAACATTTAATATGCTACTTTTCACTTATTTACTTTTTTATTCAGAAAAAGAAAGCACCAAAATTATTATTGTTGTTAATTGAATTTTCCCTCAGATATTTTATAATACGTAAGTAGTTTTATAATTTCATTTATCCACCGTACACAAGAGTAAAATATCTTCAAAAAAAAACAAAAATTGCTTGAGGAAATATATCTTCTTATTCACCATGAAAATCTCTGAACTTGAAATAAAAAATATCAAGCTAATAAAAAAATAAAGATTACAAGAAAAGTAGTGAAGATATATTTTTTAACATATTTTTCCGCTATTGAATTAAAACCGTGTTGCTCATGAATTTTAATAAGTACCGACTACACTTGTAGCGTAATACGACGTCTATAATTACAAAAAAATCACTCGCAACGGAAATCACAATACCAGTTTGAATTTTTTTTTCTTTCTCCCATTTTACGTAGTCAAGTGAACGATTCCTTCAAGTTACCGTATATATTAAATACACAAAACTATTCGGAATTCCTGCGAAATTATCTTTACTTGACTTGAAGACGTGACACTGGTTCGTGTCGTTACGGAACGAGGGATGCCTTTTATACGACGAACATTCCATGGAAAGGGAATGAAAAAATCAAAGGAAGTAAGAGATGTGTCGCTCATAAGAAATTTTCCAATAATAAAATGTTGTTTTTGTTGTTGTCGTGTCCACATGAGATGAAGAATATCTCATATGGAAAAATCGAAAGGTTGGACTTCTACCAGTCCCGCTTCGATGAGCGGCCGGGAATCGAACCCGGGTCCTCGCGGTGCGCGATCATGCGCTCAACCCAACACACCACGGTGACAGACCAATAATAAAATAAATGTGGAAAGAGAAAAAAAAATAGAGTTTGCTTGTGATGGATTTACAGTCAACCTTTCTATTGAAAATTGCCAGGCTTGTTTTAATGGAACATTGTTCATATGGATTTGTTAATAACATAGATGAGCAAGGTAGTACGGCGGCCTTTAATCTCCAACTCCTCTATCTGATGGTCCAAGTTAGTGGTGCTTTAATCACATCTCATAATTTTATAAATAATTCATAAGAAATAGTTAAATTTGGTAGATATTGTTTCATAAAAGGTGAGTTAAATTCCCATTCAAACGCCAAGGTCTTGAAAAAGTAGTCAAATTAATTGACGAAAATCAGATCACACCATTTTTTGCAATATCATAGGACTTTTCAGGACTGCTGAAGTGGCTAATTTGTTATGCTTTACTAACTTAACAAGCAAAATATTGACAAGTTTATTGACAATCTACTGAAGGTTTATTAACATGTATATTTAAATTATCAGATTCGATCGCGTCCCGTCTTAGTTGAATATAGAAAAATGCTAATAATTCTTGAATTGTATATAATATATTTTAAATTTTTAAATGCTAATAGAATATATGTTTTTAAATGCTATATATTTATAGATAATAAAAACATAACAATTAAAACATTCATCACCCATATACAACGCACGAATATTTCTTTAGAAATCCATCACTCCATAATCATACATGTCAAAAATAAAATCGTATAAAAAAATGTTTGAATTGTTACCATAAGGAAAACTACAAAGTCATAATGAGTCAAAACCTATTGAAATCATTTGCGTGCAAAAATGTATTCAATGGTGTGTATGTATATATATATATATATATATATATATATATATATATATATATATATATATATATATTAATATATGTATATATATATATATATATATATTTATGTAACTTATTATATAAAATTTATAATTCATGCCCATTTGCCGTTAAGGCATCCAAAAATGCTCTAACAGAACCGTATTTTTGTGATTGAATGAAATTTTTTTTTTACCTTCTTTTCCAAATCGTTCCATAAACCGTGCCATCCAAAAATAACTTTATATTTAAATTAATTTTAAGTAGTCTATTATTATTAACTAGCTAACTGTGAATTTTTTTTGCCATAGTATTTTTTTGATTTATATTCTACATGCGGAGACACTACAATGAACAATACACATCCTACTAAGTCAAAATAAACATAAAACTTCCAAGAATATTAATTTTGAAAATAAACGTGACGCGATTATATTTTAAACATTCTATATATTATGACTATTTTACTTACGTCAAATTTAATAGTTATTTAGCATCTAATGGAGGATTCTCGAATTTTATCCTGATCTATTTATAACTTTTGCAGGTTCTAGAAGCTTCAAACTCAATATAATCAGCGGCTCCTTCGCTGATGTTAGTCTGTCCGTTTCAATGAACAAGATCAGTCGCCCTGACTCACTCTGTAAATATTATATACATAAAAAATCTGATTATCGAATACTGTAATCAACAATAAACGAATTACGTAACCTAATAAACGACAATAATCGAATTACGTAAATTTACGTAAACCTGTTTCTCTAGTGGATTTCATCTGACCGTGTAACGACCTGTCCGATATACTTTATAATACAATCAATCATATTAATTTGGCAAATAACTGTATCAGTATGAAATTAATTTGTTTTAAAATAGAATAAATTTTGTCACTGAATCTAATATTGTTTTATAAATGAATAAATTAAAGTTAATTGAACAGTAATATTTAATAATATCAAGCATTCATGTAATATATTTGTAAAGACTCAGTTAAAAGTTTCTGTGATTTTTGGGTATTGTTGGGCATCTATTCTCTCAATTTATAAAATAAATAATAAATTGAATTTGTATCGAGTTAGTCTGAGAGATTAAAAGTTCGCCGTTTTATTTTTGCGGTGGTTTTCCGTTATAAAACGGTGATCTACTGGTCCCTTTACAAATGATTGCACTTCCACTTTGGTATCTTCTTTGAATTTCGTCGTACTGGGAATGATATATTAATATTTTATTAGTATAATTCGGAGATATGAAAAGTTTTGTTATTAAACAACATTTAAGTGACTCGCACTTAAACGGAAACGGAAAATTCTAGAGGAAATTGAATAAAAGATAAAAGGTTGTAAAATCCAGGTAAAATAGATAAAATTTTGATTTTTTTTCGAGTTATCAAATTGCAATTCGAAACCCTGATGTGGAAAAAATTGCAAACCGAAGCATTTCCATTAAATCTTTACTAATTAACAAAAACTAGAAAGAACTTATTTCGCATATATTTTTAAATATAATGGAAAGGTTGTGGATGTTTTCTAAAAGGTTACTTTTTATTTTCGTAAAAAAATGGTATATTATCGATATTACGACGAGAACACACGCAAAACTAGTCAAATATTAAAATATAAATAATTAACGTATTCATTAATAACTCGTTTCCGTAGTCAAAAATATTCTGTTATGCTGTTTGGAAATATCCTTCTATTATATTTATGGTTTGGCTCAGTATGTCAGCTCCTACTATGAACCATGCCTCAATTTCAGTAATTACTAGGTTGGCAAGCGAGCCTAATTGAGAATAGAGACATTGGATATAATGAAAACAGTGACAAAAAATATTTTTCAAAATATGTTAGACGAAACCAACTGTAGTTAACTATATTATAAATGTGCCAATATTCATGTAAAATAGATGTAGCATTTTGAATCAAGTTGTGCATTCTTTTTTTATAATTTAAACTTGTAATATTTTTGGTTAACGAAAAAAATTGTATTTAAAATCCGTTATTCATACAAATGATGATTAATTAATTGAATTCGTTTTTTAATCTAACTTACGAAGTATTTGGCTTTGAAAAAATTGTTTGAAAAGGGTGTTTTTGGGGAAATAATTGTAGTCTACATTTTTTACATACTTTACATTGTTAAAAGTTGCACGTAATTCTTATTGAAGATTTAAATATTATTTCAAATATATGTGTTTATTTTTCCTACTGATTTAGAAATGGCGAATAATACTTTAGGTGCCTCTATATTGTTGAACGATGTACAAATGGCTGTCAAAATGTATTCTGAAACTTTTACATGAATTTCAATCAACTTTATAAAATTGTCAACTAAAATGATATATACTTTAGCCGATCATGAAGTTATATACCGGAAGTTTTAAGTATATTTTTTTAATCGTATTCCACTATTTTTCTTTTTAGGTGTGAACGGGCAAGACACTCAAACTTCTTTAATTATATATTCTTCAATCGTTTATTTCATAACAAGATAGCTGATCCTTATATATCTAGTGAAAGATTGCTCTATTCCTTCAAGAGGAGCTCAAATCATGCGCCATATTATATATTGCACACTCAATAATATATACATTGCAACTTTCTTCAATATTCGGTTGGTCAGCGTTTTAGATGATGACCGACACTTACAGTCGCTCTTCGTAACTCAGTTTTTTTTACTTATGTATTGAATGTTCAGAATGCCTTTGCGTAATAAATTTAATAGACAATTTAAATGAAATAAGAGCAAATACTTATTTACCCTTTTAAATAAATATAAATAAAATCTCAATAGTTGTAATAATTACATGC
This sequence comes from Druceiella hillmani, assembly GCA_039881145.1. Taxonomy (NCBI): domain Eukaryota; kingdom Metazoa; phylum Arthropoda; class Insecta; order Lepidoptera; family Hepialidae; genus Druceiella; species Druceiella hillmani. Next base: position 3,886,384 of record JAYKKI010000029.1, on the reverse strand, counting down.
ATACTCATAACTTATATACAATATATAACCATTAGGATTTTATTTCTTACAACGGTAAAGCCACTCTGCCTGGGTATTGTGTATCTTTACTGGCGTAAACAAAATTTGTGTATGGATGATTGTTGTATGGGCAATATATACCTAAAATTTGTACATTACGCTGATAGATTTTGAGAAGAGCAATAAAACAAATTATCCTAGTAAAAAGGCAAATTACTTTGCTAACCATAATATCGGTTCTTTACGGAATAAATTTTTTTGAATTTATTTCGGTGATCTATTAAAAAACTCATTCACATAATAACTTATGTAAAACGGATAATAAGTTGCTAAACGCTTATCAACACTGAAAAGAATTATCATTTTTATTAATGATTTGAGTCTCCCAATTTGTTAGTAATGTTCTTAACGTTAACTAAGAATTAGTTAGTGTTTAAGTAATTCTGATGATACTTGACAATTTGAAATAATGACAAAAGTTTCTAAATTAAATTTATGAGAACTCTTTATATACACATCTAATAAATGCCATATCTGCAAATTTTGTTAAAAGGTTTTAATCCAAAGTGACTATTGTTTCATGTTTTTTTTTAAATTTTTTATCTTATCCTAACTGAAAAGAATTTTATGAAATATTAATTTTTTAGGTAACAGAATCACACAAAGTGCATCTATTTAATTAAGTAACGGTTTCAAGAATCTGAACAGTTATTTAAATCAAGTATAAAATACTTATAAAAAGATAATAAGTACGTGGTACAAGTTGTAGATAAGGGTAAAATATTGGATATTTTTTTTATTTATTAGCATCGACGTAGGAAGTCGAAACATGAATTCGTATTGAAATACCTGGAACCTTGTTATTATCATGATAACTTTTGTTATGAAGAGAACAAGAAGATAATTAGGGACTTATCTTTTGCATTTACCTTAATCAACAATCAGCTGTATGTTACCTCCAGATTTATTGTTTCCATGAAGAGTCTTATACCTACTCGTTGCCTATTGTAATCGTTATTCTAATCTCTTTTTTTTTCATTTTGGTTTTCTTTCAATGTTTTTATGTATTATTAATATTTATACTTTTATTACCTTAAACATTAATATTTATACTTTTATTACCTTAAGTAATGATTTCAAAGCAAAAACGGTTGAAATGATCATTTAATATTTTTCTTCCCAGGGTTACATCATATTTCACTGACACATAAACAAATAAACGTACCTACTCGCTCAATATTTACAAGCTTGTTATTAACTAACCAAAATTCGGTTTTTGCTTGCAAATAAAAGTCTTATTTACAAGTTAATATACATTTTTCTATGTATTATATTTTTTAGAGGAATATGAAAACAAATATTTCCGAACCAACTGACCAGTATTACAAAATTTTTACAAGCCAATGTTTATAATCGGTACGATATTTTGAAACTAACAAAAATTTATATTAATTTAACTTGAAAAGGATATGTATGAACTGAAACAAATAGAGGTCAAGCTAAATAGATTTAAGGAACGGCCCACTTAAAGGTACTATAATAAAGTAAAGTGATATTTTTCTAATAAATGCGCTCATATTCCTTCACGAATAACCCTCTCTCGTTTGATGGATAAAAAGGAATGGAAGCACTGCACTGCAGCGAGATGCTCGGGAGGAAATTGTTCTTCCATTCATGACCTGGTTCCTCTGTAAACAGATTAACTTGATGATGTAGGCTGTAGAGGATAGAGGTTTGATAGCTGAATGGAATAGTAGATCTGTTGTCAAAGTTGCATAAGCTTTTATATTCTATAAATGTAAACAGGCGACTGTGCGTGTAAGAAATTTTGCTGCGGTGAAATTCAGGAAAAGAGTACTGCAAATATTCTACCCTATTTTGTATAATTTAATACTCTTAAGGTGGGATAAATCTGCTCGCCTTCTCTTTTCGTTAAACAATACTGATGTCTATTCGATGTAACTGAATTGTCTGAAAAAGACATTTTCCAAATTGTTTCGGTTAAAAACTCCGTTTTTAGAAGCCCATTAGCTTATTACTTGTAACTCATCACTTTTGTGGACAGTGTTTTGTAGTTGTAAATTTATACTTAATAGAAATTTTATTTTAATAATAATTTACTGTTCAATTTTAAGATTGAATTTAATTTGACCGTGTTATTACTTCAAAAGATTTCTTGTTGCTATCAATGATAACTACATACACACAGGTTCTTTAAAAATATTGTACCGATAAACCTTTTATAATCATAACCCGTCCATGTCGAAAAATATTTTGAACAATTTTTATAGGGGTTATCAACTTAAAAACAGAAAAAACAAGTTAGTAACCACGGAAAATGCAAAACACTCTTTTAAAGAAAATAACTCTCAGAAATATTCAGAACGTCAAGATCATTACCATTTCAAAATGACCTGAATGTTTATACATATTCACGGACCAAGACCAGTAGTCTTGGAAAAGTTATTTAAAGTCTTAATATATATATTAAATGCGGTTGTTTGAAATTTTAAAATAATAATATCTAAACTATTAGAGAGAAATTGATTAAGAAAAAAATTTAGAAATAAATACGCAATATAAAAAAATTAGTCCTATTGATATAGCATTTATCAGAACTTCTGGAGCAGTATTTATAAAATAATTTATGTAATTAAATTACTAGTCAAAGTTGTTAAAATATTAGAATAATAATAACTTGATTTGTTACTTACAAATAAATTGTTTAAAAAAACCGGAAAGAGATTACGAAAATAAGTTTTTTCAATTTACGAAGTATATCAATTTACATCATCAGTCGACATCACTTAAAATAGCTCCTTTGCATATTGCGTAAACATTGCTGAATCCCGTTTTTGTTTTTTTAAAGGCCACCTTAAGCAAAATACAAATGATATTGGAGTTTGTAATTTCCTCTTTTAAAATGATCCGATCCTATTGAAGTACATCATTCTACGTCACTGCGTGTGTAATAAATTACTTTCATTCAAGCTAGCAAAGCTTGGCAGATTTTTAATGCAAGAGAGCGACTGTTTTGCCTTTTTCTTAAATGTAGAAATTCTCTCTTTTCATCTTAATATATGTATCTTATTTTTTAAAGGCCATCTTAAGTAAAATTCAAATGTTATTCCAATTTGTAATTTTTTCCTCTGAAATGATCCATTCCAGTTTAATCACATAATTTTACGTCACTGCTTGTGTAATAAATTACTTTTATTCAAGTTAGCGAAGCTTGGTAGATTTTTAGTGCAAGAGAGTGACTTTTTGGCCTTTTTTAATGTTGAAATTCTCTCTTTTCATCTTAACATGAGTATTTTTTATTGTTTAAAGGCCACCTTAAGAAAAATGCAAATATTATTGAATTTGTAATTTTTGCCTTTAAAATTGTCCATTTTAATTGAATCACATCATTTTACAACACTTCGTGTATAATAAATTACTTTCGTTCAAGCTACCGAAGGTTGGTATATTTTTAATGCAAAACAGTGATTGTTTTACCTTTTTTTTTTAATATTGCAATTCTCTATTTTGATCTTTACGTATGTAGGATTACGTACGGTTATATTGATAATTATATCGTGATTACTGGAAACAAACATTGAAGAGAAGAAATAGTATATAACAAGTTTGTTTTTATTTTGAGTATACGTTATAAGAAAATTTAACAATGAATTGGACATTAACATTTTGCAGTATAGGTATATCATATAAATGTTAATTGCCAAATATTATTATTTTCTTATATTTGAAATCAAATTAAAAAAATTAACAAATAGCTATTTCCTGAAGATGGATATATATTTTATATTATATAAGTGTATTTTCCCACTTTGACAGTAACGGTAGTGAATTTGTTAGTAATTTTAATATTTTATTGGCTTGTAGTAATTTTAAAAATAATAAACGCCCATACTTAGTTGCATATATGAGTATGTACGTCAAAATATGTACGTTTGCAATAATTAAAAATCATAAAATACTAAAGACAAATATCCACGTAAGGAACAATTGCTCGCCGTCTGAATACAGCGGAGCGCCGCTAATTCACGTAATTTGAATTATCGTTGGCCACAAATGTCTATTTCAACCTTCATTGTAATCGTAATCCTAGTACATTACGTTTGAAGAGTATCATTTTGTCGTGTATAAATTACTCACTTATCTTAACAACAGAAACAGCTAGAAGAGAATTATGTTATTTTATGAAATAAACTATTAACAGATCTACATACATTTAGACGTAAACCAACACACTTAAATCTGATTAAATTAAGTCAACGCTTGCTAAAGTGAGACAATTGTTTATGAAATGCGTATTTTGTCACATTCATATATAATTAGTGATTTCAATGTGTATTGTTTTATCACTCTGATCTCCTTGACACAAAAGAGATTAATTTAATGTGGCTTTAATATATTCATCTCAGATATATTTAACGCTTGGTTAAAAACACTCCCATGTAATAGGTGATATGTATAGTGACATTTCATGTGCATGTTTATATTTTATATGATATTTATATGTTTATATTTTATATGATGTAAGATAAAGTTGAGGTAATTGAAATAATATTTTGTACAAATATATCAAAAATATTAATAAGCTGAAAAATTTGCTCTTTTCTTTAACTTTTTTTGCCGTGGACACCATAAAGCAACATTTTTTTTATATAAATATGCAATATACAGATACAAGTGCAATAATGCTTTATTGAATTTTGACGGACGACCTGTATCTAGTGTTGTTACGTACATTCCGGCGTTATAAATGAGTAATCATTCACGTTATCGCACTTGCAATAGTTACGGGCTCCCATTGCCGCTAATCTCACAGAACATCTTTTAGATTTAAATTTCGTGACGTTTTTAAGCTTGACGCGGAAATTTTGGATCACTTTCACTGCTATTATATATTTCACTTAAGAAAGTTAATATTCCACATTATTTAATAAAATTTAAGGTCTCAATAATATCACTATATAAAAATATATAATGCAAAATAATCTAATTATGTCGAACAAGTTACAAAAAAACCATTAAGGAGGTAATGAACTAGTTTCCTTTTTTACTTTATATATTATAAATTTAGAATTAGTTTTCACCTTCTAATTTAGAAAATCTTTTTTTCATTAAATTTTGTTATCCAGTAAGTCTAAAAAGTCTTTCGTCGTAATCATATTCTAAACATATTGAAAAATACCAAATATTATGCCCTACATAATGCAAATTTATGTGCGCGCATTCAACTCACCCATTTCTCTCATTTGTTTGTAATCACATACATTTGTAATCACCATCAATGCCTACCTAGCAAGAAATGAGACTCATAAAAAATCTAACCAGCAATACTGTCAGTGTCGGTTAGATTCAGATATCACATATCTTCATTACAAAAATAATTTATTCAATTATCCAAATATATTCTATCATTCAGTAACGCGTAACGTCTTTTACATTACGTTCCACTGAATGTTAAAATAAATTTGAATTTAGGACCCTTAAATCCTAGCCGGCTTAATTAATCTAATTATGGCATCCAAACGTGTCGCAATTCGAATACTGATTTTATTACCATGTCTTCAAATTGAAAAGTTATTTTCATAGTTCCGTTCTTCAAAAAGGAAAACGGAATCAACAGTCTGTTTTTTTTAGAAAACAATTGACGCGAAAACCTGAAATTAGGCGTAATAGTAAACATATCAATCGTATATTTATCAAAAATACCTGTAACTCAAAAGTATTCATATAGAAATTTAAGAGGGCACAAATGAAATATATGAAAATAATTAATTTGATATATAGTATGAGGTGTCGTATGATCTTTCATACGACACGATATATAGTATGAGGTGTCGTGTGATCTTTCATACGGCAAGGTTTTAAAGATCCTACAAAAAAATCAGCGCTACTCTGACCAACTCACATCGATAAAGGAAAAAACATACAATTGAATATGAGGTGAGGCTGACGGATGAGTTTAGTCGGCAGCATTTCCCACTTGACTTGTGCGTTGATTTAATGGCAAGTAAGCCACTGAATTTGTCCAACAAAAGTCGCACGGTAGTAATTTGTTTGCGTTGCGTTTTGCGTTGCCTGCGTGCATGTAGAATCTCCAACGGTAGAGAAAACTGAAGAATTTCCATATCTAACAATATGCAACGAAAAAGCCCTCATGGTACTAAGATATTCTCAAACATATTGCTGAGTATATTTTTTGACATGTTGAAGAAAGTGTTATTCCGATACATCAAAAAAAAATATATGTATGTTTAAAATAGAAACAAAAATGCTATTAACAGTTGCGTTATTGGATGATTAGAGCTGGTGAATATTTTATCGTAAGGTTTTTACGATGTCATTTGTAGAAAGTGCATATAGTAATTTTTATAACGTTTTTTATTTGACATATTGTGAGTAATTTTGATATTTTGGTCTTAAAATAAAATTAGTTTTTTTTAATACACGATTAAAAAGAACCGAAATCTTAATTTACAATAATATATTGGCGTCGAAATAATAATGCAGCTAATGTTTAAGCTCACGCTCACTATTGTTAGATATATTACGAGTATTTTATAACATATAAAGAAATTTTCAGCGTATGAGTGTAAATAACGATTGTCTCAGCACCGAATTCAAACTTTAAACTCGAACATCTTGGCAAGCAAGAAGATTTTTTAGTCACCATATCGCAGTGGCCATACCACTGCGATATGGTGACTAAAAACACTACTACACTGCGCTTACGCTGAGGAAGCGTATTTCAGCAACGGTTTTTTTGTTAATGAGGCACGACGCAAGTTTTGTCATCATTTTAATGTTCGGTCTTTTGATGATAGGCCCAGTGTTCAGTTAATCAAGTTGTGGGTAGCAAAGCTCAGAGCATCAGGATGTACACTAAATAGACTTGTGCGATCAATTGAAAACATTAACCGCGTCGCCAAGAAGTGAGAGCCATCTCAGTCGATGTTCTGCGGTGCGTCATTGCAAAACGCGCTTACGCTTTGAGGAGTGCGTTCGACGTGATGGGAGACATCTGGATGGTGTAATATTCCGTAAATAAAATCCGCACAAATTTTCTTTCGCTTATTTATTATATAAAGTTTGGACTCGAATATGGTCGAAGTACAGTTAATCAAGGTAAATTTAGGTGAATAAAACCGGTTGTTATACTGGGATTATAAAAATGAATAATGAGTATATTTCATACAAATTTTGTTTCCTTATGGTGTTTCATGCTTATTGAAATTTATGATGTTAAGTTAATTGAATTTATTTTGTACAGAACATATTCTAATTATAACCAGTTTCACCCAACTACAATACGCCTGTGTTTATATTTGGATTAGGATTATATGTCTTCTTATCCTTGTTTACAATTACGTCATAGTAGTATAGAATTATCCTTGTTCAATTTTCTACCCCTTCCTCTGTCATTAAATTTCATAATCTCCATCAGCAAAGTTCGTAAATGAAGGAAACCAATAAAGTAAATGATTCGACTAAGAATCTGTAGAAATACGCTATTGTGGAGATATTGACTCATAAATTTCGAGGTGATTTCATAACACTTTCAACGATCATGATACCTAGAGACCAAATACAATGTTATCTTGAAAGTACACGTATATACATGGATGTGTGTGTGTATATATATATATATATATATATATATATATATATGTGTGTGTATAAATATATATATATGTATATATATATATATATAGTAAAAATTATAGCTCATAGCCATACAAGGAATCGATACGGGACGCTGTAGATAAGTTAATAAAAAATGCTTTATACAAGGAAGACAACGACTCATATCTACCGTATATGTCAGTTTAGTGTGAAAAAAGAAAGTGACAAACAAATAATAATAAATAATAAATTGATTCATTATAATTTTGATCTTCTTTTACTATGCGTTGGGTATTTATTCAAAACTATAATTTATTGTTTAGATTTATACACAAGGCAATGATGGGTGTGTAGGGTTATTTAATCAAGCCATTAGTTTCAGCGCTCTTTTCTATTATAAAAATATTTGTATTTGCAGGATGACCAAGGAAATAGATAATTAGAAAATGAAAAATAAATTAAATGTTAAATTTAATATATCTCTACTATTTCCTGGTTACGTCACTATTGTATTTCGTCGTCCTTCTGCACATTTTTTCATAATCTTAGTTGCACAATTATTAATTAGCAGCCATTTTGTCGTATTGCGATTTATTTCTTAGCTATTTTAGTTAGAAAAATATAATCATATTGACTATTTTACTTATCTTTATCAAGAATATAATCATCGTTAAACACAATACCAGAAATAGTTTAGAAACTTGTTTTTAACTTGCGGTGGTTGTTCGAAATAGTTCTCAACCTCGTAAAGGAAACACAAGGGTTTATTATTATAAGGAAGGCGGTAGTGGGGAGGGGGGCAATTTTTTTCATGGTTTTTGGTATATCTCCGAATTATGAAAAAACATTTTTCAAGTTTAACCCATATTATGCATGCAATTTTAAATATTTTTAATACGTAATTTCCCCCTTCCCTCAATTTTCATTTAAATAATATTTAGTGTTGAGCCATTGAGATTGGTGTAGTTAAATATGCTTTATTACTATCCAAATTTCAAATTTCTGCATCAACTGTGTTTTTTAGAAAAACGACTGTGACCTACGGGATAGACGAATAGGTCGATGATCTTATAAGGGTTCCATTTTTCTTTCTAAATTACGGAACTCAAGTTATTTTGATTAATTTTTTCCAACACTTTTAAGACATGAGCCAACTACGGAACCCTTCCTTAAAACTTTGAATAAATGACTAAATGTTGCCTGGTTACTTATTACAAATCATAAATCGATTTGTTACATAATTTAACTAGAATTTTATAGTCATAATTCATTCAATTTCTCATTCTGCCTTGCAGAAAATTAAACCAACCTAGCATGAAGTTAAATACAAAAACATTTACATTAATGTTATCAAATAAAAGGGTTTTGAAAACCTTGCAATTAATGAATAATTCAACTTAATATACAATGATCTTTCCAAAGCACACATTTTTGGTTATTCTTGAAGTATCTAAATTACAACAAAATTTAGATAAACTTATGAAGTAGGTAACATTTAATTGTTGTTTTTAATAAAATTGTATTAATTAGAGACCACAAAGTAAGCAAAGAGGTTTCTTTATTATCTTGATACTAGAGTAATTTACAAAAACTTTATTAAGATAAAACCTCAGGTTTAAATTTTCGTCACACAAACATATATTTAAAACCGCCCCATAATATACGTGTTCTTTGGCCATTGTTCAATATTACGTAAGCGCATTTTAGCATGTAGGGGATAGACTAATTTAAAATATAGATTCTAATTTATGGAAACTATATACATGAAGAGGTATAATTTATGTATAATCTACATTATCAACACATTAAGAATTTCAAGGACATTTTTAAATATAATTGTTTTATTGTTTGAATAATAATTATAATGTAGGTACGAGTGTAGAACAGTACGTGATAAAAATCATTACTGGAGATGCTTAGGTATTTAATGGTTTCATGATTTGTAATATCGTAATTAAATGAGTAAATATTTTTTAGCGTTTGATGAAGACTGTTATAAGTACTGCCCGTATTTCGCCTGAGGGAGAATTGAAGATTCGATATCAATCCTGCTTCCTTTAAGAAATAGAATCCAAAGCAACAAGCAGTTGAAAATACTAATTTTGAAATAATGTGTAATAACGTGTATTGGATACGAAATTAACATGCATCATGGAGAGTTTTCCATTATTTTACTGTATAAATTCACAACTCATATTGAACATTTTTCCAAGGTTTTAAATACACTTTGAAGCGATTATAATTTACGTGTAATCGACTTTTTTTCTCAAACAACCACCATTATTCATATAAGTTTACTAATATTTAGACAAAATAAATTTCATTGATGGAAGTTATACTGACAAATAAATACAATGTTAATAAAAAGTGAATTACAAAATTTTCATTTGATTGTAATTAAGAAAAATTATTTTATACATTTCTTTATAATGTTATTATATAACTAGCGTGACCCGTGCGAAGTCTTCGCATTATAAATTATTCAACTCAATTTAATGAATTTAAAATTGATTGCAGATATTCAATTCATTTCTAATTTTGCACACTGCTTATTACGTTTTTATTCCATTATGAAGCTCAGATGACAGATCAAACAAATATTTTACTAAAATTGACATATAGAGGCGTAAGTATCAAAAGCATTGAGCTAAAGCGCCACTTTATTTATACGTGAGTGGATTTGAAATTAAACAAAAATTTTACCGACCGTCAATCTTATTGACGTTGAGCCGTTAGATGGCAGCATTGCTGTTTTGTGTATATAATTTTAATAATTAATTAATTTGCAAAAACAATAGCAATAATAAATTTTTAGTTGTGGATGCCGGTAGAGCAAGCAATTATCTATAAAATGATATATAATTTATGTGGATTAGTTGTCAGGTTTTTTCTAAAAAGGGAGAGTAACATCTTAACCTTAGCGTATTAATATATATGATGATGATGATATTTCTTTACAATATTTAAAAAAGATACTAGCTGAAAAAGTTGAACAAAAAAACAAAGAAAGCAACTCTAAAACAAACAGTTATAACCCATAGTACGACGAATTTTTTAAGCTTTTCTCGTTGTTGGCTTACAAATGGAAACGTAGTTATTACACTATAAACAGACCTAGAAGACGTAGAAGTATATAACAATAATAAAGATATGCATTTATAGTGAGAAGTAAATAACATCGAGTAGAGTTCCAAAAATGTTATTACAATACTTATGCTCATCTCATTTGACACCAAAATTATCTGATGTATTCTAAAATGTATGAAAGCATTTATTGATACATATAAATTGCACGTTATATTCTAAAAACTGATTGGCATATCCTGGCATGCAATGTTGTGTAGAAAATGATAAAATTATTTTGATATTTCATTTCAGAGAAATAAATTTCCCCAGTGTGTAGTTTGTTTATATTTATTACGTTTTAAAATAAAGTTTTAAATTAGGTAGAAATATTCCATGTTGATGAGACGGATGATAAATTACTTTTGTTAATGAATACTGAGAAGGAAAGTAATAAAAACGATATTTAAATAGTCGACAATAATTAAAACAAAATCAGTTGTGGACTACTAGAAAATCTTGGCGCCATTCATTCGGTTTCTTTTTCGTTATTTTTCAGTTTAATAACCACGACAGAACTTTTTTTATTCGGAAATGTAGAAAGCCGATAAACTAATAATTGTGACTTTAAATAAATAGTTGAAATTTGTTAAATTTATTTAAAGAAAGACATATTTGTGCTGAACATATTTAAATTTTCCTTAGATAATTTATCTCATTTTATTCTGCGTTAACTTCTGAAGAAGCCAGTTTTATTTAATAAATATAAGTAACATATAAAGTTTAAAAAAACAAATGTAAATAAAATAAAAAAAACGTTATATGAATCTTTTGCATAACTTTTTTCAAAAAATTTCTAAATAAGCTTCAGACAAAATCTCTTTTTTAATTCAAATGAGAATGCATCTCTCTATATATAAAGCAAAAAATATTACAAATATTTTTTCTGAGAAGGAATCTCTACAACTTTTTCTTTGAAAAACTCACCCCAAATTCTAACCTAGGCTGAAATACGAGTATATTAACAATGAAACGGGGATACTGTTATGCAATTTCACGTTTTGCTTATTTTTAATATAAACTTACACCATAGAAAAAATACTGTTCAATAAATATAATAAAAGCAATAATCAGAGAAAAATGTAATAGCTTTATTAGTATCACTAGTAATTGCCTACTGCTAGGGTAAATATTGTTATATAATAAATTTTTTCTTCGCATTTGCCAAAAAGTTAATATTAATACTTCTAAATATTTTAATCAAGGCAAAAGAAAGAATATAGTTCTGCTCAAGATTACTACCGCATTAATACCACTGATAATTCTAGAGCACAAACGATAAAGGTTAACGAAAGTCATTGGTTTAAATAGTAATTTGTTTAATACACTAATCTAATTTTTTAAGCAAAAAATATAAAGTTTCTATTGGTTCATTGAAATTGGCGATGTTGAGAACTCAAACAAAAGATCGCTGAATTGGTACTATTTTTAAATGTTTCATTCCACCATTACCGAGAACATATTTATCGTCCTGCCTTAAATGTAGAAATTTCACAATTTTACGAAAGCTATTATATATCGAATGAAATTTATAGTTTTATATTATCTTGCTCCTTCATCCTCACTGCTAAAAATTACTTTCCTCGCACTGGTATGGCACAAAAGGAGACGAATTTTTCATATTATGTAAATTGTGGGTCATATTTGGGCATTGTTCAGGTTTATGGGAAAGCACGAAAAAAGTTATATTAATTGGGAAATAAAAAAATCTAGCGTGATGAAGCACCTTTTGAAATTTTATAACACAACACAAACTGGCCAAGAACTTATAGACATATGCATAAAGTTGCGTATTTTGACACTTATATAAAATTTAATCACCACAATATTAACAAAAAATTGTAATAAATTACTATATCCAGCAATTTTTCAATTTGTCGAAAACCATGACTAATAAATTTTATTTAATCGAAACAATTGCAAATCACGTTAAGGTCATATTTGCTACAAATCGGACTGAAAATAAAGAAAAAGCGATAAATGTAAGTTGCGAAATTGTAAGTTGTGATGGGCAGAGGGGCGTAATGAAAATAATGACTACCTGGTTTCGCCGCGAAACAATAAGAAGGGAAGAATACCACGAAGCATATCATATTTATGTCAAGGAACAAAAAAATGTTGTTCAGGTTTGTGGCCTTTCCATGGATTAAAGTGAAATATAAACACATAAAATTATTACAAAGTCGTCTTCATAAAATGTAAATAATCACCAAAATACAAAGTATTGAAAAGCTTTAAATATTCATGAAAATTTAAAGCAAGATGAGAAAACCGTAAAATAAATATGTGTAAATATTAACTAACTGCATATACCTTACTGCATGTTTCAGAAGGACTTAGAAACTAAAATTCAACTCGGTCAAATATCTGTGAACAGTAATCCAGGAGTCTATTTTTCTAATATATCTAACATGCATATCTCCAAACTCATGTGCTTTCAACTTTTCAACCTTACATTTTGAAATCCTGCTTGATGATAAATTTTGTAAAAGTGGAAATCACTCTGAAATTCGATAGGAAGCTTTCAGCTGAACCAACAAGAAAGCGAAATGAGCTTGTACTTACTTGTTCCCACTGCTTTATACCTTGCTTTTATCTCTTTGCTCAATGCGGGTTGTGTTTGTCCGATGTCGTGCTTTCATTAGTATATCAAAGTGCTTTACGTCTAAAAATTACGAAGATTTAAAATTGTGACTAAAACTTTTTTACGTAGATTTAAGCTGAGACGGATTTTTTTCAAAATCACTAGAAATTTTAAACATAACTAGAAAAAAATGGAAAATAAATACAAAAAAAAACTATTTTAATTTTGCTTCATTCCATCATTTTGTATTTCCCTTTAAAAAAGTGAATGATTAGTTAATAAATAATATTACAATGTATACACATTGTAAATGTAAATAAATAATAAGTATACTATATAAATATAAATAATAGTATATGTATAATATATAATAGTATACCCATTGTAAATGTAAATAACAAAGTATAATAAATAATATTTACAAAAATATTGTATTCAAATATAAATAGATTATAGGAAAATATACATAGCTAACGAAATATTTTGAAATTATTTTAAACTTTCTTACATAACAGATATGTGCAATAAATTTGGTTTAAATAAATGAGTTAATATTAATCCAAAACATTAAAATTATGTGGCAAGATAAAATTTAACCGATTACCTACTGCATGAGAAATGCAATAAAAAATAAGATATAACTATACTTTCAAAGATTTTTCTTCTTATCATTAGGTTGGCAATTTATAAACCCGCGACTTGTTTTAACAGATTTCTGGAATGTTATAGAAGCTTTTAGAGTATTTCTTGTAAAGAAAAAAATTAAAATGGAAGTAACTCCAAGTGAATTTAGACGACTATTTCTTGTTATCCCGAATTAAGTTTATGTTGTTTGGCAGAGCTATTATCATGTTCTTATACTGCAATGGGAATGTCACGCTTTGAAAGAGAAGTATCTTCTGTTTGGCTACCACATGAGCTAACAACCTTTCAACTTCAGAGGAGAGCTAATGTGTACTTGGAATTAAAGAATTCCGATCGTACCAGCAAGAGGTTAAGGTATCTGGTTACAGGAGATGAAAAGTGGGTGGTTTAAGTTAATTTTTCGCGTAAACGCCAGTAGCTGGGAGCTGGAGAAAAAGATGTACCTAGGCCAAAATATAATACTGTACAAAAGATACATTTGAGTGCATGCTGGGGTATAAATAAACTTATTCATGGGGAAATTTTACAAGCTAACAGTACAATTAGAGCTAAGATATATTGTGAACAATTTAGCAGTCACCACGAAACTTCCTTCAAATCAAAGCAAAGCTTTTTTTATGACAATGCTCGACCCCACATAGCAAAAGTAACGAGTGAGAAACTACTTTCTTCCGTACTTTCCAGATCGTTCTCCATCTAATTACCATCTATTTCACTCTACCTAATAATTATCGTGATAGAAAATTTAAATACGAAAGTCATATCAAAATGGAACGTCACACGTTTTTCAGTCAAAACCCAAAGATGTCTACAAGTACGGAACTTATACCGACGGTGCTTATATAACTAACGATTGATTTTACTAACTACATATGAAAAGTTGAATAGTTTGTGTACAGGGATGGCGGGTTTATAATTTGCCAATCTAATATATTCTTAATGCGATCTTTATTCAGTGGTTATTTAAAGTCAGTAAAATGGTTTTTGTTTCAAAGTTTCATTTTCCGTTCTCGGTTTTTGTGATATCCTGTATGTTCCAGAATCTAGTTAAATACTAACGAAGAACTATATATATATATATATATATATGTATATATATATATATATATATATACATATACATATATATATATATATATATATATATACAAAATACATACATGCCTGCATACATTTAACGTACATTACCTTCTTTTGACTTCACGGTAGTCTCTGCTTCATATTTATATACGAATATATACCTGTAAATATGTACTTGCCTACTTATATATTAATATGCCAGTTACATTAAGCCTTTTTATATACCTATAAGGCAATTTCTTCGAACTTATTAGGAATTGCAAAATTCAATTAAACAGTTGCGTTGCTTTGAAAACAAAGAAACGACATTTAAATTTTATTATTTAAATTGTCAATTCCTTTTTTATACAATTCTTTTAATATAATGCGAGTTATGTCAACCAAAGTTAGAGCGAGTTATGTCAACCAAAAATTAATCTACTTTGCTGACAGAGTTAGCCGCCAATACTCACAGCGCCATCTCTGGGGTACATATATACATGGTCACTGTTTACCGACAGAAGAGCGTTGTACCAATTAAAGAAATATAGTTTCTTTACACCTACCTCCTCAGGGGAGAACATTTTTAAAAGATATTTTCACTCTTACACTAAAGTAATTAAAATTAAACCTAAATTTTACAATATCATCAAACTAAACTAAATTTTCAATAATTCTTTTTTGTGTTTTTTTTTGGAGTAAAACAGTTTTATTATTTTTTTTGTATCAAATCAAAAATACAATACTGTGAAATAACTAGTACGTAATATCGTACGGATACAAAAACTATAAATAATTGTTGCCTGCAATCTCTTTCAGAATATTAACTACAATTTTTTTATAAACAATAATAAAATAATTTAATAAGTACTTGATTAAAAGGATATGACTAGATGTTTATAATCTTATACTATAAGGTCACACAATAAATATATTTATTTACCCGTGGGGATGAATTAGGTCATGGACCAGCCCAGTCCCATATAGACAGCTTATTTTCTTGATTCTGTGCTAGATTAGGTCCGCAGATGGGTAAATTAAAATGATAATCAATTAAAGTTAGCGCTAGGCTTACTGACTGTGACTACCCTAATTGTTAATTTTATATTAGTGATTCTGCTGTAGAAAAAGCATTACCATTTAATTTTTCCCAAGTTCTTTATATCCACAAGGTACTTTCATTGAACATTTGTTTTGTATTTACTTTTAATTTTATTTTCTTTCCACAATGAGTTTTAATTTATTATTTGATCCTTGAAAAGTATACATTATATCATTATGACCTACAATTAATACATCTAGCCTAGATAGAGGTGATATCTAAGCAGAAAATTTCTCGAGTCAAGTGTGTAATTTTTTCATAATGACGTCTACAAAATTTTGTGTCAAGTTTTCCTATGCTTTTTTTACGTAGGTATTGGTATGAGTTTTGTGATGTGAAAGAAATTCAACTCTGACTTCTTATGACCTGTATCAATTCTATAAATTGAATTTGATATTTTTTAATAATTTTAAATGGACCAATCTTCAGCTCATCTAATTTATTTCTGTTTACTTTGTTCCCATTCTCTACATATACCATATCTCCTGTATTTAAATTTAATTGAGTTCTATTTTCATCAAATATTTGTTTATTGTAGTTATGTGATTTTAATGAATTTTCAAATGCTATTTTCATATCTCTGATCCATTTAACTTCTGATTTATCTTTTTTTAGTTCAGTTGGCAAAAAAGAAACATCTGTACCATCTAACAGGTATTTTGGTCCAAACCAGTAACCGTATGTTCTGTACTATTATATTTATCTACGCAGTTATGAGCAATTGTCGTCTATACCATTTTATTATTTGTTTCGTTTATTTTATATCTAATTTTGTTGACAAGCGTTTGATTCAGTCTTTCATTTAAGCCGTTAGGAAATGGGGCATTTACTGCAGTAAATACCATTGGTATTGAATTTTTACATAAACATTTTTTGAGTTAATTCCCGGATATTGATTAGTGAGAAGTATTCCAATGCTATCAGAATCAGCTATTTTATTGATTAGTTTAACAAAATCATTAGCACTTTGTATTATGAAGAATGCAAGCATATCGTGTAAAGTAGTCTACTAAAAGATGTAAATATGTCTTTGTTGATCGTGAGCCTCCAAATCCTCCAATTGTGTCTATTGAGACTATTTCAAAAGGTTTTGTGGCAGGACCTAAATGTGACATTACCATACTTATATTGTCTTCTTGTTTTATTTTTTATACATATCTCACAACTTTTACAATGTCTTAATATTTATCGTTAAATTTCTTGCTGTAAATAATAATGCACTAATTTTGTTTTTCATTTTGTTTTACATCTATATGACACATATTTTCATGTATATCTTTAATATGTTTCTTACTGAAGTCTTCCCATAAAATGATTCATACACGATTTCTAATCTTTTTATAGTAAACATTGTGTCTTGATATTCATTTTGTTTTATTATTTTGTACATCTGCATGGTTTCCTTGATCTGTAATAATGTTGTCCGATCTTATCATATTAACAATTTTTAATTGCTCATATGCTTCCAATACTGGGTTCCTACTTAAGCAATCTGCTTCTATACTTTCTTTTCCGGAGCAAATTTTATTTTAAAATCATACTGTGACGAGTAATATGTTAAATTTCCTAACTCATCATATATCCTGGACTTAATATTTAAATTTTCTAAAAGTTTATGGTCTGAATATACTCTAAACGATTTACCTATTAGCCAGTATTGCCAGTATCTTATTGCTTCGTTAATAGGTAAACATTCTAAATAAATTTTTTTTTTCTTTTGGATTAGATTTAATTTTTTGAAAAGTATGTCAATGGTTTTTTTTCCATTTGGCTGCATTTGCTTTGATACTGCCCCAATACCTTCTGTATGAATACTTATTAGCAAATTCTGATCAAAAATTTCTAATATTCGTTGTGAGCACAATACTTTTTTATGTCTTCAAAAGATTTTTGCCAAACTGCAGACAGAACAAATTTTTGTTTTTTTCTAAGTAAATTTTGGAGAGGTTTTAACATTACCGCACTTTTTGGTATATACTCATGATAGAAGTTAATTTTCCTTCCTGTGTTACAAAGGCAGTTGTCTTACTATCAAGTCGTAACGGGATTGACCAGAATGTTCAATTGATATACAGCGTTGTAAAATATGTTGAGTTTCTTATCTTGATCACCAGGTCGTCAATCAATGAGGGTTGAGCTTGAGGTACCACTATTTTATTTAGATCTCTGAAATCTGCACATAATCTTGACCGTTTTTTGCCTTCTTTCTTGAAAGCCAAAGTTACAGGTGCCGTAAATTGACTATAAGATTCCTCTATAAGATTTTTGTTAATTAACTTTTTTATTTGTTCTCATATCTCTTTTTTGTTTTAAACTGAACATCTGTAAGGCCTCTTACTACAATATTTGTCCATGACTAGATCAATATGTGCTTCATATTCTTTGACTGTGCCAATGTCTAATTTGTCTTTTGCAAAGACTGATTTGTAAGTGTCAATTAGCTTATAGGTTTTTGACTTTTGTTGAGTATTTAAATTACTTATATTTATTTTGATATCTTCTTCCTTTATGTGTTTATTAAAATTTATTTAACATTGATTTGTTTCATTTATCACCTATATAGAAGTGTTGATTTTATCATCATCCTTATTCATGGGATCAATCTCTTCTTCTATTTTTATTTTTTCTCTTTTTTGAGTGATTTTTAAATTTTTATCTTGAACTAGTTTAAATTATTTTATGATATCCAGTCCTATTAGAAAAGCCTATTTGACTTCTCCTCCACCAATGATATAAACATCAGTTTTTTCTTCAATATCCAAAATTTTTAGTTTAATAGTTGTCAAACCATTTGTCTTTTTAACACCATTAATTGTGTTAAAAAGAAAAAATAAATTAAATTAATTAATTAAATTATCACTTTTTAAATCATTCTCTCCTTCTTTTTTCAGTCTTATTAATTTGGAATTAATTACAGAAACGTTTGAACCTGAATCATATATCCCAAATATAATATAAAGTTGGACTTTAATTAATGGTGTTATTATTCGTTTTTTTATCACTGTTTTTTAGTTCAACATCAATCACTGAATTTATAACGGATGTACTACTGTTTCTCTTCTGGTTATATTCTTCTTTCTGTTTGAACCAGCATTTTTTTTCAGGATGAAAGAGAATACCTTTATTTAAATTTTCACAAGTCTTACATGGTTTTATTTTATCAGTCTTTCCTTTATAATCATTGGTATTTTTTTTATTCTTACTGAAATTCTTTTTGTGCGCCATATGTTCATAATTTCCAATTTCATTGTAGAGGGTTGGGTTAACGGTTTCTTTATCTATTTTATCCATTATGTAATCTGGTAATCCCATTACAATAAGATTTATCATTGTTTGGGTGTCGATGTGCTTGTTGACCTCTAATAACAGTTTTTCCTTTTTTGTGGCATATTCTAATCACGAGTCACCTTGAAATCTAAATGTAAATGCATATTTAACTTTGGACTAACCTTTATTTCCATATGTTTCACAAAAGTTATCATTCCACACTGACCATTCAAAATTTACTATCAGTTTTATTAATATACTGTTGTACGAATCTAAGCATTGCTTTTCTAGAATATGTTTTAAAATCTCAATTTTCTCTTCATCCTTTAGAATCTCGAATCTTCTACATTCTCTCTTAAATTCACTAATCCATTGATCAGCATTCGATTTCTTATTTGAAAACTTTTCTATCAAAAACCTTTTAGCCTGTTTCCTAGATTTTTATTTTCTGGCATAGCACTATTAGTATTTTTGTGTATGTGCACTATCGTTTCTGTAATCTCATCTATATACTGGTCACCAAACTGTAAATTTTCACCTTCATCTAGACATATTTTCCTCGAGTCCGTATTTAGAGGAATCCATACTGAACATGTTTGGTGTCTTTTTTTTGAGCAAATTTCTGATTTTCGTAAATACGTCTGACGACAATATGGCAGTGTGCTTACCTGCCAGCTTTAGATCATCCGGGATATCAAAAATATGTCCGTCGGGTGTCTGAATAGAGGTTATGCAAATCACATTTGTTTTTCCGTTCGTTGATCCCAGTACTACAAATTTTAAGCGTAGTCTTTCCATTTTTCTTGATTATAACTAGAAATTTTGTTTTAAAAGACAATTTCTTCGATCTTATTAGGAATTGCAAAATTCAATTAAACGGTTGCGTTTCTCTGAAAACAAAAAAACAAAATTTAGAGTTTGTTATTTAAATTGTCAATTCCTTTTTTATACAATTCTTTTATTAGATCTGGAGGACATCGTCAGATCCTGACGGAATTCTTAATGTAGTACTAGGTAAGTATACTCCCTTAAATAAAAAGCATCTTCAGAATCGGTGAACGACGAATATCACCAAAATATGTATGTGTACATACCAATATACGGATCGAATTGAGAACCCATTTCTTTTTTTAAGTTTGGAAAATGCTATTTAAAAAGCGTTTCAGAACATATTTCGTTATGAAAGGCTCAACATTATCCGATCTTACGTAAATATCAGTATACCGGCGAAGGAAGTATGCAAGTTATGTGAAGCTCAAGCTTTGTGGCATTCCGTTATAACTTCGGGGTAAATACGTCAGTGGAAAACGACAACGATGTGAGGTTACAGACGGATGCATACATACGTATATAGATATACATATCGCAGCTTCAAAATTTAATATATCTAGATAATCTATCCATATAATCTATCGTAAGTACCCATAGTTTTCAGGGATTTCATTTTTATTTTATAATTGATGCAGGAACTTGGGTTATAATAAAAAGCAAAAGTATTACTTAACCGAATAGTATTATAACAAAATGGTCATAAATCGTGTAAAGATCATTTACTCATGTTAGCTGCGTTTATAACATTGACTGCATTATTGTAATATTCAAACAATTAACACAGTTTAGTCATTTGACCGTTTCGATCAGATTACATTGTAATTATATTATTATATTTTAAAACGGTTCCTTTCAAACGAAGTAATAAATATTTATTTTCCTTTTGATTTTCCTGGACTTGCTTAATATACAATGCATTAAATAACACAATTATTCTTGCTACGGGTGATGCCAAAAGTTCTTTTTTATAATGTACTGAAAATACTAAGAAATGGCGTTGTGCACTTTCCATATAAACATATTTCTACAAACTAGTTTCTTGTTTTGTTTAAAACGATATTATTGCTTTTGTCATGTTTAATGTAGATTAAAAAAATATTACTACCCATATGAATTATTCTATGTTATTACATATATTAAGCATGAAACAGGAAATGTAAACTTAAACGGACGACGAATAATTATATCGTAATTAATATCTTTTACCAAAAACTATAATTTGACGTAACGATAAATTATAAAAAAGAAATTTCAATTTAAACTGGTAGGTTGGTTCACTTTTGAGGTAACAAAATATTATGACGTTTTGGCATAAATGTTTTGAAAAATCTAAAACATATTGTGCTCTCAGTTATAATATTTTTTACATTTTCTACTTTCTTATAATGTTTTATTTTACTAGTTGTCGCATTTAATATTTTATTGTCGATGCAGCCGGAATCTTTTATCATAAATATAAAGATTCATGTATACACTTCGTAAATAGATAAATTTCGAATGTTCAATTTTATAATAATTAGAAGTAGGAAATGGAGTAATTTTATAAGAAGACAAATATTTTGTACTTTATTTTGGAAATTTTTAAATATTAAGTTTAAGTTTAATTTTTATAAAGTTAATATTAAGTTAATTTTTTATTACATAAGTATCGTTACTGTTATTAAATTAGAAATTCAACCGCCGTAAATTTACTCATTACGTATTGTTAGTTGCATTTGAACTGAGGGATGTTGGTTCTATTTAGCAATTAGACAATAACAAATAAGATCGTGTAAATAAATATAAGATAGAAAACACGAATTTGTAAAAAAAAAACATTCTGAATACTTATACGATAAGCTATCAGCGAATAAATATAAGAAGGAATCACTCTTTGAAAAATATTTATGCTTCCGAAGAGCGAAGTGTTAAAATTATATTTTCTAATATTAGTTTAATATAGATTACCGAGTCATAACGTTCTTCACTGCCTTTGCATCAGAGTTCAAGTTAAAATCGATAGTCTCTTTTCGTATTTTAACTGACTATAATTTTAAAATGAGGCTAGAACCATTTGGCCAGTATGATGCCATACCGTCTTAATTATATTATCATTGCAAAACTAAAAGCTAGAGAAGTAATGGCCGCACCGTGAAATATTAAATATGATGACATTAAAAGTTTAATGTTAGGGGTTAGCAGAAATGTTTACGAACTGGAAAATTTATTTATTAAATAAACATAAATAAAACGAAATTTTATACCATTTCTATTAGTACCGGCATAAGATTTTAAGAGACGCATGAGAAATTTAAACAAAAATACATAAATTTACTTTATCATAATTATACATAAATTTTCTTAATGACAATAGTTTAAATATAAATGAAACGAAACTTTATTTCATTTCTAGTAGTACCAGTAAGAAACTTTAAGAGACGCATGAGAAATTTAAACAGAAATACATAAATTAACTTTATCATAATTATACATAAATTTTCTTTATTACAATAGATTAAATATAAATGAAACGAAACTTTATTTCATTTCTAGTAGTACCAGTAAGAAATTTTAGGAGACGCATGAGAAATTTAAACAAAAATACATAAATTAACTTTATCATAATTATACATAAATTTTCTTTATTACAATAAATTAAATATATATGAAACGAAAATGTATTTCATTTCTAGTAGTACCAGTAAGAAATTTTAAGACACGCATGAGAAATTTAAACAAAAATACATAAATTAACTTTATCATAATTATTCATAAATTTTCTTTATTACAATAGATTAAATATAAATGAAACGAAACTTTATTTCATTTCTAGTAGTACCAGTAAGAAACTTTAAGAGACGCATGAGAAATTTAAACAGAAATACATAAATTAACTTTATCATAATTATACATAAATTTTCTTTATTACAATAGATTAACTATATATGGAATGAAACTTTATTTCATTTCTAGTAGTACCAGTAAGACATTTTAAGAGACGCATGAGTAAATTAAACAAAAATACATAAATTTATTTAATAAATTTGGCGTTAATTTTGTAAAAATTCATTATTCAGGATTATATGAAACTACGTGATGTAGAATTATTTCTACGTTCTTTAAGTTCTTTACCACCACCTATGATTCTTTGTATTACAACATCTTCAAGTGCGCAATTAGCAAAGATTCAAATAACTAAACTGATAGTAGATGCGGAAAATAGTAATCTTAAATAACTAAACGGAAAATAGTAATCTTAAGTGGTTAAACTGAGAGTAAACACGGTAAATATTTAATAGGAAAATAGTACTAAAACTGATAGTAGATGCGGAAAATAGTAATCTTTGCTAATTGCCCATCTGAAGATGTTGTAATACAACGAAACTTAGGTCGTGGTAAAGAAATTAAAGAAAGTAGAAATAATACTACATAACGTAGTTTCATTTAATTGTACATAAATTTATTTTATCATTGTTAAATATAAATGAAACGAAACTTTATATAATTTTTAACAGTACTAGCAAGAAATTTTGCGAGACGCATGAGGAATTTAAAAAAAATACATGAAGTTATTTGATACCTAAACCATTATACATAAATGTAAAGTTTGACAATAACCTAAAGGAAAAAATGGGTTAGGCCTCGCGTAAAATTTCTGAAAAAATGGAGAATGTCTTGTGATATATTATTTACAGCGCTTATGTAAGTAATATGTCCCAAGACTTTTCTCCAATTTTCTTGTTAAAAATTACAAATTATTGTAGCATAATTTATAAACAATCGTTCAGCTATTTACCTTATTCGATATTTGACATGTTTTTATGTATAATGAATATTAACTAAAAGTACTGATAAAGTAAAAAAATAGATACAGTGGGTTTTGTGTTGCTTTCATCGAAATGATTTCGTATTTAGTTACAAATTGAATATTGGAATTCCACAGGATATTATTATTTCAAAAAAAGTGTAATAGTATTATATGGAAATGTTCCTATAAAAGGCATTTGTCACTAATATCGAACATTCTATTTACATAAAAATAATTGCAGGAAACTTTTCATAACAAAAGTATAAATACATAAATATAATCACCCTAATGCGTTAATGATAAGTAAAAAATATATCAAACAATTTCTATCGATTGCTAGATATATTTGCACAAGAGTTATATATATATATTTATATATATATACATATATATATATATATATATATATATACATATATAATATATAAATATATATATACATATATATATATATATTTATATATATATATAATTTTTTTTTTTTTAAATTTTTGAACGATAGCTGCGCATCACTGATGGATGGTGTCAACACATTTACAGAAACAATGTTACCAATTTTGATATCAATGTTGAATGCATATAATAATAACAATCAAATAATATCTTTCAATGTTAAGAGGTTCATATCGGGGAGAATCATAATGGTTTATCATGACTAATGACCAATTAAGCTCGAAGCTCTTGGAAGTAATCGATTGTATCCCGGCTTTTAATAATAGATTATTTTCAACTATAGAATAAGTAAATTAATAATTGGACTTTCTTATGTGCACAAGAATTTTGTGCGAGCATAGTATAGAGTTGCAAAAATAATATACTCAACCTTAAACTGAATATAAAATATTAGAAGAAGGCCAAAATAGCCGAACATCTGGCAATATTACTTTATTATGGTTAAGCAAATTTTTTTGAAACTATAATCTTTTAAGAAAATTTGGATATCACATTGGAACTAAACTGGCGAATGACTAACAGGTCATGTGACTTTATGATATTTCCCTATATTGCCTGAGTTATATGGTTAGTCACACTAACAAATAATAAAGAAAATTTCGGTAAAATAGTACCCTGAATTAGCGAAATGATTGAAATTAACTGATGTGACTATACGTACGTTTTTTGTTTATGTGAAAAATTTAATTTCCTTCTATTAATACTTGTACAATGTTAAATCAAATATAGTTATATTCTATCAATGTTAAGGTGTAATTTTTGTTTATCATATATTTGTGGGGTTAATTCGAGAAAAACATTAGTTAAAATGAAACGTCCCTAATAAAGTATTTAATTCAAAAGTGTATAAATGCTAATGATAAATTCTACATTCAATATATTTACTATATTTTTAACTTATATGGTACGAAGCAAAATTTACTATTTTGGTCATACGCATTGACTGTCAAAAGTTACCTCCGTGGAATATAATATTTGCATTAAACGTTTCTTCTGAATACTTTACGGAAAAGGAATGAATTATTTATTTTGTAGCAAACTCTGGTGTTTAATTTTAAGCAATTATTATCGTTCTACACATTCAGCTTATAATCTTCATCATTACAATAAATACATAGTGGATAGGTGAAGATTATAAGCTGAATTTAAATTAGACATTTAAAAAATTGCATGCATATTTATAAGAACAAACATTGAAGGAGTTACACCTCCGGAGAGCGGATATTTTGTATTCCTTCACGACTTTTAAGAAAAAAGTAAAGACTTTGTGCAGAGTATAATTCGGCTAGTACGTTTTATTCGAAAACACTATCGCGGTGCAAAAAAAGCAGAAACAAAAGCGCAAGTTCTTTTCATGTTTGGACAAAAAGGAACATGACCGATGAACCCAAAGAACTCTTATGCCTTTGTGGAGTTGAGGCGTTGATATATTAGCGGCCTGACTTGATATTTATTTAATACCAATAAAATAACACATAAAAATAAATGAAAATCCATTTGCTTAGGAGAGAGTAAATAGAAAACATCCTTTATAATGTCTGGTAAGGTTTGCATCAAAATATTTTACCCACCTGAAAGTAGTGTTTTTAATATTCTATATAGGTACTGTCAAAAATTCTATATAACGAGAGCTCTAGTTCTTTTTCCCGTACGTTTACATATTTTTTAAGATACTCGGAAATGCTGTATAGTATTGTTATCCAGTATTTTTGGCAATATCTACATGGAAAGTGTTAAGTTCTAGCAAGAAAATGCAACAATTAAAAGTGTAAATTGCAAAGGCTAGAAAACTGCTACTTTCAGCAAATTTCATTTATCACTAGTATCTAGTTCATGAAAGAAGCAAATTTCCTCACATTTTTACAAATTAAGGTAATGATTTTTTTAAATTTATTTTATAGAAGAGCAAAAAATCAATATGTGCAGTCAAATGACAAAAATCACAACCAGTTAGAAATTTTGCACCTAGTCTATTTGCAAAAAAAAAACAGACGTAAAAATTGGCTTACTTAATGTTTTATGGCTTTTTAATACGCTTTCATCAGATCAATCTGTAATTAATTATATAATAGTAGCTAAAAAACACACACTTCAAATTTCACACACTTCAAATTGCTGTATCATCATGAAACTTGACAGTTATATGTAGTTCTGTTGACAAAACAGTAATTTCATAAAATAAAAGGAAATCGATCTTAAAATATAAGAAAAACGAAAAAAATGACGTAATTTTTAAATTAAATTTTCACCCCATCCAGACGTCCGAATTATTTAAATGTTACACATGTATTAATGACCGATGACAATATAATAATTGTATGAATTAAAAAAAATCAATAACTTAAATAGTTATACAAGTGAAATACTTCTTTAACAGCGACTCAATTGACAGTTTGTATTCGATTCATTTAAAGTTTTCAGAGGTATTGAGTTAAGAAGTGAATTGCCGACTGTATAACGACATTAATATTTCTTTTCAGGAAATATTTCGTATCTTTTTAATATTATTTAAGTATAAATAATTCAATAGCATACATTATTATCCCTCCAATATTTTGTTAATATATTTTTAAATTTTGTTAATAGCTTATTGTTAAATAATATTTTCTTAAATAGTTTTAAAAATAGTATATCTTTAAAACCATTTTTTTAATTATTTAGATGAAACAAATTTCGTTATAACCCAGAGATATTACAAATGTAAAAAAAAGCTCATGAAAATTTAGTAACTTTGCCTGAAGGGTATGTATATGGTACATGCAAACATATACTCCGACACAATATTTAAAAACTGATCATTTCTACTTTACAATTTTCACTGAGTAGAATAGAGTAGAACATTTTGGAGCTTAACGAAATTGACTTGAATATACTTTATAATTTTAAATTATATAATTTTAAATATATTTTATTTATTACTTTTAGATTACGAGTATAAGAACACTACTTACCTATAAAGAGTTTAACGGTCAAGATTAAAAAAATCATTGCCCATTCTGCCGTTTGAATTTTATTCTCCCGATTTTATATTTGAATTGTTGGTATATAGAATGGAAGAGATTATCACATGTTGTTTAATGAAAATTGATCCCTGATTGAAAATTCGAAAGAAATAATCGTAATGGGAATGAGTCAAGAAGGGGTGAGAAATACTTTTAAGGGCAGTATAAGAACATGCTATTTTAGACTACTAGTATATGTTGTTGCTCCAGTAATATTTCCTACATAAAATACATTTATGTTGGTTGCCAAAAATATTTTGTCATGGTTAGTTTGGAAATAAAAGTATCATAGTTTAACATTTTTACACTGAGATTATAAATCAATTTGTAAAATACAAAAGATTAAACTTAAAATGTCCAAAGTATGTAGATCAGGCACTGGATGAGTCATGAAAGCGTTATTAGAATTTTTTTTGTTTTTTAATAATGTAGGATCGATTTCTAAACAATAACGTCTTTAGTTATTTACCTTCAAATAACTTTCCTGTAGTGAGTACAAGTCCAAAAGCACAATTCATGACGATGATATAATAAATAAAACAATCATTGTTACGTATACGGATTGATAACTGACAGGGAGAGATGTATGGTAAATATATATAGACAATATTTATAATAAATTATAGGTATTAGATTAAATAGAAGCTAAAATTGTGTAGATTTTTATTCTACAAGAAAAATAAATTTTAATAAATGCTTGAAGACTTCTTAGAATAAATGTTGTGATAGGCACCTGCGATAGGCGCTTTAATTTTGAATTCATTTAAAATAGTTTGAAACACCTGTTGTTTTCGCTATTCATAATTACTGATTTGAACTTCACTCGTTGTTATTTCCAATATTTATATTAAATACATCGAAATTAATTATCAGTAAATTTACATTTCGCCATTAAGGAGATATTGTTTTTGAGGCACGTTGTTACGGAATAATAAACAATTAAGGATACACACTCGAACTAAGGGAAAGTTTGTCTTAAAATCATACCCTAAAAGCAAAATTAAGCGAGCTAATTCGATCTAAATTTGTAGCAGGAAATACGAAAGTTGTTATGGTTTACCAGCAGAATTTTAAGAAAATATTATTTATCTATTGGAACTAGGGTATATAAATTTGAACTTTGAATATTGAATATATTTGGAGTTAATTTTGTAGAAATTCATTGTTCACAATTAAATGAAACTATGTGGTGTAGCATTATTTCTACTTTCTTTAATTTCTTTACTTATTCTTAGGTTTCGTGGTATTACAACATCTCCAGGTGGGGTATTAGCAAAGATTCTTGTGAATGAAGATGTTGTAATATAACGAAACCTAGGTCATGGTAAAGAAATTAAAGAAAGTAGAAATAATATTACATCACGTAGTTTCATTTAATTGTGAATTTGAACTGATTAAGAGATTAAACTGTTATCATAACTGTCAGCTAAGCTACTAGCGCAATCACCTTATAAGGCTCGTATCTATGTTCTAATTATTTTGGTCACTTCTTTTAATGTATTGGTGAGCCATTTTTTTACAATATTAAGAAGCATTTCATATTAAATACCACATCTGCAACGGTATATATCAAACACGATAAATGTTGATCATATGCGACGCAGTCTAAAATTTTTAACGATTTTATCCTAATTAGCCAATACTCTGACTTAATGTAATATACTTGATTGAACTTGCGCGATTGCGTAAGAACTGAGCAAGTTGTCTCTCCTCTTTTTTCCCTCTTCCTACGTGTCTACGTTGTTTAATTGTCATAAAAATTCGCGTTTTCATTTTTGTTAACTTAAAGAAATCTTTAATTGATCTGAAACTACTGATCAAAATTGTAAAGTCTGAAATGCAACTTTTGTCCGTTTTTTTTGTAGTAAAATTGATTATATTTAAAAGACCTACTGTTGTTTATCCATAAAAGATAGATACATATTGCCGCGAACTTTTTGCAGATATTTTGAGATCTACATAATATTTAGACTTCTATGTACCAGTAATACTTTTAATTGCGTTTGTCACGAAAGCGCCCTTT
The DNA here is from genome assembly GCA_039881145.1 of Druceiella hillmani. NCBI lineage: Eukaryota > Metazoa > Arthropoda > Insecta > Lepidoptera > Hepialidae > Druceiella > Druceiella hillmani. Next base: position 3,856,870 of record JAYKKI010000029.1, on the reverse strand, counting down.
TCTCCGACTACGACTTTCCTGCGAATACATTCTCATTATTAACTATATCTCAATAATTACGTAATATTATATAGATTCTGTTTAACAATTAGTTACAAACTCATAGTTTTTTATCAATTCAATTAGTTTTTTGTAAATTTCTACGAACCTAAACGTTTCTTTTTTATAATATTAGTTGGATAAATATGCGGGACGCAATATGAAATGAAAAATACTTCTTTTTCATTTCATGTTGATCCTACATCAATATTGGATAAATATGCTGGACTCGTATGACCAATATGAAATGAAAAACAAATATTTTCTGCCGCTTCGTCAGCAAAGCACTTACATTTTTTTATACTTTAACAGTTGTTTAATTTCGTGCAATCAGGATGTGAAAGTGGTATAAAACTTAACAATAAAAAATGAGAAGGACCTGATAAATATTGCGCCTAATTTCGTCATAAAAACACGTCGCTATTATCCGTTTGATTTTTTTTAATTAGAAAATAAAATTTATAATTTTTTTTATTATATGTAATATAAGAAATTTCTGGCTACTGAACTAACTAAGTGACAATTTTGTACATCAATTTTCCTTTAATTTTCTTTGGAGATATTATTTCCATATCATGGTAAAAGGTATATGAAAAACAACAATACTAGTGAATTAAAAGATTCATGTAATTATATGTATCTACAATACGACTCCCATATGAAATTCAAGAACACCGCCAATTCATGCTGGACATTTTTCTGTTCCCATTCCCGTGAGAGTTAAATGCTTTTACTATTGCCAGTGATGTTAATGAAAGTATCTTATATTCCAAACTCAAGAATCTAGAGACTGTGGAAAGGATTATTCTGATAACGAATTTCCACTTTGTATCGTAGTATACAGTAATTTATTGATATACTAGCTGCATTATCCGGTTTCGCCCGGGTGTAATAATTTTACCATTATATTTCTCTAATTTTGTTAATTTACTACGAACGTTCTAATTTTTTCTAGAAAGTTTCAGAATTTTACAGAAATTTTCACAAAATAAGCTAAATTTCTAATTTTCTGCCTAAATTTCTCACACACATAGGCTGTTCTCATCCCCGCTATAATTTCTCACCAACCTCACCCGCCGTCTCATTAACGGATGCCTAATGGATCTCAATATGTGAAAATGTTCTGAACTTGACATGCCATATTCTAGAAATGTTGTTCCTTGAAGGTATAAAAGATGAAATTAGGAATGTGTTTATCATATTAATTTAGCAAAGAAAATGAACGGATTAAAGAGAACAAATAGCAAAAGTTTAAAGTGATTGTTTTGTCTTTTTCTTCTTGCATATTATATTTTACATTTTTTTAGTTTTGTGTTTTTATCTCTAAATGGTCAAAACATAAGATATAATCTCTCGTTAAATCGTAAAGACAGAATACCGCGCGAAAAAAAAACAGAAGAAAGAAATGAAAAGAAAATTTGCTTTAATTTTTTTTCTACGTGAAAATATTAGAAAAAAACTAAAAATATTTTACAAGAACCAAGTCGGGTAATGCAGCTGCGTGCTGAAGTTTGTCTTATAAATCTACTTGGATCAAAATTACCGGAACATAGTACATACAATTTTGAGTTCTGAACATTCTTGAATAATCGGATCCATTCGATATTCGCTGAAGAAAAGAGGCGAGGTGAGAAAGGGATTGGAAAATTCGGGTGTGTGTGAGAAACCTATGACATTTCAGAACATTGTGGAATCTTATAGGTTCCGTAACTCCCACCCACCCGCAATAACCGCTACCAAACCCTTTTAGCATCTATGGAAGACTAAGGGCTAACTACCACCACAACTGCGAGTGGTAGGCAGTCTTAGTTTTCTTTTACGTATTATGTATCTTTTACATAGATATATTTTTTTTACTTTATTTCGGTTCAGTTAATGGATCATTCAAAAATACTTTGTAATTTTAATTTACATTTTCTAATTTAGTTCTTGATATACGAGTATATAGTAACTATATACGATTATCTTAAATGAGCAACATGAACCGGAAATACAAGCCTATTGGTAAAAAATTATTTGGTTAAAAGAAAATATTTTATATTTTGCATCTCTGAATATAATAAACTATAAATCAAGGAAGGGAATTTATAATACAATTTTATCAAGGTTTTTGCCAAGGGTAGTATTGTACAAATGTATTCACATTTGCTCTCTTCCATATTACACCCATCTGCTGCAAGGCGTTAAAAATAATTTTGTATAAATGTATGGTAAAATATTTCGTTTGCTTTTGAATCACATAATGTTAAAATAGCAGTTAATATAATTAATAATGAACCATTGTAGGAACATATGTTTTCATATGTAATATATATATATATATATATATATATATATATATATATATATATATATATTTCTAAGTCAAAGGTAAAGTTTAATCATAATGAGTTCTTGGATGACTGTATCTACAAATGATCAATTGACATTTAAACACAAATACTTTCAAATGTGTCAAAAATTATTACATCTATTTCAAGCAAATCGCCGAAAAGGTTAAATTATTCTTACCTTCTAAAAGTACGTTTAAATTAAATTATCTATCATACCTTTCAAAATGATATAGTTTGCGGGGTCCTCCACAGTTACATCTTACTTTAACACAATATTCATTTCATTATCCAGGGAAAAGTCCCTAAATTAGACACATTTTAGCAGTGTTGCTTGACACAGATAACTACTCACATTAGACTACAAAAATTGTCGATTCTATCGAATCATATTAAGAAGCGGGCCGGCCGCTTAAAATTCTAATACTAATTCTACATATCCACTATTGCGCTTTTCCGGATTTTTTTAAGCGTGAAATATTAAGATTTTAAATTTTATTTATATCCTTCTCGTGGGTTTATCAGTGTACCGTGTTATTTTTTTAAATTTCAATAGGTAGTAGTACGCTATTTTGACGCTGCTGCCGTAACGTGATATTTAAGTACGCTCCAGGTAATGACGCGAGCTTGAGATCGAATTTTATTCGAGGCAATTATTTTTTGAGATGAGTAATTTTTGTGTTATATTGTAAACTGAGGTATTTTTAATAAGCAATTTGGAATCATGGTAAAATCAAGCGCGATCGGTTCAATTATTAAGAGTTTCTACGACTAAAAACAAAAAAAAATTCTTCAAAACGTATTGGGTCAAAAATAATAATCATTAGTATATGATGTATCATTCAAAGACATGCAAATAATTCAAATGAGCTATTTTACAGTTAGTTTTCATAGATTATTAAAAAAAAACCTTTGCTTTACCGCTGTGTTTGGTCCTTTTAAATGCGCGATAAAATTACACTGCAAGGAATTAAATATAACGCTTGCAGAATAAAGCAGAGATATACAATCAAAACTAGCTGAACTTTTTTCCCATTTGTTCGTAATTGATTTCAATAAATGGCATACAGGCGAACTTTAAAAAAGTTGACAAAAAAGCGAATCCCGATAAGCTATTCTGCAATGAAAATTGTTATTAAAACATTTTATCGAATTTAAAGAACCGTTGAATTTTATTTTGCAAAGATTAATTATCGACATTTTATCGCAAAAGTTGTAACTAAATACTTAGGTTTTTATTTATAAAAAATCTTTAGCAGTAGCAACATTTCGCAAATTTATTCAAAGTCGGAAAGAAAATTGTACCACAAAGGTTCCAATTGCCACTCGTACTTTTATAAGTATATACAGAAAAAATAAAAAAAATAAAAATTCGATTACGTTTATTATTCAATTGCTTTTGGAAATCAATGAAATAATTTTGTTAATAACTTTTATTTTTTCATTGGTAGTGCTTTTGCATTAGTTAAAATATCATTTTCTCACAAAAATTGAGTAATAATTCATTTACTAAAATCAAAACACACATTTACGGTATTTAATGAACATGAATACATTCATATATACCTACATATTTGCATACATCCGTACATATATAAATACGCATATGCCGACATATAAATACATAATCCTCCTTTGGCGTCACCATGGTCGGGTAAAATATACCCTTAATCGTATTAAGTATTTCTGTTCAGCGATAGACGACGTTTATTATTGTTGAATTAACGTAATGCTGCTAGAATTGCGTGAACGATTATTGAGATATTTCTTGATGAAGACTTCAGAAAAGTTGTTATTAGAACTCTTAATGTCACTGACTAGAAGAAGTAAATGATGGAGTTACTATTTATATACCCTCCACCAGAGATTATAGAATTCAATCTTATCTCGTAATATCTCAACATCCCTTATTACAAAGGTAATTTTATTAATAATAAACATCTGCTACACAGTACAAAGGTACGCAGTGTTATAATTTAATACACTCCAAACTTGAAAATTATAATTTCAAAAACTGTTTACACTCACTTCACCCTCATAACCCCCAAAACGCCAAGTACACTTTTGATTCAAACACCTATAACAAGTATACACCATTAAAGGCCAAGGAAAAGACCAAATAAGAATTTTCTTATTATGGCGATTGATTCTTCAATGCGGAATTCTCTGTTTCTTTATTATCCATCGGCTCATTTTATTCCTCCGAGTCGTTCTCCTTCTTCGGACCCTCTGCCCAAAACGAATCACATACACTGACAACAAGCAAACGTTTCTTTAATGCATCGTCCATTTCACAGCAATCATATTTAGATACAAAAATAACATGTACCTTATTAAAATACCATTTCCAACTTAGTCTCACATTTAAGTAGTTAAGCCTACTTCTTTAACAAACTCTTAAGCATACCACTGCTATGACGGTTAAAATTAAACTTTTCAAACAAATTAACAGTGCAAAATCGCCAATACCTGTCATTTGCCAATACCTGTGTAATAACATAGACGGCATAATTTCTCCCGTTTATGTACCAGAATTATGTAAATTTTAAATATATGCAATATTCGAAATCGATTCCATAGTCTATATTTCAGTTGAGCAGTGCGTGTAATGTAATATGGAAGCATACATTTTGAAGTGCTACAAAATATCTATTTTTCTCAGTTCCAATATTCAATTATTAATAAAGTTTTTTTCCTAAATTGATTGATGTATATTTGGCACATTTGATAATATTTTGTGATAATGCCTTTTTTGTACAGGTTATTTGTTCTTTTATCACGATAGGAAATAATACATAGATCAATGAATTAAGTTATTGCTCTCACTACATAATGACATTTTTATATTTTGTGACAAGAATACACGTATCTTTACATTTTAGTGTAAATAACTTTTGATCGTTTCTCATCTTTTCGTTTCAGAACCACTGTAATGGTGCAGCAAAGCAGTTTTACGAAATATTGGTCCTAGACTATTTCAACCATAGCTACAGGAGGAAAATTTTTATAGCCAATATAAATTTCAATATCCTTAATGAGACCGTCTCTCGCTACAAAAACTATTTTTTAAGCTAAGTAGACTAAGGTTACGATGCTAGGTTTTCATGGAATTCGTATTAGTTAGAAAATTGGATTATTTATTCATTTTTCGTTATTTTAAATCAACATTATTCGGTATTATTAAATTGATCTGTGTTTTTTATTTAAATTAGTTTTAATATCGGATTTATTTAAAGTGGAAAGATATTGTTATGGAAAAAAAATAAACATCACGAAGTTTTAATAACAAAATACCCAAAATATTTAGTTATTTAGTGATATTAAAACATGGAAATAACCACAGTTTTATGACAAGATCATAATATTTACCTAGTAAACATTTTCTAGGCTTAGCAGACATAAAATTATGACTTCCGTATTAGAAGTAATTTCCTTTATTTACTGATATTAGTAACACCATTTGTTAGTATCTTTAAAAACTGGCAGTATTACAGATGGTATTTTAATACAATAATTCCTCGATAAATGTCACTATTTTAAAAAAGGGAAAAACACGAATGCATAAAGTACCGAAGGCCTGACGAAATTAAACACAAACATGATATTAATTTTTCAGAATGCAAATTTACAACAAAAGTTTGGATATGGACAATTTATTATAAGGGTAAGTTTTATAAGTTTTTTTATCTATAACTACAACGAGGACGATAATTTCTATTCTCTGATACAACTAGGAAACAATATCATTAGTTGTAGAGATACTTATGATATTCATATAATATATTAGGTAATTAATATCTGTTATTAAATATTGACTTCCTACAGAAGAAATGTATTTAGAAGAAAATTCCAAGTTATTTCTTCATAAATAAACTGCTTATTTTACCACGTGGACAAGTATTTTTCCCTGTTTTATTTGCACCCTGTTCATTTATTAATTCAAATTTATCGACAAATTTTATATTCACATGTATTTTGACTTTTCTATTTTCACAGATTATGTATATTAAATATCTACTAAAAATTATGTTACATGTATTTTGTTTTGTTGCCCGTTTCATCTCATTTGCATCTTGCTCACCAATGCGACTTGTGTAGTAATTAAAACTTAATATAGCCAAAGGCAAACAAAACAAATGATCAATTTTTAACTTACGTTCAAAGAAATTAACTAGTTATTACCTACGAGAGTGCCTGCTATAAATTTGTCAATATCTAAAACGAATAAATCGCTTTGTACTGAATAGCACGAAGCAAATAAATTGGCAGGAAGATTGATGTACAAGCAAATTTTAAAAATCGTGTATGTTGTAGAGTTTCTTGCAAACTAAAAATTACAACGTCAAGTACAATATAACTTCATTCTTCCAATTTAATATCATACAAAAATACCGCATAAATGCAAGGTACTGTTTTTACATTACTATTGATAATTATCTTTGACCATTGCCAAAAGAATGCATTAAGTTCAAAAATTGCCGGCAAAGAGAAGCTTCATTCTTAATTTTCTGTACCTTGCAGATTTAGTTTATTCAATTACTTAAATTAAATATTCTGTAAGCAATGTATATAAACCCATACCTACCACATGGTAACCGTAATGAATATTAAGGCTATAAGTTAATAATTATTTCACGAATGTGGGCAAATGCATGAAATGAAAAAAATAACATTAAATTCATAAATTAAAACAAAAAATACATCTAAGAAACAAGTAAGATTAAAATTTTTAAATGTCTCCCAAAAAAACTAAACTTTATTAAATGTTACAAATAAAAACACAGTAATTTGGAAAATATAAATAATAATGATTATTAATTCCATGAAGTGCTTATATTTGAATATTCTTTTTTAACTGCATTTAACGTTTTCATAAATATTTTGAAGGAATGGTATACCAAGGGAAACTCAAGTAAATTTGACAGCTCACTACATAAAGGCCTTGATAAATGACCAAATCGCAACTTGGTCGATTATTAGAAGTTGGACAGGCGATATATTATATAGAAAGAGGTAAAGATTTATTAGACACAAAGCGGCTTAGAGACGGCGAAGTGTAATAGTTAAAGGGATACGAAAGAGATATTTCAGTAATCTGAACCGGATTTATGTACGAAGCTTTTCATAAATTGAATCCATATTTATAAATAATATTAAATAGTTCAATTATTATCAAAGAAGGTTGACTGCACATTACTTACCGAATACTCATTGATCAAATATAAAAAGGAATTTTGAAATAAAGTGACAATAAAGTACTAAATTATTTCTGCGATCTTTTTAAATGAATTCGATTTATGAAACTAACATGGCTTTAATAGAACAAAAATAGTAAATTTTACTTTAAGCTTCGTAATATTTATGTTGTAACAACGTAAGTAATTTTATTTGTGTGAAATAAACCGTCTTACAAAAGAATTGACGTACTCGCTAATAGAAATCTATTGAAGAAAGAATTGTCCACAGTATAAACGTGTATATATATATATATATATATATATATATATATATATATATATATATATATATATATATATATATTCATATTTATATATATTCTGAAATGATGTTGAATAAAGTACCGCTCATGAAGATTATAAAGTATTGTTACGACACAAATTACTTATGAGTAGCCTACTTACAAGTAGCCATTTCAGTTATTTTGCTATTACCAATATATGTTTGCTTTTTATTTGGGTCTTTACACATTTGTATGATTTTTACATATTCAATATATTTTTCTATGCGAAGTTTTAATATATTTTCAATATTGATGTTTTCATAAGAAAATGTATTTTATATCCGTAGATCAAGTGTCAAAAAAGATGTATCTAATATAGTTTTCTTTTTTCGTTTGCCTTTTTATTATTTAGACGTGTCATGCTTTTTATATTTCATCTTTTTTACTTGTACTAACTTTATCAAAATAATAATGTCCATCAAGTTATTAATTTGCTAAAAGAATTTTTGAATCAAAAATTTTAGCAGAAAGAAATATTGCACATAACTTATAAATGAAATACGTTCAAATCGTATTAAATTTGAAGACCAATTTAAGGCAATTTGAGCGTATTTAATTTTAAGTTATGTAAAATATTTTTTTTGCTAAAATTTTTGATAAAAAAATTCTTTTAACAAATAAATAACTTGATGGACATCATATCTCATTCACAAGATGTATTTGTTTCAATCCTTTTTCAATTTTGAAGTGCCCTCCTTTTTTTAATTTTATCTTTGATGTGTTCTTTGCCTAGACTCCCCGGAAAATGCCTAGAAAGGTATTCAAAGGCATTTACCATTCCCCGTTTTGATAGATTTCCCCACAGTTTTTTTTTGTTTTTAATTCAGTAATATTTCCTGTCAGCATACTTCGTTTGACTAATGTTGATAATAATTGATGTGTTTTCATGCTATTTCTCTATTAATTTACGTACAATAAGAATTTGACTTACAATAGATAATTTTTTATGTAAACTTGCTTATTCTAGGTACTAATTTTCTAAATTTTCCCAAAGTTTTTGAACGTATTTCATATAAGTTATTTCAGAAGCTGGCAGGTCTATAGCCAATTATATTATTTTTATGTATTTTTATTGAATTAAAAAATTTACAAAATAGAGTAATACAATTATATAATAAAATTAACGTGATTTTAAATGATTTCATCTATTTTAGTATTTCTCCATTGTACATAATATTTCTAAATGATTTTATTAGTCATTAGAAATATATTTATTGAAACTCTTAATGTTGTGGTGCTTATTATATGTCCGCCTTGTATTGTCGTTATTATATTATCTATGTTATTATATTGTATCTAATTTGTATTTTTAAAAGAAATGCTAGTTTTTTTTTTGTGTAGAGTTTTTTCCTCGTATAGTGGTGAAAAATATAATCTGCATACATTGTACCATCTAACAACCAAAAATATTTTTTTATACTTTGAAGTGTATCTCTAGAGATGTTTTTAAACATGCAAAAAATCAGTTCCACTACTATTATCATTTCCAAAACTACTGAACCTAAAATTGTAAAAATAAATTAATGTCAATATTTTATGTAATTTCTGGGAAATTGACATTTCCGTATAGTTTTAACCTGCAAATAGTCTACTGTTCATATATTAAAAATAATCTTAATATTTGTAAAGGAAACATTATGTACCATACTTGTCTAAACTTTATATGTACTTAACAGGGTACGGAATAGACGATTAAAACTTCTAAAATGGAATGAATTAGATAGTTTGGCAAACAATGTCCAAGAGTAATATGCTTTAAGCTTATTATTAAACATTTCATTTTTATTATTTTTCATGGAAAAGTAAAGTCGGTCCTGTTGACTACTTTGTTAATTTTTGATCAAATTGCTGATAGTTAAGCTCTGTATTGTTTGTAGATCTCTCGGAAATTACAGCTAATAATTTCATCAGCAGCCCAGCATTAATATTCTAATATTTAGTCGTAGTTAGTATTTAGCCATAGAGGTTCCCGTTTATTTTACACTAAGCATTAGGAGTTTGCGTGTGTCATTAACTTATGTGACCCATTTCTAATCAGTAGTCACTAATTGTTCCGGTCAGTACAAATTTCCCATTAATGTCAATAATTAGTGACAAATAGTAACTCCTAAATTAGAAGAACGTGTACATCTAGATGTAAATCAATTTTGTTTGGTGCAAAGACCTTGAAGCCTAAAATCTTTTCCTGTATTAAAATTTTCAAGCTTTAGTGTGACACATTTTGAACTAACATCAAGTGAAACAAGTTACTAGTTTCTTTGTACCTATTTCAACACGTAAGCGTGCAAAACTCTTATTTACTTTATTCTTTGTTATATAATCTCATAATGTTATTTTAATAAAAAAAAACAAGAAGAGATTTCCGTGAAGCACCGCAAGAGAAATTCCACACTTACCGTTTGAAACGATTATGTATCTGGGTATTTTCCTTAAATAAAAAGCCTTAAAAAAAGCTTTCGTTAGACTATAAATAATCTATAACAATGATTTACATACCTTGTATAATCACGTCACCGTGATATAGAATATAATAAAGAGTGATTACAACATGTAATGCATAGTAGAAAATCTAAAACCTATTTTGATTTTATATTCATTTTTAAAAAGCCATTAAATTTTGGAAAAAACAATAAATACGCAAATAATGTTTTTTCACTTTGGAGTTGATTAATATGTCCATTGGCCTCGTTTGAATTACTAAAAGGGATGTAGATTTCAGAAAAAGCTAGTCACGCACAACGTCTTGGTGAGATATTTATCTACAAACTTTGTGGTATAAAAAAAAACTTCAAACCTGTTTAAGAATTAAGTAAAGAAAAATTTGTTTAAGAAATATGCTTATCAATTAACACAATAGTTTCCTTCTCAACCCACACAGTAAATTCACTTCCACGTTCTAACGATATTTTGAAGTGAATGAAGTAAACGATCAAATAAGTATAATGTTAAATCAGGCTAAAATCAAACCCTCTATGTCACATTGGTCGTCTCCTATTGTAATAGGTCCAAAAAAATTAATCGCCTCAAATGAAAAAAATTACGAATAATCAGTAGTCGATTATAGGGCAAGAAACGACATCACATTTGGTAATTTTCGAAATGTTTGATCAGTTGGTTAAAAGTAAATATTACTCAATTTTTGCTTTCGTTACAGGTTTTTATCTGATACCCATGTCTGTCGAAGACACTCCAAAAACTGCATTTAGTGTTTCGCAAGAGCATTTAAAATTAATGCGTGTGCCATTTGGGTTAAAAAATGCACGTTGCATTGCAGCGTCTTATGAATTTATCTCTCTCCGTCCTTGAAGCTTTGTCTAATTAGACGACATGATAATTTACACTTATGACCTAATATCATGAACAGATAACCTATCTACTATTTTTGAATAACTGTGAAATTTTAATCTAAAATTTCAACCTGATAAATGCAAATTTTTAAGCAAAGAAATTACTTATTTTGACCATATAATATTGAAAATGGCGTTAAATTGAATTCTGAAAAATTAAGTCAAATAGATAAATGCAAATTCTTAAGCAAAAAAGTTACTTATTTAGACCATATAATATTGAAATGGCGTAAAATTGAATTCTGAAAAATGAAGTCAAGTCGAAATCCCAATATTCAAATAGCTTAGGACGTTAAATATTTTCTAGATTTTATGTCTTTCTATCGGAAATTCATTCCTGTTTTTTTTAAATTGACGAATCCTCTTATAACCCTCCTGAAAAAAGACGTGACAATTCTACAGGAAAACGAAAAAATCGCCTTCAAAACTTTAATATCTAAGCTAACTTCCGCTTAGTTACTCGTTATCCAAATTTTACAAAAACCTTTTACATTAACCTGCGATGCATCTAACTACGCCATCAGCATTATTCTTTCAGAAGACGATATAAACCAAAATCGAACCATGGTCTACATATCTCGAACACTTAATAAATGTGAATATATTCTTAATACGATAGAAAAGCTGTTAGCCAACATCTTCGATTGTAAGATCTTCTAACTACATAGACTTAGCCATACATTCGAAATTGTTAATTATCACCACCCTATCAAATGATCATTTAACAACAAGGATTAAAGCAATAAACATCAAGGGCGGAATTTAAAATTAGAAGAATACGATTATAGAATTGTTTACGGAAAAGGAAAATTAAACTCTGCGGTTGAGGCTTTCTCTTGTTATGTTGTAAATCTTGTTCAACCTAATAGCAACGCTACTGAAAACAACAAAAATCGATTGCAGTCCAAGTATCCCTAGACTTAGAGGAATGCTTACCATATATTGGGGAAATCCAAGAAAATTATGAAAATTCTCAACAGTGAATGAAATCAGAAAGAACATTGTACTATCCCGCTATACTGGAATAAATAATAAAACATACTGATTAGTAAATAGTACTGTAGTAAATCTACTGTTCATCAATTTGATTCTTGCTCTATACTGACGTATTTAAAACCCTAATAAAGTTAAGAAACGAATAATTAATATTTTCTAGTAAATCTGTAAATGAATTATTAATTTCACATTTTAAAAACCCTTTCGACAAACAAACGCTCAAATATAAAATTATAAAATATAATATCATATTTAGTCAACAATACACATGTTTTCATGTTGAAATTAAATAAGAAATAGAATCAACGTATATAAATGTCAAATTATGTCTCCTTCACTTAGAGAAATACCAAAAATTTTGAAAGAAAATCACAACATTCATATCACTCATCTTATCTTATCCCGAATGTGTAACACGATAAAAGAATAGTACCAAAACATGCGAACAAATATCGAAAATTATGTAAAGAAATTTTCTTCACGTCAAGTAAATAACGGACGGACAAAAGTAAATCGGGCGCCCGTGCCATCCATTGGTACATCTACCACTCCATTTCAACGATTAGCCCTTAATGTTGTAGGATCTTTAATTGAATCCGGAGATAAATAACTTTAATATATTCTAATGCTACAAGACAAGTTCACAAAATTTCCAGCAGTCTATCCTATTCGAAGCACTACAGATAAAGAAAACAGCGAGTGTTTAACATACTTTATGTCTTTATTTGGTATGCCCGAAACGATTCTCACCGATCCAAGAACAAAATTTATATTAGTTCTTTTTAAAAAAACCTGAAACTTTTTTAAATAAAACAATTATTGGCATCGCCATGTCCTAGTCAGACCCAAGGAGCTTTAAAACGTAGCAATTCCATCCTCAGAGAATATTTAAATCATATATTAATAATTATCAAGGCAATTGGTTCACATATAAATATATCACGACACATACATTCGACCCCTCATCACTCTCCTTACGAGCTATTATTGGGTCATAAATCATTTATCTCCTAATATATTTTTTATTACTGCACAAAAATGCTACAAAATCGTCTTAAGTACTCCAAGGAGAGAGCCACTGAAAACTTTCGAATATTACGAGAAACCTCAAAAACATATTATAATTCTCACTCTCGACATGTAAAGTATCAAGTTGGAGACTACATGTATCAAAAAAACTACCTCGGGCTGCGAAAAGCCTCTTTTATTTGGAAAAGGTCATGAAAAGTTATCACAAGAAATGGGCAAAAACTTTCTGATTTTATCAATAAACCGTCGCCAGGCCGCTCATCATTATGACGACGAGAAACTGGCAATAAGAAATAGTGATACCGCTTTTTAAAGTATATTTGAGTATTGTTATCTTAAGTACATTCTTTTTGCAATTTTACTTATAACGTTTTATTTTATACTTAGATAATTTATTATTAAAAATTACTTTTTACAAAACATATAAATACTTTTTACACAACTTTTTCAAAAATTACCATTGCTTTTATATTTTACAAGTGTTATAGTGCCATAATCTTATTCAATCTTCAGGGTATTATGACATATTTAATAATTTTGATTCTATTTCTTATTTAATTTCAACATGATCTAAACACTCAGCTTGGTTTTCGGCGGCGTTGGAATTGTACATTTGATGAAAATCACGCCTTAAGTATAACGCACAAATTCAATTTGATGGCAATTAAATCTAATTAGTTATAAGTTCATAGAGGTATCAAGGAGGTAAAAAAATATGGAACCTCTGACATCATTTTTATTTAGAAACTCATGATAACTGGTCATTTACAGTCAAAAGCTCAAAATTTGAGACACGTTCAAAGTTTTGGCATTCGCATAAAATGTTTATGTTTATCAGTGCTATCTTCCACTTTTTTATGTATTACTTTACTGATTCCGCCAAAACCACATCAGAAGTGGCTGATATCGCTTGATCTATAGCAGAGAAATAAGCGTCAAAAATTTAATAAATAAAATTTAACTGGATGCCCAAATTTTTGATAACCAGTTAAATTTTATATACAATCCACGGTTCTCAAGGATAAGTTCACATACTCCGCTCAGTACGTATCCCAAGCAGTGAACGATCTTGTACCATTCGTACCGCAAAACCAAGAATTGGAAATTTATAATTGTGGTGACTTAAATTATACCAATTTTAAAAAGAAGTTCCTCCGAGGAAACTACCCAAAACGGTAAATAAACAGATTCGTCTTCTGTACTGTTGCAGAAGGTACAATTATTGCAACGAGGCGACTTTGATGAAATCATTTGATATTTAAATCATATACTTTACTTATATTCAAGTAACGAACATTCAAAAGAGTGAATCGGTTAAACTGATCCTTAGGTCAGTCTAAAGTATAAACCTTAAGATAAAAGACATAACCCTTTTGAATCGTTGAAAAAACTCTTTTTTATATTGAAAGTCGAATGTTTATTAACATTTACAATCCGGATTTTTCAAAAACAGATATACGAAAGAAATATGGGAACCAAGTTTGGATATCTATATTGCTTTTATAAACTACAAGAGGTTTTTGAAATGTTAAATTCACTTGTCAGTGTTCAGGTAACGAACGATTGCGTGTACTCGTAAATCCTCAAAAACGTATCATTTCTGCTGCTCTAAATGTTATTTAAAACAATTTACATGCAGTGACAAAGCTCATATTAATTTTTCTGTCTGGAAGGAACGTGTGTATCAATAACACTTTTTGATAGTACGGGCTATATAACAATATTTTTTATAACGAAAACTATTTGAAAAATATACCAATCTAAATAGCTTGCTTTCTTTTTGCTCACAGCTTAGCTTGTGTACATAATTTTTCATAATCTAAAATGTTAATTAAATTGTTTCGATATGTTTGAAACTCAATCATAAATTTCATTTTATTAAAATCCCAGCATTTGACTAACTTATAGAATCTCGTGTTGGAAGATCAGCTCATTCTTTCCTTCTTGTTTTTTTTAAGCAATTTATTAGAACAACTGTACGAAACCAAAACAAATAAAAGTATAATATAGTATCTTTTTCAGTCAGTATTGAGAAATGATGTAAATATTCATAACTTAATTATGAAGAGAAGCTATTGTGAATATTTTTACTAATAACAAGCCAATTAATGAGAAAAAAATTGGACGTAAGTGAAAAAGTGTACGTGAAATAAATGGACGAACATTTTATTCTAAAAATAAGGCAACTTAATACCGATAAAATAAAACTAAATATTAATACATTTACCGTACGTTGGACCACATGAAGGAAGTACATCCATATCAAGTGGCATGGATGCCTTGATATGAAACGGAAATCAAGTCGAGTAGATTGTACCGCTAATTACCGAGATTGCCAGTGAAACAAAATAAGTCATTCATGTTAAATATAGCTCACGGTAAATATAGTTATTTACGATTTGTTATTTTAATATTTCATATAAAAAAATTGCAAATATGTAAAAATTTCAATAAAATTTTTAAGTCAAAGATAAATTAAATCCAAAACACATTCGACCATATGATGTATTTTTTTTAATGCATGTGTCTCTAACTAGTAAGGAAACAATTAGATGTTTCAAAATATGATGCCTCAAAGATCAATGCATATCGCCCAAGAAAGGGTAAAAACTAGTGCAAATAGTAATTCCCTATCGGTGTAAATTTAATTTACCATAATTAAAAGCCAACCTTATTTGAAATATATCAGATTAAGTTTACAGGCACGACATCGCATTCGAATTAAAATCTTCATTTAAATATAGTTTCATTGGTCTTAAATCAAGAATTGAATAATGTAAAATATAATAAATTAAAAAGGGACCAGGTAACATAGTGAAGGCGTCAAAGGTTAAGGTTTACATTTGACACTTTTTAAATTTAATTAAGAAAAAAATGAAACTTTCCTACAGACCGGAATTATGCTTACAAAAATTAGAAAATATAAAAGACGTGAAGGAAAATACATCTGATTTAGACTTTTGAAGAATGTAGATAAGAGTGTATGTCGGCAATGTATATCAAGAACGAATGTGTAATCACTACCATATTACAAAAATATTACGTAATATTAATAAATAACATATAATGTTATTAAATTTGAAGTACACAAAATATTTATCTTGTAGAATAAAACTATTTTTAGCTGGTGATTTTTTTATGCAATAAAAAATCGAATGATCATATAGCAGAAAGAAAAACTTTGAAAATTGGAATATGTAAAAAAATAATTTAATTAACAGGAACCTCCAAATCATAAACAAATAACCATTGAAATCTCGCTTTGCTTTCGTGTTTTTTTGTGTTGCAAATGTCTCAAAAATTTTATTGTACATATTTTCGAAACAAAGTTTTTATTTAAACGGTGTTTTTAGCGTAGGTTTCTATTATACAGTTGACAACTACTTGCAAGGGTAATTTAAAAAGTGATAACATTACAGCACAATCAATAAATAACTTTTGTACTAATTTATTGTAACTTTATTTACTATTTATTATGTTATATTTACTATTTGGTAAACTTTGTAATATTCTTTTTCCGGTAAATATCAATTCCTGTCATTTATTTTTATCTTTAAAATATAATTGTAAATTTTTATAATAATGTCTAAAGTATGATCATATTTTTATCTGTATAAAATTGGATGTTGTATTACTTTGCATAAAAATTACTCGTGACTTTTATAATAAATTAATTTAATTTTTTAGGTAATGATTATTTTGCTAAAATGATTCGCTTGTTTATTATATTGGTTCACGAAAATTTCATTAACAACTCCTCTACTTTTCATAATTATGTTTGTTCGTACTTTATATGTCAGCCAGGAGGCGAAGCGAACCCATAGTAAAATATACTTTTATTTATTTTATCATAAAAATTAATTTAATCGTTTCGCATAATACAAACTAGCTTTAATTTTACTAAATTGATTGGTTTTGATAGGGTTCAATTCTCGGCCGCTCATCGAGCGGGTTTGGACTGGTGTTCTGGTTGGCTATAAGAGATAGCTTTCCTAGTAATAAGTCCGGCATATATATTAATGATATATAATAAAGTAAGTAAATAAATAAATAAGTGTTAAAATATAATCCATGCTTTTACTAAAATGTGAAAATAAAAAATGTGAAATACCAAATTGGCAGCGAATTTTATGATAACATAACTTTGAAGATAAGTTATTTCAGAGTACAACAGATAAAGATCAACATGTCGTAACTTACGTTAGTAATTTTATCTCTTCTTGCAGGAAACACAATATGTAAATAATGTACCCGTATTTCGTTCGGATATGTTTCTATTTACTGACGAAAGAATTTAATTTCATGAAATGCCAACCCTTATCAACAGGAAGTTTCCGTTACAAAGTTGACAGGTATCCTAACATTAATTTTTATAACAGAAAGAGAAACAGGAAAAAAAAAACGATTTCTATTCACTAGTTATTTTGTTTTTCTTATATGAAAAAGTGAGAAAATGTCAAGGTTTTAAGTTCCATTTATACTTTAGTGTTGAAGCTGTAAGAGTGAAGAAATTTCATCGAATGGATTGATTGTAGTTTTTCCTTTTTTTTAATTTAATTTGACATAACAATGAATTTTTTCGGTTCGACTTTATTATATACCCATTATTTTCTCATTAAAAAACTAGACAGATTTGTGCATTATTTTGAAATATTACCTATTAAACATGATATTAGTTTTTACCCGCGGCTTTGTTTGTATGAGTTTTAGTTTGTCTTGCAAGAAAAGATACTTAAAATTTATCTATCTAACATAGCACATAAAGCACGAATGCCAAATTTTATGACAGTGGATAAAATAACTTTACCGTGAATGTGGAACAAACAAGCGAATAAATAAACAAACTTTTTTCGCCATTAATATATTGGATAAATAAAAAAAAAATGTATGTATATATATATATAAATGAGCATCTTATTAGTACGAACAACTTGGTGACAAAATGGTAAGTAGTTAAAAATAAGTCTAGTTTTAACTTAGGTTAGGGTTTACTTTTGTTGATAATGGGGCGGCAGAAAAAGGGTCAATATATAGCTAAATATCGTTAATTATATTTAAAGAATTATTTGTAAATGATTTTCAGAGTGGCATCAAAATAATCAGATTGCGGGGTGAACTTACATACGTAAATCCGACTTTGGGAAAACGCTGGTGACTGAATATTTATTCCTTCAACTCATTATTTTTAATCGGGAAGCATATTGTGGAAAAAATGGAGGCTCTTAAATTTAAAAGGAAAGTCAATGGATTCGACTAACATTACACAGCAGAAACATTGTTTCTTTCGAATTATATTTAGTCAAAATAGTGGTCTCAGCTACATTGTGATGTGGAACTTAAATGTGCACTAGTATGTAGTTCCAAATTTCTGAGTAATATCACAATTGTGCATACACACTGTACAAGCTCTGAACAAGGGTATATTCTGAAAGTATAATATAAAGCAAAGCTACCCCGATCAATGATGGTCTTCGATCGGCCAGTTAACGTTTTATTCATCCTGTATTCATAAATTTCGAATAAAATGCTGATATTGGTTAATTAAATACCATTTTTAGAAAAAATAACTTTTCTTTCAACATACATGCAAAAATTTCAAATTTTTCTGTTTTTTTTTACACTTTTTTGTCCTAAGTACTACTCTTTGTGAATAATACTACTATTGAAAAGAGTCATCAAAGTAATAAAAAGTGGATGTTTAACGAAAGCAAATTCTAGGTACTAATTTTAGGTATTGGTCATGTCGGCAAAGCTGCCTGCATGAATATTCTGGAAAAACAAGTGTAATAATGTTTCGCAACAATGATTCTCTTAGTTTCTTTTCAATCAATAAATTGTAATACTACTAAATTTGTACTAAAATATGAAATAATTAAACGATTATAATTTAGGGCCGGTTATAATAAAGCAAATTATACAGCCCATTTTTATATTTTATCGTTACCTATATTATAAATTCGAACGTAGGTTTTTTGTCGATTTTGTCGATTTTCTTGTTACATAATTATTTTCAAGAAATAACTAAAAAAATTGCTAAGCGTAAATTAATTTATAAAAAAAAAATTAAATGCGATTTCGCTCGCGTTGAATATCAACACTGGGAAAAGTATATTCGGATATTTGTTATGCAATTACGCCTAAAGGCTGAAGTCGAGTTGTGCTGAAATGCATTCTAGTTCGCAAAATAACATTATTGTTTTAGTACAAAAACAAATATGTTACGATAGATAACATCCTCTACATATTAAATCCATTACTTACTTATCTCAAATGCAAAACATTTACTTATTTTTGTCGAACACTGCAAAATTTTACAATTGTTGGTAGAAAATCGTTTTTACCCATGGCTTCACTTGCATGAACTTCTTAAATTTTGCTCCAAGTTATAAAGTGAGAAAGTTCAATATTGTGAAAGAAATGAAGTTAATAGATCGTAAAGTCTGATACATATTCGAAAAAATGTACGTAATTTGAGGGTGTATAAATAAACATTTAAATACATATCGGTGACATAAGGTTACAATTTTTTTTTAAAAAGTGGGTTATAAAATGTTTAAAAAGTAAGTTATAAAATTTTTTAGACAATAGGTAATAAAATGTTTAAAAAGTAGGTTATAAAGTATTTTAGAAAGTAGATTATAAAATGTTAAAAAGTATGTTATAAATATCTTTAAATAGTAGGTTAAAAGTTTTTGTAAGAAAAAGGTAATAATTTTTTTTGGAAAGTAGGCTATACATTTTTGAAAAAGGTTAAAAATATTCACAAAAAATATGTTCCTTCATTTTGAGTTCATGGGTCGTATTGGGAAAAGGACAATTTTCAAAAATTGCAAAATATTTTTTTCTGAATTTTGTGTTCTAGGTCTAGGAATATTATTGAAAATATTCACCAAAACCCGAACTTGCTAAAGGTAAAATTGCTATAATTTTACTAATAGTTTACCGGAAAACTATCACATCGATTCTAAATAACACAGTTTTTGAGAAATACGCTGTATTATTATTTGTTAAATATATACCGGGCTTATTACTTGGTGATGTTCATTTATATGAGGATATATGATTACTATTTATTAACACTTTAATGGAAATGAGAAATAAACTTAAATTTTTTTAATTACCTGAGTGTGTATATAAGGATCGTTATGATATTTCAATCTCTACTGCACAGGTTTATTATATATTTTTATTTTTTTTTCATTTTTTATCTAAAAGAGAATGTTTTCGTAATGTTTTGTAGATTGAAAACATTTATTAAATAAGGTATTAATTTATTAATGAAAATTTCACTAAATTATGTTCTCAATTGAGAGTTGCTATTTATAACATGTACGAGTATATCATTAATGCACACTCAAGAATTTACAAATTACGTTTATAGTAATTACTCAGGTCTAATTTAATGTATTGATTTCACAAATAGAAGGAAATTACGAATCAAAATCTATTATTCAAGTTTTATATTTGAAGCAAAATACAAGTTAATTCATAGATATTCTCTTCGTAGTTTCTGCTAAAATAATTATTCATTAACAACGGAGCACCGACACAGCACTCGTCGACACTTTGGCTTGATTAACAAGAAATAGCCTGTACTGCTGACAGTGCAACTACTCTTACCACGGGCGTGTGTTTGGTTTCGGAAATGAAAGTTGAAACAAAAATTACGATATTTAATTACACCAAAAGAGTGTTTGCAGGAATTATTTGCTTAAAAAGGAGATTTCACAGATCTTGAGATAAGTGAGCAAATTAGTCCATGAATTTAGAAGCAAAATTAATAGTTAAAACACGAATACTTCATACAATATGCACATATACCTTGCGCGTGTTATACATGTAAATTGTCAGATTAGCATTTTGTTATGTATGTATATTATCTTCACTGTAATTTTATAGTGTTGTAAATGAAACAAATGTAAACAGGCGTTACATGTGGAAAAGTGTATACATGTAGATTCTTTAATAAACTATTTTAGAAGTCGAAATTTACGCAACTTTTTAACCAAACTACCACCGAATTGGTAATATTTAAACGTTCTCAAATTTATCTGGGTGGTGTCGACTGACGTTCTCAAAAATTGCGTAGGTTTGACAAGGTTGACGGGATTTATTTCTTTTATGATAATTACAGAAGTAAACATCTTCATAAACAGACGCGCAAGCAAATAAATATATTTTTCAGTCAGTCCATATGATCTTTCAGTCATTCTTGTGAGACGCGCAAGCAAATAAATATATTCTTTCAGTCAGTCCCTATGATCTTTCAGTCATTCTTGTGAGACGCGCAAGCAAATAAATATATTCACAGGCAAATTGACAAACATTCCAAAAACACTATGTTGATGTTCTATTATTTTTATCTCCATCCCTCTAATTAATTTTTTGGTAAATACGAGTATTTTCAAACATCATTTTGATGTAACTAAAACTGTTTAGTTTTTCTAGCCCAAAAATACTTCTATGGTCCTATTTTGCAAAGAAACTGGGGTCATTACAGACAATTTTCAGTAATTTTAGAAACCTTTTTTTGTATCTTCATATTGTTTAATTATTAATTAAGTAATTAAGGTCATTTTAATTTTGGATTGTGGTTTATGAAGCACTTACTGTGATTGTTTTTCTTAAATAAATTCTTAGATTGTCTGTTTTATGGATGTGACATTTTCTTTAAGGTGGGAGATTGATAGTCTCATTTTGTTGAATATAACCATATATTATAGGATAGCTTTATTAGTACGGCGTATTAATGAATGGTGTGTGATTGGAGTAAAATAACGGCAACTTTCGTATTAGTGAATGAATAAAATATATGAAAAACCAAGAATAATCCATGCATTTAATAAAATTAGACAGTAAAAGTTATTTATACGTGTAATAAAGAGCAGAAATAATAAAGTATTAAATGTCCATATTAAATGTCTGTATTGGGTTGTCAAATAATAAACCCGTTATTTCTTTTTGGGCGATTTCTGAAATATTATAGAAACTTGTCGTACATGTCCGGTACGGATTATAAAGAGCATTCGTTCTTCTGTTCAACTAACAATTGAGTTTCGATGAGTGAGGAATAGACAAAATGTGAATATTTCACGTAGAGAATTTAGAGTGGCCTCGCTTCATGAATTGCGTAGGACGAAAAGCTAGCGAAGTGACATTCGATATATGCGAGAGTAAGTTTACTCTCTCATGATACAGTTAGGTATCGGTTCCAAAATTCACCGAGGGAAATTCATCTTTATTAAAGGCTACTTTATAAAATATTTTCAGAATAATTTGAAAAACCTCATTGAAACATATCCTAGGTAATGTTCGCGTTCTATGGCTATCTTATGATCTTTACTGCTATGGAAAATCTAATTCATGCTTTAGGTAGAAATTAAATTTTATGCGCAATCAGCCGTTTTTCTCTAATCCTGAAATGAAAAAAATTACCTTTTTTTCAAAATGACTGCATAAGGTAGAATTTACTTGGTATTCCTTGAGATTAGCATAAACAACCTTAAATAAGGGTGTCAAGTTTCAGAACTTTCAAACTTAAACCGTTCGAAAATCTTATTTTGACTGGGTGATGAAGACAATCGGCACAAGTATATTTCAATAGTTAACAGTTACAGATTTTCTAGGGAAATTTTTGAGAAAATAAATAAATATCCGAAATTATATTTAGATTCATATGTCGTACGTGTGAGACACCAAATGAAAAAACAAATTATGAGGATACCAAATTTTTTTTTCTAAATTTTATATAAGATGTTGCAGAAAAAATACTTCCTCTCTTATCTCCAAAAACGTCACTTTTTTTTAAAAATCTTCTTAAAGGGTATATTTGTGGGATCATCATTCAATTACTAAGGTTCAATTTTGCTTTACTTTGGGCGATTCGTTGAAGGAACACAATTTTTACAGATATTTTCTATTCGTGAGTTAAGGGTGGTACTGTAATAGAGTGACGTATTATCGCGTTATCCAATACAACAAATTTTCGATTTAATACCTGTAATAATAATGATACAAATAATATTTATTTCTTGATGTATGACAAGAATGTAAAAGTTACATACACATGACTTGTTTTGACATTAAATTACAAAAAAGTTAAATTAAAATCGAAATTGCAAATTAAAATTGAATTCAGCCTACAAACATAATTATAAATAAACGGGCCAACTTTCTAATATCAGTGGACGGCAATGCGGTTGCTGATATTAGAAGAATGAACTACGATTTAAACCCAAAAATACATTAAATACTTCATTGATAATGAGATGAAAACATTAGTTAATTATCACGACATAAAAGAAAAAGGTAAAAAACGATGTTATTTTACTTTAACTGACAGATAATTAATTACCCTTCTCAATATCTTTTAGTACTCTAACCCAGATTCCAGGCTACGTCCACAACCAATTACGAATTCAATACACAAAAATAAACATTATACATTTGGTTAATAATATTATTACTTCAAATTGAATAAGGTCGTATTTCCAGTAATGATTCCAATAACAAGACCCAAAATCAATTAAAAAAATGTTATTTTACCGATGGTAATCTCGAGGTATAAAGGAAAAGTTTTCGAAGCATTTACCGAGTAATTATTGCACGGAATGTCACTTTTGACAGCATCCCAATAATTACAGACATAACAAAATATCATTAATACAATGAAAAGAGAACCATTTTTTTCTATCCGTTTTGGTGTAAAGAATGGGCTTGTTTTCTTAGATTTTCTTACTTGTGCTTAAAGTACTTGTAAATAGACACTCCAGTATACTCGTACACTACTAACATTAAGATTATTCGCAAATAAAAAGATAAAGCCGACGACGAAAATTAATTGCACGAAAACTCACTCGTACCTAACAAGTTTATCGTTTAATCCACATCTTCATTAACAGCAAAGATAATTTTCATCAATAACAAAAAAATCGACCAAACCATCAACTTCTAAAGATTGAGACGGCTAATATTTATTTAGTAAACTAGTCTCTGTAACCTTTTATCTTTTATAAAAGAGGTATAATATAATTATGGAACGAGTTTTCTATACTTTTCATGAAAAATTAGGTGATGAAAAATATCGGTTGCCTGCGCTTCCACAGTCATCTACAAATGAGGCCACGTTTGATTTTTTTTTGCATTTCTTAACGGTGTTATAAAATTGAAATTTAAATATGCACAAGTTGGATTTATTATTTTTGAGGTGATAATAATACTAAATAATAAAAATAATATTATATAAAAATATATAAAAAAAATATAATTATATATTTAAAGAAAACCACTTATTTAAGTAAAATGTATTTTACAATTAGATTAAATTCGTGAGAAAAGAATTCATTATGTGTCTATAAATTTAAGTTCTATCGACAGTAATAGTAAGTTAAATAATAGTCAATTAATTAAATGTGTATAAATTTTATTTCTATATTCAACAGTAATTTAGTTATGTAGTTAGTGGATTTATCGGTCTTAATATAGGGTAATGTGAAATAATATTGTAACTCTCAGTGAATTTAGCACTGGAACTCGTGAGATTCTAGATATGTTATTGAAAATATCCATGGCCCTTTTCTCAGAAACTATTTGACATAAAAATTGGACCCTTGACATATGGTTCAAGCATATTAATCATGTACCATATGTCTAAATATATTTTAGTAGTTAATAATTAAATGATTTATGTGGAAATATTAGGGGGGTGGGACGGAGGTAAACGAAGAAGTATAAATGAACAAAATAAATAATACATGGCGTGTGGGGCAATAATTAAAAAAAATGTAAGTATTAATTTTTTTTAATTAATACCCCACACGGCATGACATACATACCAGATGCATAACTTAATTAAAACTTTTTTTGACCACAAAAAATATGCCTCTGCACAGCTGCACACCAAATAATTTTTTCAACCAAAATTATGGAAAAGCAGCGTTATAAGAAATTTACATGACATTTATTGGAAAATTGTAGTTATGATTCTACATTTTGTTTAAAAATTTTGCATTTTACGCCCGCAAAATATATACTGGACAATATATTAACATGGTTAAATAAAGCGTTAATATCTGTAATTTTCTACGCGGGATACAACACCGGCACGGTACAGTGCTGGCGTATGTAAACTTCCAATCATCACGGTAAAGGTATTCGTGTTATACAATTACATAAATCATAACAACGTACAATACAATTACATAAATCATAACAACGTACTTCTGCGTGCGGTGTAAGTAATATTTCGCCTAATTATCGTAGCATCCGGCAAAACAATTTTATTAATATATTTATAATGTGTTATTTAAATATTGTACTGATAACATTAATTGGGTTAGTAGGAGTACGTTTCAAATACTTATTCTTTACGTTCCTAAATACATAAATACATACTTTTATTAACGCTAATTTATGCGAAAAGGAATACGCTCTTTACCATCCCTGCTCTTTACCCTCGAAACTATTAGTGTAGACTGGAGATGGCGCTTAATATATTTATAAATTCTAAGTGATAGTTACCACAAGGCCGGAATCACTGAATAAATAATTCTCACGATCGTCGGCTGACAATCGATGGATTGAAGTGTGGACCTGTTTGTTCAGTCGTACAAGTTAAGTATAATCGGTTTATAAAGGTGAGTGTAGTGTGCAAAATTCCTTCACCTTCAACTGATGGCAAGTTAATAAACGCCCGGAGGTAAATTTTCACTTATCTGTATGAAGTCCCTATGGCGTACATTTTGTAATCGATCAAAATACTTAAAATGTCAGAATGAGATGTAGGATGTCAGAGTTTGATGTTTTGTAAAATGGTTTGCTAATGTCCATGAAGAATAAATAAAATTGAGATTTAATAATGTCTTTCTGTAGACTTCCAACGTAAACCACTAAATGAAAAATTATAATAAATATTATCCGATTATCTTTCATAATAAGTATTCAAAGAGCATATTACAACAATTTTAAATAAACACTCTATGTTCCATTATGACACCATCTTTATTTTATCATTATTTCATATTATGGAAATGCAAATTGCATACATAACATTTTATTTTATGTTGTAAATGCTATTGTTCAAAGTAAAATAATTTTTGACTAATTTTATATCAATTATAATTTCTTTTGCAATTTTCATTTACTGTGAAGTTTGCGTTTCAATAAAAATATGGGCTTTCACTAAATTGTTCATTGATGATAATGTAATACTTGGCTCTAAATTTTTACCTCCATTAAGAATCATATTTTGTAACGTTGTTGAAGTGGCTTGCTTTGAATCGTCTTTCCACTTTGCCAATTTTACTTTTCAATCGTTTTTGGTACTTAATCCATTTCATAAAGATGAAGATTTGCAATACAGTAGATATAAAAAACAACGATTCTTATTTATCTCCATTACTCTATTCACTCCACCTGAATTTTACGCCATGTTCTATTTTTTAATTTTAATACTCTATTGAGCCTGAGTGTATTTTGCATTGATATCGTTTTGAGTAAGCATTCCTCTTTTATGGACAATAGTTCTAACAAGTCACTGAGACAACCAACAAGCATTAAAAGTAACAAACATATTCACTTTTTATTGATTGCATGTCTTTGTACTATTGTCTTCAGTTTCTATTTGCTTATTGATAAGCTCTTAAGAAATAATACGGCTATAGAAAAAGAGTCAATTTATCTAAGTAGCATTCCTGATGAATGGACACGTTGATCAATAACGAGGTAGGCGACGTTTTTGTAAGAGAAAATAAAATCAGTATTTCACCAGAGCAATCTTCGATAATTATTTTAGAAGCAATTCTTCATCAATGTAACATATAAACAAATGTAACATATAAATTACATTTGTTGAGAGAACGCTGGGTTTATATTACGGACAAATAATAAGACAATCGAATGAACGAAACTACTACACCTAACTTAAACCCTACTAATAAAAATAAAAGCAGTAGAATCAAATTATTAAGCTATTTTCAGTTTTCCATTTACTACAAACAACTTGTTTAAATTTCGATTTTTTGTTACAAAGTGATTGCGTTTTTTAATCAATTCTCTTCCTAATTAAGACACAATTTGAAAAAAAATTAAAACAATTGCACAAACCCTACTGAAGTAGTTCCCTGATTATTTTTATTCGAATAAATTATTTAACGTCATTACACTTTTTAGAACTATAACGACTTAAGATACTTAACTACTTAGCCTATCCTTTCTAGATTGTGAAACCGCACTAAATGAATACCAAATTTTATTATCGCAGGAAAGTATTTCTTGGCGCGTTGTAAAACCTCATTCAAATAAATAATGTACATGAATACTTAAAATCCTAAAACCTAATTACCTAAGTAATTTTATTAAGATTTGAGATATATAAATTTTGGAACTAATTGCGATTGGCTATAACTTTAAGTTAAAGATATTTAAGTTAACTTGCGGCTTATTCGGTTAACTTCAGAATTTTAAGAGGAAGAGACAACCACTGAAACTCTTTTATAATATCGACGACACCTACTTAACTGGTCTGGTATTATTTATTAGCAAATTATTGGACTATTCATCCTAATTGTGATTTTAGATTATTCATTTATTTTATAAAAAGTCTTATCTAAATCATTCGTTTAGCAGTTCAAGTAATTGGGCACGATATATTATATATGGGCTTGAGATATAGCAAAGTGAAAAAAAACTATTGAACGACATTGAGAAACTTGAGTAGTATGTATATTAATTAACTTATTTTATATTTATTCCGAACAAATACAAAAATTTAAACTAATTTTAATGAGCAAGGCAAATATTTTAATCACGTTATGATGCGATCACAATTTGGAGAGAAAATCATTTATCAGAAAAATTAAAGCCTATAACCGCCATCGTTATACGCTATATAGAAAAACCAGAAGTGGATATAATTATCTGGATACGATGAGTACATATAGTAAAAACTATAGCTACAATTGAACCTTTTATACTCACACAATACATATGGCAGAAGCGACGTCTAGTTTGTATTTCAAAGAAAGCTTATGTAGAATGCCCGGAATTCAGTTGGTCGGAAATTTGAAAGGAAAGGAATTCTACAGTCTTACGTAGAGGTTACAAATCAATCTCGTAGGATAAAAGGAAAGTCTTTTGTCATCTTTGATCATAATGTTGAAACAATTTCCTTTGTTGCGATCTTGTAGTTATCTGTTAGGAATAGTAACTATTTCAGCCGCAAACAACTTGTGTACGACGTAGATACATTATATTAAGTTAATGGGTCGATAAAAGGTTGATAAGAAGATTAAAGTGGTCTTCATTTTAATACTCACTAATATATGTTAGATAAAACGTAGTTGAAGCGTGATTCGAGTGGCTTTAACTAGATATACATTTAATTTGCTATGCCCATGTCTATATTTCCTTATGCAGAATAATTTGAGTTTTATAAATAACCCTTCGAACGTTACGCGTTCATCATGTGATGCGAGTTGGGGATTAATATCGGCCTGTAATCTATAGAGGAGGTGCCTCAATAAAACGAGCTTCCCCGCTTATTTCGCAAGGAATACGTATTAAATATATCCTTAGTAATATTTTGCACACATGCCAAAGATTTTTTGTCATAAATATATTAGCACTCATTTAGGCTAACATTTAAGGTTTGCTTAATCTACTTTGTCTAGGTTGTGAAACTAATTCAAATAAATATAAAATTTAACTTGTCGGCACATCTAAATTAACCTAACCTCATTCGAATAAGATAATTGACACGAACAATTGGATTCCTAAAACTATTATCTAAGTAATTCCATTAGGGTTTCGAAAATTTGTGAGATATAGAATGTATTAAAGTACATGTGTTTAATTCCTACATGTCAGGTAAACCATGTTATGAACTCACATAAGTGGGAATGTCTTATCTATAAATTAAGCGATTTCATAAAAAATAAGCAAATTCGTTTTCTCAATAAATAGCATTGCCACTTGTCTGAATATTTAATGGTCATATTTTTGCTTTCAATATCAAGCTATTTAAAAGACACACTTATAATAAATAATCCCTAAAATAATTGCTAAAAAAATAGGCGCACGCTTAAATCTAGAGACAACAATTGAGGAATTAATTTTAATTCAATGGAATTAATTAATCATTCAAAACAAGTTTACATTATACGTTACGCGTAATTTTGAAAATTAGGTTAAACGTAATTTCGAAAATTACGTTACTCATTATTTTGAGCATTACAATATACATAATTTTGAATCTTATGTTCCACATAATTTTAAGAATTTTATTATTTATTATTTTTAATATCATTAATATATATTGAAATAAATAATTAACAAGTCGAAGATCAATTGATCAAGAGAGTCAAGTACATATTTTATCGTGAGACACTTAGCCGAATTCCACAAATTCGGTTTGTTGCGGGCGAAGCAGCAGTTTGCAGTTGATACTACACCAAGAGAATAGTTCATCTAGAGAATTATGGTTTAAGTAGGATATTATTGATTGTTTGTATGATTCAGTACCTCAAAAGGAAAAACAAAATCTGTACCGGATCATACACACATAGGTTTGTTCGAATTTAGTATAGTAATAAAGCACACTAATTTACATATAGCTAATGCTCAAACTTACATATAGGTAATGTCCTTATTTTGAAATTTTGAAGGGGTCATATTAAACACTAAAAATAAAGGGGGCAAATTGAACAATTATACTAATATAAGATGTTGCTTGAAGGGGAGAGTTACAAGGATATCAAGAATTTTTTTCAATATTGTGGGTAGCATATATTGAGACACATACTAAAAATATGCCAAAAAATATATTCCTTCCCTCATGTCTGAAACTTATAAGCTTAAAATTACGAAAAAGTACATATTTTATGAGCCATAATAAAATAATGACTAGACATATTTGTTTTTGAAATACCCATAATAATATATATGCCCCCTACTAAATTATATAAGGTATTATTAAATATTTATTGCGTTAAGATACCTGTATTAGTGAGGATTTATGATAAAGCACTTCACTTCAAACGAATTACTAAACCCTCAATGCGAGAGCCAAACTCGCATTTAACATTTTTTTATTAATAATAATAATTATTATTTTCATAAAATTTAACATTTGGAATTAAAAGCTCAATACAATAGTAATGATAAATGTATATTACTATATATTACACGATACGATACTATTAAAGGATACTGTATATTATATGTAGTTATTATTTACAGTCTTTAAGAAAAAATTTGTTGAGAACATATTATGTCCCCCAAAACACCAAAATAGAGATTCAAAGGTAATAACATTATTTTAGTGTATCTGATTTAACTGATGTAACAATAACGTAAATAATGGAGTATTATTATCAAATTATGCAATGTGATAAGAAGCCAAGGTAATAATAATCTATACATGTAAAAAATGGGAAAAAAATGAGTCTGTATATTGAATAGTTTTAAGTAAAACTAAGTGCTATCTACTATAGATACGCTACTAAGCCTAAAACAACAATTTTGGAAATGTTTGTGTATTTATATGTTTGTCTGTTTGTCTATTTGTCTGTGCGCACTTTCGTTGTGCATGCAAATCTCAGCAATAGCTAAACTAGATGAAGCCACACATTTTTGTTTTTTTTTAAATGGATAATATTTTACATATAATTTTGTTTAGTATACAAATAATTAATAAGTTGACCTATTATTTTTCACTGACAGGATAATTTAAGGTAATTTAAAAAAAAATAAGAATTTCAAAAAAGAAGACAAGGAAATCTAGTACATAAACCAAATTTTAATAAAAAATCACAGTCAAAGGAACATAGGTAAAAGTTACTAAAAGGATTATCTAAAACTGACGAAATCCGCCAAATATAATTAATGAGGTAAAATTGTATAGTTCGATATTTTGTCTATTCTAATATAATGTATTTTAATCTTGATTTACAGTGACGTTATTAAATACGTCACTTGCTGACAGTTTTCACAATTCATTTGTAATAAAAATATAAGAATATTTAACTGTGGTCTATTTCTATTTTATCCTTTCATCAAAAAATCCTTAAGCGGATTTTCCATAGGCGCAACCTTATTCTCCATCAAAATGTTTTCAAAATCTTAGATTAACTTCACTACGTTTTCATAACCGGTTGGTACATCGAAAACTTAAGTGAAAATGACAAATTTAATGGAATAAATTATGAATAATATTCAACTTACCATACCTGTGCTTATTGGTTTTAGATCAAGTCAGACTGGTAGAATTTTTTATTATTGTCTGTAACTCATAAATATGTCGGTAGATTCCTCAGTAACGCTATTTAGGTTATTTTGTAAAAAAACTGATGAAGCGCGTAAATGAAGGTTCCGCAATCATTTCACAAAATATCAAACTACGATAATACTCGTATATACACTTTGCGAATTTTTGTCACATCAATCCTTTATTATTTATGATACGAGGCAAATAAATATACAACAATAGAAAGTACATAAAATCTTTAAATATGCAACGCTCAACTATAGACGAATCGAACATCACAAACACTAAGTGCTGTGGCCGTGCCATTCTTAGCCAACGTGGTGCGCTACTTGAATACGACCATTAAATTTTTTCCCTACGCGCGGTCGCAGTAGCAAAACAAATACAGAACAGTGCATTGCATGTATTCGTATATAACAACACCGAGTGGTGGCGAAGTGATCTTTTCTTACTTTAATATGGTTCTTCAAAATTATTTAAGTGTTATGGAAAAATAAAAATTCGTCATGAAGAGGGCTATTCTTTGAAAGCAATCTCAAGAGGAATAGGGCATTCCCACCAGGTAGTCAGTCATTTTCTAGAGGATCCTGAAAATGATAGCAAACGATTCAAAGGTCGTGCCAAATTTGCTATAACTGAAAGAGAACGTAGGGCGATATCACAAGAAGCATGTACCTTGTACCATGTAGAATTCTGTACTAACACTGCAAACGGTTTTGGGGTTAATATTTGGCAAACAAAGTTAAAAATAAAAAGCATTGATTAGAATATCAACTTTATTTTTGAAGGTTTTTCCAATGATATTACACCTAATCCCAACTAAGACACATCGATAAATTCATGATTTTTTTTCACGTCTTTACTTCTCAATCAGGTTTCTACCAAAAAGAAAAACGTATTTTTTGCCACATATTAATATTTATCTGAAGCATGTATTAGCAAAATTTCATGCAGATAGGTCTAGACTACTATAGATATAGAGACTACGAAAACGTGACAACACGAAAGAACAAGCACAACAAAACGAACACACACGACACACGACACAACTAGCAACACAACGAGCAAACACAAGCACTTACATTGAGCTGACAAAATTATGAGAGTTCTGTGTTTGACCATGGAACCTTAAAAATAATGCTTCAATCCGCATTCTATTTTTAAATATAATTATCTCTAATTAAATTTTCCTTCCTCAAACATTTTTTTGTATTTCTTTTTCCGACACTCATGTTTGAATGTCACGTGGACACTTATTTTTTGTTTGAAAAGTCATTTAACTTTAATCGAAGCGTTTCTTATCTAACAAAAATGTTATTTCAAACTATCCATTAACCGTTTGTTAACCATGTTTAAATACGACCTTTTAGTAGATACGACCAAGTTTAGGTCACTAATTTTTTAACCTTCATGTCACACGTTCGTGACAGCGTTTGTTAAAACTTTTTTAAGTGATTATTACAACTTTTGTAAGTTACTATTAATTTCACATGAAAATATGGTAAAATTGCTTGTTTTAATATTTTGACATTATGTGTACTGATTTTATTATGATCTAAAGCAATCTTTTTATATATTTACTTGCGATCAGATCATTTCGCACGTGTTTGCTTAACTCTTGACATAGATAATATTTAATATATATATATATATATATATATACATATATATATGTGTGTGTATATATATATATATATATATACATATATATATTTATATATATATATATATATATATATATATGAGAAGGATATCTGTGTATTTTTCCTGAAGTGATAAAATTAATACCATCTGTTTAGATGTTACGGGTGACAGGGTGACATGGAACTGACCATGTGAAAAATATTAAACGAAGCTAAAATCTTAAATAGCCACGTTTGTTATTTGACACTGTATTTTGTTAATGGTCATTGAGAAACATAATGTTAAAGGAAAGTGGAATCGGTTTAAATGGGTGACTCATTGAAATGGTCCTTGTGAAAAATCAGATAGCGAACTAAGTTTGTTATGCTTACACATCAACACACTTCCAAAATCGAAACTGTTCATTAGCTAATACGAAACAAATTAAAATTTTCATCAAAATAAAAATGCCTGAAATCAAAAATGTATCGAATTTTACAAGGGTTTAAAGTCATTTTATAGGGATAAAATTTAACAAAACCAATATATCAAAATAGCATTAATGATAGGTCATTATAAACGGATCTTCATGTTTTGGGATAATTAATTAGTCAAAAGAATATCAGTCTATTAATTTATAATGAGTTTAAGTAAGTTTTTCTTCTTCTTCAAGTACAGTAAAATTTGTTTAATGCAAAATAAATATTTTGTCTCAAGTCGCTCATGAGACGTCCGTAAATTTGTTTCGTTGTGGCGCGCTATTGTCTTAATAATAAATATAATGTAAAATATCGTAATGTCTTTAACGATAAACGAAATTTCACTAATTTTACGAAATTAAGGGATATGGTAAATTGAATAGTTTTTTCTTGAAGAAATTTGAGAGTAAAATTACAATTATATATATATATATATATATATATATATATATATATATATATATATATATATATATATATATATATATATACCTATTCTTCCCCATTTATTTAAAAGTACTCAATCGAAAGCGAAATGACTGTATAGATATTTAGGGCATCATATAATATCTGTTCCGGTAGAGTATATGTATCTTTTTTATTTTTATTTAAATGTAGAAAAACGGTTCACATCTATGCGGTCGTTTTTCTTTCTTTTCCAATCTCTATCTTATTTAGTTTGAAAGTTGAAAGTGTGTGATAGGATGACGGGTGGATGAATGGACAACGACGTACGGATACGGATTGCTTAGGAATGATCAGAATCGATTGAGTACATCTTGTGTTAAAAATAAAGGTGGAGCATGGAGCTGAATAAACATAATATTTTGTGAAGTCCAGACTTTTAATTGAGACCGATGCCATTATTTTTTCTTCAGAGTATTTCAGTACAATTTTTATACTAAAATATTTTTTATTTAAAAGCAAATTTTGCATGACACTTCGTATTTTCCGAAATAAATGGGGCAGAATATGTACCAATCTTAACTATTTTTCTCAGCATGGGCGCATAGCGAGTCGTATTTGAATCTAGCTCAAGAATTAGTTTTTCCATTTCAGCTTTTTATATTCCGTTTGTATTACATATATATACACACACATACAGACACAAACATATATGTGCGTGTGTGTGTGTGTGTGGCTTAAGAATGAGTTTTCCAAATTCCAATAAACTATAATGATTTTTTTA
Organism: Druceiella hillmani; assembly: GCA_039881145.1. Taxonomy (NCBI): domain Eukaryota; kingdom Metazoa; phylum Arthropoda; class Insecta; order Lepidoptera; family Hepialidae; genus Druceiella; species Druceiella hillmani. The sequence continues at coordinate 3,822,055 of JAYKKI010000029.1, read as the reverse complement.
TAGCCATGTTTTGAGAAGTGGCGCTCCAATTGTAATTGGAGAAAAGCTCCACTTCAATATTTGTATCTCTGTTTTACTCTCCAATGTTTATATTTTAACATGTAGTATTCATTTTGTTTTATTGCTTTCTAAATGAATATATTTTGTGCAAAGTACATTAAGGTATAAAAATACCAGATGTGGTTGAACCATATGCGTCAGCCAAACAGGATTTGGAATGAGTATCGAAATATCTGACACAGTTTATTCTAGTTCTCTCAACTTTAACGAGTGATCTGTAATAAAATCATGGTAGACTTTTGTTAAAGGCACATTCATAAATTTCGTTTTAATGAAATTTTGGTAAATGGTAAAAAGGTTATTCTAATTTTCTTTTCTTTTTTACTTCGTTTCACTTTCTTTGACTAATGTGATTAAAACTCGTCATGATTGTCATAACTTAAAAGTAATTCAGCAATATCGGGCTATAAACAGTTTTTTTTTACTCTTACCCCTGGAAATATTTACTTTTTACTTTTACTTTCTTTTTAATGTTTGCTTACTTTAAATATGTACTTTTTACTTTTACTTTAAATTCTTACTTTTTATCTTTTACTTAATTTAAATACTTATTTATTATTTCTACTTACTTTTTACATTTTACTTACTTTAAATATTTTCTTTATACCTTTTACTTACTTCTAATACTTACTTTTTCTTCTACTTACTTTTTACCTTTTACTTGCTTTAAAGACTGTCTTTTTACTTTTATTTAATACCGATTAGAATTAAAAATAACAGGTAATATTTATAGGCCAATACGAAGAGTCTCCTCATTGTCCGACTCCAATGTAGTTAGTCTTTCTTTAATTCACAGTACAGGTATAGGTATAGTACAGGTATAGGTTTACATTTTTAGTGGCATAATTCAAAGACAGAAAAAACATCCGTGCTAGATAATATATCGCTTTAAATTTTATAAGTCTTTAAATAATAAGTACCTATGGATATGCACGGATTCCTATATATTTCATACTTATCTACTAACCTTTCTTTGAAAAACCTTTCTTCATTTACTTTCATTAACACCAACTTGGTGTTAATGATGAAATTAAAAATTTATTAATTTTTCAAAGGGTTTATTTTGAATAAGGTTACGTCATAAACCTTAACCTAGAGGGATATGCTAATTCTAAAACGCATTCTTCTAAATTTTATTTTAACTACTATGAAAATTAATTTTTTTTATCCAGGACTACACTATATAAAATACCTGTTGGTTGCAGATCTGCGACATTGAAACATCGCAATACTCCAAATGGTTTTAAATCAACATTCAATCGTGAAGCGAGGTAAGTGTAATCCAGATAAGCAAATATATATTAGGTGCCTTGAGTAAGTATTAGCTTATTTAATAATATTATAATTTCCCCATAAATTTTGCGGCTTTTATTATAATGTGCCATCTTAATTAAAAATTAAACATTAAATTTGTTTAATGCAATTTTATTTTAAGTAAAAACTAAGTATCCTGGCGATGTACATATACGTATCAACCTACTTTAAAAGGAATTTTATAAAGAGTGAATAATTGGGGTAATTTATAATTTCAGTTGACGAATTACAGAGAAGCGTGTAATATATAATTTGAATTAGAGACATATAGAGAAGTGATAAAATGATTTCTGTCCACATACCCTTCTTCTAAAATATCTCTAAGTTGCTGACTATATACAGGTTGTCCAGTGGCAGATTTAAATGTTTGAAAAATTGTAAAAAAAACTACACCTCTAATATAAAGTAGGTTTATTTTAACTTTATAATAACAAATGCGGATTTCATTTTTTAAAAACCACGTTTTCCAAATGGCGGCCATCGAGTCTGACACTCTTCGAGTCTAGCACGCTTGTTTTCAAAAAAGCGTTTGCAGAGCGATTGGGGTATCCTACTGACTTCGGCTGGAATATTTTCTTTAAGTTGCATCACAGTGCTCGGATTTGTTTTGTAAACAACGGATTTTAAGTATCCCCATAAGAAAAAGTCACATGGGCTTAAATCGGGTGACCTAGGTGGCCATGGTACGGTACCGTTTCGGGATATGTTTTTTTCCAGAAATAACTGCCGCACTGCATTCATGGACACATTAGCAGTGTGAGCTGTGGCCCCGTTCTGCTGGAACTATGTGTTTTGGTTGAAGGATGGACTATTCTGTAGTTTTACTCTGAAAAAAATAATTTAACATATGGGCATATCTCTCCGAATTCACAGTTACAGTTTGGCCACGTTGATTTTCAAGGAAATAAGGCCCTATGATTGCAGATGCAGACATGGCACACCAGACTGTTACTTTAAACTTATGCAAGGGCTCTTGATGCATTTGTCTTGGGTTGTGGACATCCTAATAACGAAAGTTCTGCTTATTCACATATCCTCCAATGTGAAAGTGAGCTTCGTCGCTAAATAATATGTTGCCCATCCGGGTAGCAGTACGAAATCTCAACAACATCACCTCCGCCTAAGTTTTTCTTAATTCAAAGTCAGAATCGTGTAAATCTTGAACAATTTTAATTTAATATGAATATAACTTGAGCTTTTTTTTGCACTATTACCTGTAAAGTTGATTTCGGAATTCCCAATATCGATGAACTCAGTGTACTCAGTGATATACGGGGATTTTCAACGACAGAAACCATAACACGCTCGACATTTTCATCCGTGGCTACCAATGGTGTAAGTCCTGGCCTGAGCCTATTTAATATTGATCCTGTAGCTCTGAACCTTGCTACCCATGACTGAATGAGGTTGATCGATGATCTATCACGTAATCGACGAATACTGTAACGATTATTAAATCGACGGCGTGCTACAGACAGCGAAAATCCACTCGAAATGTACGCCTCGACGGCAAAAGCGCGGTGCTCTCCACTCCACTGTTCCATGGCTACTAAAACATCCGCACCGCTTGCGCTTCTAACAACGCCCCCCGCGCCCCTCTTATGTGTTGCGTTCAGAAACTATGTTTGTTCAAACTTTGAAATCTGCCACTAGACACCCTGTACTTTGAAAAGTGCCCGAATATTTTTATATCGCGGGTACCGTTTGCCGAAAGGTATCCGCGCCTTTCGTATTGAATACATTATTTACGCTCCACAAATTAAAAATTGATTATTTTGTTAATTAAAATGATTACTATTTGAGTCTCCATTAATTACACAACACCACATAACATGAAAAAATGAGAAATATAGCCAGAATGCAATTGTGAACTTGTAAAACAATCTTTGTGATTATGTCTAATTAAGGTATTTGTAAGTAACTTTACTATTGTACAACCTCTAAATTAGTATTAAACATTTTAATGTATTCAAAATTTCGAATTGATCGTAATATTTGGAGCTTCATAAATATATAGTTATTTCATTTATGTAAAACTAAGTTTTTCGTGTTTTTTTCGACATTGACTGCAGACAGAGTAATTATTATTTTTAGAAAGGAATTCACTTTTCAAATATTAATTTTTAAATAAGAAATGTGTCAAATAAGATAATTAAAATATGTTTTCTGGGTTATTAATCCAAACTTATTTTAACCAAATAGATATTAATGGTTTTATTAATGAACTATTATAGCAGCCTTATGATGACGAATCTGTTACGTGTTTAGAGTCAAGCTATTAAGGTCGTGTATGATGACATATTAGTACTATTGCATTTTCTTAATGACCTCAATAGTGAAATGCAGTGCAACTATGCTAAATATATCAAAAGTACTGTACATTATCTCTGTCAAAGTGGTGTGCAACTATATATTTTCTTCCCATTTTTCTTAACTAATATTGCAACTGATATTCTTTAATAACATATCGCCTCGTGTGTGTACTCGTATTGACCAAGCATTCCGTTGGAAATAAACTAATTTCCTCTATATTGACAGCTAGCTATGAGGCTTAATAGATACGATGTCATCGTATCGTTTTGCACAGTATAAATTGAGCAACAAAGACGGAATATTAAATTGTCATGATAATATCTTGTATTACTTCATGAGTTCTTTAAATAACTTCGTAATTAAATATATATATGTGCACACTTATAGTATGTGATTGGGTATCATATAAAATCTTATAATAAATTTCTATATTAAATATAGACATATATTTTTAGAAAAGAAAATCAATTTGCATATTGTTGCAGTATATTTTATAGTGAATTTCTTATCTTTACTACTTATTAAATTATGTTACGTTATTTTAACATTCTCTGAATAAATTATTAAAATTCCTGATCGGTTACTAACTGGCTTAAAAACACGATGCATTTAATTAATATATGTGTTCCTTACTTAAGTATATTTATTTTCTTTGATATAGATCTTTCAAATAAATGTAATACATATTTTGAATTCTTATTTTTTTCTATTTTTATAACATACGTTTATACGTTGTTCCAAAAGAAATATGTTAAAACGACATAGTGAAATACTGTAATGGAAACGAATATTTCTTTCGCCAAAATTGTCCAAAATTTTTCCAAAATTAAACATTATTCGGTACGCTAATTTTCCATACACATTAACGTTGATAAATATGGAGGCACAGTTGGTAGCGATAGTAATGCATAATATCATAGTTCCATAAACAAAATGTATTTATATCACTCTCATTGGCTTTATCGAAAAGGACCTGTACGTACACGATCCCATATTATAAATTTAGTGGTAAAGCAAATGCTATTCATCTGGGTCACAATAAGCTGTATACTTCATTTACATTATAATAGTCTCACGAGGATACACTTAATGTGGAATAATGACTAACGACGGCAGCAGGTGACTCGAGGCTGTGCTCAGTTTCGCTAAGCGCGAAGCGGGATATTTAAGCGATCTTAATGAACAAATATATAAGCCTTTTTTTATTAGTTTGTTATGATGAAAAAATAACCTAAACATATATAAACCCTTTATTTCTTTTTTTATTTTTGTTTTAGTAAGGGGGAAAAGAAAACCACAAACTCTTTGAAATATTCTACGACTTCTGAAAAAAAAATTAGCTTGTATTCTAATATTTCCATAAAGAGTAAGAAAAATGAATAGATTTATTAAAAACGCATTTAAATATAATTGTAAATTCGACATTTTTAACTTAAATGAGCGAAAAAATATGTTGTTTGAAGTAGACATGAAATCAATATGGAAAAAATATGTAATGAACTCATCTATTAAATATATATTTAGATAATTCTTTTATTTATAGATATATATTTTTATTATAGTTAATAACGTGTGTAAGTAAGGCGCTGTACTTAATTAATTTCGACAAAAAACGAAAAGAAATTAAATGAAAGTAAAATCAGTTAGCTACTGTTGTTCACGAATTTCAATGAACGTATTCTTCACATCTGATCTAAATTGGTGGTGTGAACTTGAAAGGATGTCAGTAGACAACATATATTTATTGTACAAGTCGCACAACAGCTGTAGCAGTGCTCTGATACCGGCGTTTGTTTTTGCGTCATCGACATGAAATAGGAGACGGCTATCAGTTAGTTTAGCTCTTTAAATCTATATCGGATGCAGTAAACATGTACAGTTATTGTTACCTTGACAGATGTTATTTGCTTTTCTTGTCATCTGTTATCATTGTTTGATGGGATAGGTATGATTGGGATAGATTTTTTTATGTTTATTGTTCAATTAAATTTAATTTACGTTCAATAAATATAATACGTTCAATAAATATTTTACACAGGCATAAAAATACATAAAAAATCATTTTATTGATTGTAATGAAATGAAAATTAAATAATCAGGTTTTTAATAACAATGTATATATCCGACAGTTTACCTCAAATCAATGAAGTATATTTTGTATAAACATTAGCGCATGCACCTGAAGTCATATATATATATATATATATATATATATATATATATATATACATGAATTTCATATGCTACATATGTTTTAAAAAAAAAATTACGAACTTTGAAGTGCTCGTTGCTTTGAATTCTATTTCTTTTAGGAAACAGATTTCGACTCGTCAATTTTCCCTCAAAATACGTGCATAAAAATTAAAAAATGAGTGCTGATATTACTGAAGGTCTTCGAAGATAAGAAAATAATTTTTGCTTACTTAATTATGATATTACAAATCGTAAAACCATTAAACATATGTCCATGTCCATTTAAGATTAGTATCTCAAACTTTCTTTTTAAATAGTTCGAAATTTTGACTGACTCGGTAACACATAAATTATATATATATATATATATATATATATATATATATACATATATATTAAACTTTATAATGTAATGTCCTCGATGTATGAATGTTCACATACGCTTACACAATCGACAAAAATCTAAAGAACACGCGCATTGTAGGACGGTCTAAAATACATGTTTACGTAACGAAAATTTAAACGTGAAGTTTTATTTTATGAAAGTTTCGGCCAATTAAGTATCAACATAACGACTAAAATCTTTTGCTTATTGAGTGGCCTATAATTAATAAAATTTTCAAAATATCGACTTAATTTTACCTACTTTTTAACTATGTTAACAAAAGTTATATACTTCAATAATCAATGCAAGTACGTACATTGAAAAGATGATTATTCATTGAGCTGGGTTATTCAAAAACTGAAACGTTTCAAAATATGTTTATTAAGAACCACTAAAACAAAATATTGTTACTGTTTAAATTTTAATTTCACGCAATGTTTGTTTAATTTTACTCCAGACAAAATGAGAATTTGACTGAATTATGAATATTAGGCTCTTTTTTATTATACAACATGTTGAATTGTCATTTGTAATAAGTAATCATAATAAATGAAAGGACTGGCCAAGTGCGTATTAAACTCGCATAAAGAATGGCTCCATAGTTGCCTATGTATCTTAAAAGTATCGAAGTAATTAATAAAAATAACTCGAGTTCCGTAACTTAAAAATAAAAATGGAACCTTTATGAGATCACTGGTATATTCATCTGCCCCGTCGGTCACGGTCCTTTTTCTCAGAAACCAACTTGTGTAGAAATTTGAAATTTAGACAGCAATAATGCATGTTAAACCATACACATCTCAATAGCTAAATACTTGAAAATGTTTGTATGAAAATTGGAGGGAAGGGAAAAATTAAATATTTAAAATATTTAGTTTCATGTAATACGAAAGGGCTTTTTACTAACTAATGTATGATTTGCATACGTACGTACGTAGGGTATAATTTGCAGGTATTTGTTTTTATAATTCAGAGATATATAAAATATGACCCCGACCCCTCCCACCCCCTTGTAATATTATGCCCTCGTGTTTCCTTTATCAAATTGAGAACTTTTGGAAAGACCGTCATAAGTTTAAAATTAAGTTTTTAAATTCTTTTAGGTATTGTATATAACAACGCTAACTTTTATAAGAATGTCAAAATAATCATATTTTTCTACAAACTTAAATAGCAAAAAAATAGATCGCATTATGACAAAATGGTTAACATTGTGCAAAAAATTTTCGGGAAAAATTTACAGAAGGACGAAGGTAATACCCCAGTGACGTTCTTAGGGAAAAGCAGCTGTCTTTTGAATTTAACGCTTATTTTATTTTAAATTTTCCTACTATCAATTTCCGTGGCGACCTTGCAAATGAAAATATTATTGTAATAATAAAAAGGGATAAAACTAATAGCTTAAATAAATAATCTTGCACAATCATCGCAGCTTTGTATGTGCATTTAATGATAAATTTCCATATGAAATAAACTCAAAATTTAATTTGTTTTCACGTATTATGATAAAGTCATTATCTTTCATGACAAAAATGAAAAAGATATCGTTATTGACCGTTAAAAGTTTTCTAGAAATAAGAGAAACAAAAATATATAAGCGAGTTCCTTCCCCACAAAATTTGAAATGGATTAGAAAAAAATATTGTTATTCAAAATGAAGTTTACTGAAAGTAATATCCAATCTAGTTTAATTTTACTTGAAGCTGAAAGTTAATTTACTGAAGAAATATTAGTAATAACTTGCTTATTTGTAATTTTGTGACAGGAATTCTTAGACTTTTTAATTTTTTAGTTCAAAAATCTCAACCCAATACCCTTCCTTTAATATAAGTAAAAAAGGAATGTCAAAATAAATTTAAAAAATTTCAGTTAAAATCAACAACTTGCACATTTTCGTAGTCAAAGTAGAATTACATTGTTCAGAAATTTTTGGTAACTAGTTAATAAAATAAAATTACGTCCAATGTGAGGAGAGAAGTTTTTGTTTGAGATAACATTTTATTTGCTCAGTCTTAATCATACCACGCAGTCCTTAAATCTTGTAATTTTACTATATTTGTGTTAAACCATAAGTTAGTGTATAATATTCAATATAAAAATATTCTTAAATAAATTCTGCCAAGACCGCAAGCAAATTACAATTCATCACGTAAACAAATAAGACTAAGAAAATTTTCTTAAGTCAAATTGAGCGTTGAGTTGGCGAGCTCGAAATTAAATTTGCGAGCTTGAGGCTGGACGAAAAACTTTCCGAGGAAGTACTTTATTTGAGTTCGCAACGGAAATAGTGTAGGTTTCTTCGAAACATAATATTTATCATATTTTAATACTATCTTCCCAAATCAAACAGGGAGGATTTTATTAAGCATATGTTAGAAATGGCATTTAACACTAACAAAATATTTATTATCTTCTAATCAGAACAAGTTTCCATTGTTTATATGGTAATAAAGTAGGTAATGAAGTATTATTATGAAGGTTAGTTCATCGTATAAAATCAATTTAAACAAAATTGAACTGGTCAATTAGCAATTCTTTCAATAATGCATAATTTAAGCAAAGTCTGAATCAAATTCTCCTTTACTAATACCTGAATACAGGTTATAGCATCTTAGAGTTATTGTATATTTCCATTTTTTTATACTGTAATTACTTATATCTAAAAAATACAAAAATCTAAAAAGTAGGACAGAGTACTTTCCGTATGGGTGGCGTACATATTTAGCTATATGCAAATATTTAAGGAATCATACTATTTTAATTCAACAATTTACAAATATTAATACCGTTTTTCTAAATATAAATACATTGTCTAAAATATTTTTACATTGTCTAATGTCTTTACAAAGGTATGAATATGATAAAGTTTTAGTAACGCTATTTTAGTTAATTTTGAATTTAGCGGTTAAGAAGTGATGAAAAATATTATTTTTAAACTTACTCATTACGACTTTCTTTAAAAAAAATGACGCTGATGGTTGGTGATCGCTCACCAGCAAGAAACGTGAAATTCGTAGTTTTTGAGTACCTTTATTAGTTTTTGTTGGTAAAATTGATTGCTTTTAATCAACTTTGCCTTTAATTTCATTATTTATAGAACACAGTGCCATCTTCTAGTATTATTCTAATATAACAACACTCTATTGGCGGTTGTTTTGCTTTAGCAACCTTATCTTGATATTTAGTTTGGATTTCGTACCTACCTACTTGGAACAAAAAAAAAGTAATTAATAAATTAACGAAATATTATTTAATTAATACCTATGTAATGTTAACAAAATTATTATTCAAACTGAACGGGACTTTGTTGGTTGATAGAAAACATGAATCCTAATAATCGAGAGAGAGAGAGAGAGAAAATGAAAAGAGGATATTTTTTTATGAATTTTGCTATTTTAAACCATCATAACAAGATAAACAATCGTACACACAAACATATTATGGTTGGATTTAAAAGGTGGTTATTGCAAAATTTTCTATGGAAAATAATTTGAATTAGGTCAACATTATAGATTGCGGTGAGCATGGAACACTGTAAGTAAAGTTAATTTGTATGAAATATATTTGTCATTAATTTTGACAGTTCATTGTTATAATACCCAAGCTGCAATTGATTTAATTCTCCTCAATTTAATTCGGATTCTATTCAAGTATAAACCTTATACTTTACAAAAAAGGCCTTTAGTATAATAAGTCATTTTATATTTCATTAAATTAATTTTATATTTCATTCAATTTGATAATTGACTATGCGAAACAAAACGTACAGTACCGCTGTCTAACATTTATTTTTAAATATTTTTAAAAATTATTTTTGTAAATTCGTCTCTGTCCCTCACAACGTACTAACATAAAATTTTTTGAATCTTGATTCATTAGTGTTTATTGACTACTACCGTTACTTGTGAAATGTGAGAAGAAAACGTTGAGAAATTATGATATATGATGATATCTCAATGTAATAAACGATCGTCAAGTGTAAAAATATGAGTTTAGTTTTATGTACATTAAGGATTAATAGGTATAATTATGAATTTGGACTAAGATTGCCTTCTTACCACAGTAGATGAGCGTCAGAGTTTTGTTTTAGGAACTTTAGAAAAGAAAACAGTTCTCTCCTTAACATATTACTGTACTGTAGATGCAAAGAAGTAATAAAAAAAAGACATTTGGAGGAAGCACTCGCGATTAAAAAAAACACTTGCATCTCAACCATTTCCGAGTAGTGCTTCGACACAGAACGCCTCGCTTTCCCTTCCGGTTGCGCTGCGAGACGTACGACGAGAAAATGCAAAATGTTTTGGACGCGAGGAGTTATTGTCCCAATCAAAATTTAAAGCAGAAACTTAATATCAAACATTAGTCGCTACCAAAAACTAGCATCAAATATTATTCTGCACCACGTGCGAACACCAAACTATGAAACATACTAAACGACGATAATGAAGTAGCCAAGACGAAGAAAAACGAAATTGGGAGGCAGTCAATATCGAAATCTCTATATGAATTAATTTTGTGCATATTATATCTATTATATTCACGTGGTTTTAATTAAATCAAAAAGGAAAACAGATTAATAAATTCGCCTGAAATGACTTACTGAAACATATAACATTTACATTAACCATGAAATTCATAAACATTGACATAAAAAGCGTCGATATTTTCACCTCAAGACAGTGACCTTTTTCATCAAGTTTTAATATTCATTTTTATACGCTATATATATTTAAATAGTCAATATATATTTTGACTTCATTAATATGATTAATAATACCAATACTTCAAAATCACAGCCAGTAATTTTAATCTTTAATTGCCATAACAACGAATTTAGACCAAAAGTAGCCTTAAATAGAAATTAACATAAAATAACATCTGTAAAGGAAGAAATTTCATAAATGTTTAGTCAATATATTAGGTAAGACAATTTTATTTTAAGATCAAAATATAAAAATTATTCACAAGAGTGAAATAAAAAAGGTCAAGTGACTATGTATACATTCCCCAAAAAAATCAAAGTTCTAAAAAATTTACCACCTCTAAACATCCGATAACAAAATTTTGCATTTAATAATATATGTCTTTCGATTTTAAATATATGCAAATATTTGTTTGATCTTTGAAAACAATACTTTCATTTACATATCAAAATAAATACTCGGCAATATGTTTATGTATAGTGAAGCACTATACAGGCCTTTTCACAATGAAATTTTTAGAGATAGAACTTCTTCAATTTACTCTAGCGATGGCCGTCTATGTCCGCAATGCGCGACACAAACGAACGACTATTGCACGTGCTTAGTGAGCGGCCGACTTTTGTTGGACAAAGTCGGTGGCTCGCTTGCCGCCAAATCGTCACACTATTGTCGAAGCCTTAATTCTCCGAAACATCTCCTGTATTTTTTTTCGATTTTATATTAAGTCCGCAAGTGTGTATTAAATATGATTGATGTAGTAAGTGGGAAAATCTGTTGGTAAAAACACGCGACCCGACATTCAAAAGTACTTGGTAAAATATGAGCGAGTGTCGCATGTGCCAACAAATATTTAATCGTATAATTTGTAAACATTTAATATATTTCCTTTTAAAATATCTTACATAATTTTGTAAGAAGTATCATCATCATCATCATTTCATCATCATCATATATATTAATACGCTAAGGTTAAGATGTTACTCTCCCTTTTTAGAAAAAACCTCACAACTAATCCACATAAATTATATATCATTTTATAGATATTTGCTTGCTCTACCGGCATCCACAACTAAAAAATTTATTATTGCTATAGTTTTTGCAAATTAATTAATTATTAAAATTATATACACAAAACAGCAATGCTGCCATCTAACGGCTCAACGTCAATATGATTGACGGTCGGTAAAATTTTTGTTTAATTTCAAATCCACTCACGTATAAATAAAGTGGCGCTTTAGCTCAATGCTTTTGATACTTGCGCCTCTATATGTCAATTTTAGTAAAATATTTGTTTGATCTGTCATCTGAGCTTCATAATGGAATAAAAACGTAATAAGCAGTGTGCAAAATTAGAAATGAATTGAATACCTGCAATCAATTTTGATTTATTAAATTGACTCTAAACACTCTGTTGTAACTAATATGACAGCTGTGAGTTCATTTTCTCATGTGTAAATATTTATAATCTACCACGCAAATTGATATAATGCGAAGACTTCGCACGGGTCACGCTAGTTTTTATTCACATAATATACTCATATATGTGTGAAAGTATTGTAGCTACTTTAAAACAAGATTTTTATAACTGAGAGATAAGGAATTTAAATAGTCCAGTTTTCGAACGCACATACTAAAGTTTGAAATTACTGTATTGACGGGAATTTGTAATGGACCACATAAATCCGCGCATAGATTTATTAAAAAGTTCCTTGGAGTCTTGAACCTTGAAATTCTGTAACTGATGAACTTTGAAAAGGAAAAAGATATATACCAAAAGAAATATATCTCTTTCTTGCTACCATAACTAATAGGGCGAAATTGTACAGAAAATTTTATTTACAAGCCTCACTCTATCTTTTTCTATCTATTGGTGTATCTCATTCTCTATCCTGCCACAATCTCATCAAATCTCGCTACCTCCTCTATTAGCTCTTTATCAAAAAGTGCACAACATATGTGGTTGTCATTAGCGTGCGAGTAACATACGCAAGTATATATATATATATATATATATATATATATATATATATATATACATATATATATATATATATATATATATATATGTATATATATATATATATATATATATTTATATATACGTTTATTTATATATTTCACAGTCGTAAAAATACGGTGCACATCTCAAAAATCATAAAATCTAATTCTTCGGGAAATAAGGGGGGTGGGATTGATGCTATACTCTTTTTTTAATGTTTTTTGAAATATACAATCTGAAAATATAACAAAAATATTTTGGTGTTCTTCAGAACAAGTTCTTTCAAATAATATAAATATCTAAAAAATGTTTAGTTTGAAGGCCTTTATTTACGAGAGAGGTTTTAATTCTCATCTAATTTTTTTTTAAATTTGGCTAGTTCAAAATATGTGAATTAATGAGATGTATTTATACAAAATTTCGGGTCTCTCAGAAAACAGATAAACGTAAATATATAGCCTGCTATATCTTTCATCGGTCTAAAATGATGCATGTGTAAAAATACATGACTTCAGGAGTCATCGCCATAGTATACTTATGATCTTTTCGTAGGTTGCTATGACCCAATTTTTTTTAATAAAATTAGATTGAGTAATTTCGTAAATAAGGCAGGGGGTTGGAATATATTTTTGTAGCATTTCCTCAGTGTATCTATGAAGATATATTAATAAAAGTTACGAAAATTATTTTCTAGACCTTTGTAAGGTAGCTCTTGGAAATGGCATCCCATACAATAAATCGAATGAATTTTTTCCCATATTTAATTTGGTCCCCTTCAAAATTATGAATGAATATTTTATTATAACTATAAACGGGTTAATATGTTTTATCACTCTGCTAAATTTTAAGTTTCAACGTCAACATGTTTCTGAGAAAAACGGCTGTGAATACGTATAGAGAGTGATCTTATAAGGGTTTCGTTTTCCTTTTTAGGCAGGGAAACCTAAAAATAACTACAAAATTTTAAATGCGTTTAATATCATTAATCTTTTTGCAACTTAAAAAGAAAAACAGATAGTCAATATCTCAAATGAAAGACGTTTGGTTTGCAGAATTCGATTAATTAAACTAGCTTTATGGTTCTTGTGTACCAGTTTCAGTTTTATTCCCATGTTCAGTACTCGTCTTTCTTTTACTACTTCAGTAGCACATAACGTAAAAGACATTATATGTCACTGAATAGTAGAATACTATAACTGAAGAAATTGAAGTACCATTTCATTTTGAATTCTTTTTGTTATGAAGATATGTGCTATGTGAACCTAAAAATATAATTTTTCGATAAAACCTCATCCCTAAGTGCGACACATGAATGAAAAATCACTTCTTGTCAGTTTTCATTTTTCGTCAGCTAAGTATTAACGTTGATTATAGACATTTATTACATGAATATGCGCACATAATTTTACATTTCCTATACGGGGGCATGATTTTCGCTATTTTGTAGTATGTTAAGAATATGGTTACGATGAATCCTTTTTAACTGAATGGAAAATATATTTAACGAACTACAGAGCTTCGAAATTAAAGGTTGTAAACATTTTTTGTGCGATTAGCGACAATCGGAATTCGTGACTATTGCTAGCACGACAATGAATGATTACAAATTTTGTAATATTGGAATGTACGTAACATGGGTACTTGTCGTTCGTTAAAATTCAATAGATTATTATTGTACTTCAATCTTCAAATTGTATATTTTCTTGAAAAATGTGGCCATATACTCTCCACAGGGAAACAATATTGGAGAAAGAAACAAATTTTTCAATTAATTAATACTATGATTTATTGGCCAAAACATTATTTCAATTACCTCAATTTATCTCTACATAGAAAATGTAGTCATGCACATGAAACGTCACGATATATCACACACGCAGCACCTTTCAGGTGCAAGTGGTCTTAAGTAAACATTAAATAAATCTAAGTTTAATATATTTTAGCCAAATTACTAACAATATATTAATTAAAAACCCTTTTCGCATTATGGAACGTCGTCTTAGAATCTGTCAAAATGATACGTCATGATCCGTGTTCGTGTCACAAAATACACATTTCCTAAGCATTTGCTTTAATTTAGCATACGTTGACTTAATTTTAATCAGATTTTTGTGAGTTATTTCAAACATATCTTCACGTTAAATTGTGTGTAGATCGTAATATGTTTAATCGTAACATATTTATTTCATAAATACCTTTCCATTTTCATTGTTTTTGTTGTTGTGATAATTGAATCATTTACGCACGACAAAACGATACATTTCAAAAGTAACACGCTTGAATTATGATACTAGTATCATAATGAAGGTTAAAATTAATATTTATAGCCAGCCATATTTCATATCTTTCAATCAGCGGCGCTCCCCGGTATTCGGGCAGAGAGCAATTATTCTTTACGTGAATATTTGTCGTCAGCGCTATATACTTTGTCGAATATTGCAAACGTACATGTTTTGATGCACACACTCATATATACGATTAAGTATGAGCGTTAAATATTTTCAACATTACTACTATCAATAGAAAATGCAATTAGTGTCACACTGGCAGAGAATGGGCACTATAGGAAGTAGCTGTTTGTGTATCATACATAGTATAAATGTGATGTGTATCATGCATAATGTAAATATACAGCTAGAGATTAATATCTACTTCATTGTCCAATTTTTATTTGTTGCATATTCTACATAAAAAGAAATTAGAAGCTTTATTCGTTTCCTTCACTATTTATTTCCAGGAATCACGATAAAATTGTCAATGTCGTTGTACATAATTCTACCCACACCATGCTGAAAAGAGAAAATTCCAATACTTTTAAAATACTTGCTGTCTCGCATTAAGATCTTCCAAGCTAGCGAGTATGAAAATAATTTATTACACACCCAGTGACGTAAAATTAATTATGATTCAATTAAAATGGGTGTTTTAAAAGGAAAAAAATACGAGTTTAAATAAAATTTGCATTTTGCTGGATGCAGCGTTTAAAAAATAAAAAAGGGAATTGGCGAAGTGTACTTATTATGCAAAAGTGCTGTTTTCGGAAATGTCGACTAATAGATAAATTATATTTCATAAGTTGATGAATACCCTTGTAATCTCTTTCTGCGTTTTTGAACTAATTTGTTTGTAAGTAAGAAATCAAGATATTATTTTTTTAATGCTTTCACAACCGTAAGTTGAAATAAATGCTAGATGAATAGGATTAATTTTTTTCCTTTATATTGGGTAATCTTTCACTTTTAAAAATTTTACTTAGTAAATTGTATAGTGATAGCTTTATATATAATTGTTTTAAAATTTCACATAGATTCTAGTATATATTTTAAGGTTTTTAAATAATCTTGCGAAGACCGGTATTTATAAATCTAATGGTAAATTCGTAAATATCGTAATATTTACGTATTGTAAACTATTTTAGTTTACGAAAGTTTTTCTCTGCATACGAAGATTTTTTCATTTATTAAAACCAAAAAAACCGATATATTACTCATAATTTTTATAACAAAAAACTAAAATCTAAACATTTATTGTATATAATTATTTACCGCTTAGCAATTTAAATACGAAAGATCGGAATCTTAAAGCTAGTCGAAATTAGAAATTATGAATTTTACATACAGTTGATAGAAAAGAAAAATTAATTTGGCTTAAAATTAATTATTGAACTGGTTTAAAAGTAAATATTGACTCAGCCAAGATTTAAATGAGACGAACTTCTACAGAAAACATTGGTTTTTTGTCGTATATTTACTGTGTAACGTAAATACAAATAAAATGTGAAAGTGAAACTTAGAAAAAACAAGATATTTTTCTCAAGTAAAGTATCTTTTAAATGACTAGTCTCATTTCTGTGCTTAAAGAAATGTAATTTGGCCTCCGTGTTATATCTATTGAAAACATCTCAAAAATATTAACTACGATTTCCTTCCTGTAAATATATAATTTGTCATTGTTTTTTATTATTAAATAAAAAAAAGGATTTCCTACGCCATTACGGAACACAGTATAAAAAGTAATTTTACCTCAATTAAACTTATTTTATTTTCTCGCATTCAGTCAATATATTTAAATAAAAAAATCTATTGTCAATTTTTCACTAAACTAAATATTGCCGATTGAAATTAAGTAATATTGTGCTCGATCACCATTCTTTTTAAATTTTCATTCAAATTTTCATTAATTTTCCTAACAATACTATGGAACACACCAACCATACTAACCATATAACTATAATAAGGCTTCCAAAATATCAACCAGCTCATACGACTCTGGTACGTTTACTCAATTCGGAATAAAATCATAATTGTGAAAGACAAGATGGGAGGAATACTACCACGAGAAATAAAAACCAGTCAAGTAAGAGTAGAAATCACACTATAAGGGTTCCGTAAACATTTACTCATTCACAAATATTTAAGGTTACATAGTATTTCTATTAACCTATTAACAAATATTAATTTTTCACAACATAAGTATCAGGTTCGCAACTTATAAACCAGCCACTTTTTTCGTCCGATTTCTGGAATGTAATGGTAGCTTCTAGAATATTTCTATTAAATCAGCTAAGCATCATGCAATGTATACACAACCATGCCCTCTTACGACACAGTCTTACCCGAACTTAATGCGAGATCTGTTTCTAAAACCTTATTGAAACAGATCCCTTATTACGTTCTCGTTGTTTAGCAGAGATATTTTCATGCACTTATACTACAATGGAAAAACAACTTTATGCTTTGAGAAAGAACTGAAAATATTCCGTTTGGCTACTACACGAGCCAATACTCTTTCAACTTCAGAGGAGAGATAATATGTGCTTGGAGCTATTGAATTCTCGTCGTACCAACGAGAGGCTAAAGTATCTGGCTACAGGAGATGAAAAGTGGGTGGCTTTTGTTAGTCTTTAGCATAAACGCTAGGAGCTGAATAAATAGGTGTACCTAGACCAAAACATATTATGAGACAAAATATACTTTTGACTACATGGTGGAGTATTAACGAAGTTATTCATTGATAATTCTTGCAAGCTAACACAGTACAAATACAGCTAAGAGTTACTGAAAACAATTGATTCCAAGATTCAAAACTCAACACCACGTAGCAAAAGTAACGCATGAACAACTACTTTCACTTGGACGGAGTGTGCTACTTCATCTCTGATCTTTCGCGATCTAATTTCTATCTTTTTCGCTCTCTTTCTTATAATTTACGTGATAGAAAATGGAAAGAAGAGTGTCGAATCAAAATCGAACTTCACCGATTTTTCAGTAAAAGACCGACATATTTCCATAAGGACGGAACTTTAGCTCTGCATACACATTGGCGATAAGTGTTAGATACCGACGATGCTTTTATAATTAACGATTGATTTTATTGACGGCATATAAAAAGCTTCAAAATTTGTTTACAAAGATGACGGGTTTATAAATTGTCAACCTCGTATATTCCCTGTTCTGTCTTTAGTAGGCGTAAAAACATGGCGCCTAATTAAACAAATTATAAGATCTAGGGTAATTTCTTTAGTTTTCTTGTAACCTTGCAGTCAGGTTTTACCAAGCCTGTATTTTACACGACTTTTAGCTCCGTAATTTTATAAAAAAGGACGGGGGAAGGCTTTATATTTGCATATTTCTGGAATATATTTTCAAACGTATAATTTAAAATTGTCGATAAATTTTTCGCATGTTTCATAACAAATAGTTTTAATTAAATAAAACTCTACTTTTTAACTCTAATATAAATTTAATAAAAAGGTTACTTAATGCAAAGTGTATTTGGGTAATTAAGGTACTGGCAAATTTATTGTTTCCACATCGCATGGTTTATACGAAAATTGGCTATGAATATAGAACAACATGAATATACTGATTACTATATAATTTATAAACGTGAAAAATGCGCATTTAAAAAATGACATCTAGAAGGAACATTATGGTTCTCCTGGAACTTTAGTGTGGGTTTCTAAAAACCCATATTTTTTTACAATTGTAAATTGAATATTTTAGAAAATAAATGGGGAGGCGATCATATTTTTTATTATGCCTCTGAAGAAAATAGTACCTAAAATTATGAAATTTTTTTTTGTCGAAGTCTTTCAAAGGATGCCCACAACGATTTTCAAATTAATATTTTTAAGTTTTTAGTATACGATATATGTTGGTTAACGTGTTTTGTTACTATTACAAATTTTAAATTTTGTTCGTCAAGCAGTTATTGAGAAAAACGGTTTTGACCGGCAGACAGTCAGAAACGGAAGTTTCGTTTTTACTTTTATGATACATTTATATTAAAAGAAGAATATAAAAGATGTTTTAATTACCATGTTTCATTTATAAGTAAAATAAAGAATAACACACATTATAAGACGCATTAACGCTTAATTTTTGTGGTTTTTCTTGTGACATTCCAAAAAGAGACTATACTGCTAAATAAGTCATATGAATTCGTAAATTAACGACTACACTTTTTAATAATTATATTAAAAAGAACTGATTAAATTAATCTATACATATAATAATATTGTAACTGAGTCGTGTCTGTACATTGAATATTTTTTAGGAAAATCTTATTCTAACATTATTATCGATACAAATACCAAATTTACCATTTTTAAAAGTGTTGCCTGTCTATTTTTCTGTTACCGCATCAGGCAAAAACCACTGGATGGATTTTGATGAAATTTGAAATAATAATAACTGACTATCCGGGTCACATATACAATACTTTTTATTTTGGGAAAATGTGTCATTCTAAAGCGAAAATACAAAAACTGGTTCGTGCAAAAATCACTTCGAATCTAGATATTTCGGCTAATCTATATATATCGATACGTATTTGTGAATGTAAAAAATTACATAATGAAGCAATAAATAAATATAAATACCCATACTAAAAAAAAGTAAATCGGCTCAATAATATTTAAATAAGTTCAGTTTAAAAAATCACCAATAGATGTCATCACAAAGTACCTTGTAATAAAATACGCAATTTGACTTTTTGACTTAATGCGATAGAGGAAAATTACCTTAAAATACGCAATTTTCCTCTATCGCATTAAGTCCATTATCACCGAATGGATTTGAATATTTTTCATATTACACCGTGTCAAATTACATAATGCAATGCAATATAATTTACATCATATCCATGCTCTCTAAATATTTTCCGGCTTAAATAAAGTTAAAAGGTTTGTACTATTATTTTGATTTTCTACAACAGATACGATGATATGTAACGCGAAATATTGTATATTACATATTGCGGCATGTTTTTTTTAATTGTTCGTTGTATGCTATTCAAAGAAAGATATCAGTAGTAAATTTCGTAAATCGTGGTGTCATTGTCTTTCCAAAAATAGGACAACCCTTGCGCGTAGCTGGGGTGGACCTAAGCACTAGTTGCCATTCGCGCGGATAGCTGTATGTAGCACGTCAGCGACGCTAACAATTTATTTGTTTATGTTCTGGCGGTTCTACAGGAAACATTGTTTACAGAGAATTTTTGTGAACAATATTCTTTATATGTTTAAAATATAATTCGAAAACGAAACAAAGCAATTATAAATAAATATTTATAACGTGAAGTGAACAGCGATTTATAAAAAACAATATTTACCACTCGACTATATCCATCCACTTGGCGACTTTTTTCTATACTTAAATTCACGCTTGGAACTTTATCTACAAAATTTGAGCTAAGTTAATAAACATATGATTTAATAAATAAAAGCATGATTTCTGATATTTCTTGAATGTGCAATATACAAATAATCGTTATGGATAGTCCCTTTCTACTGCTCGTTAAATATTTTGATGTAGGCCTATTTTGTATAAACCAGTAGTTTTTACTCATTTACTGATTGTGAGCTCAGTAAACTTACCTAATTTTGATAAATTAAATATAGCATGAAACAAATGCTGATCCAATGGGAATAGGTAGGCAAAAAGGCTAAGTTTTAGGTAACGGTAATCACTATAATTAAAAATAATTCGAGTTTATATAATTTTCCATAAATATGTCATTGTGGCACTTAATATAAACGATTAATACATCCATTAATATGAAGAATCTTAGATGTTCATGAATATTTGCTTGTCCTTTTACTCTCAAATTACTGAAACGTAACTTAAGAAACTCGTTCTGAGAAAAGTAAAAGTTTTCTGACATTTGATCTAAATATAATCTAAGAAAGCTTTATACATACGTGTTTTTGTACATAACAAGAGAGCGGCTCATCTTAGCGTTTTTATGGAAATGTTACAGTATGAATTTCACGGAAATCTTCGTTACGAGGTGTGAGTACGCTATTAATACGGATTTTAAATTTTTTGTTATATTTTGTATATATGATGGAGATGCTATTTTTTTTAAATGTTACATAAGATATTTCTTAAGATATTCTTAATAATTCACGCCATTTTTTTCAAGAATAAAGCATATTAACTCGCATAAATTGAATCAATTAGAACTCAAAATATTTTTGGGAAAATATTACAGGGAAAAAAGAGCATATTTTTTTTATTTCGTGTGTAATTTAGGTACTAATTCCAAAAAAAATTGTAAGAATTTGAAAATTTGTTTTTTCCTTCATCAGAGTTTTATGTAATAATAATTTAAGAAACATTGCTGAAAAAGTCCACAAATTTTTTTCGCTTGCTCCTTTCGCTGCATTTCCGATTGCCCTTATCAAAAATGTAGAAGTTAGAATTATGAAAACCTGGCATTACTATAAATGTTCCTAAAGTAAATCCTCATAACCCGATTTCACTAATACCCGTATTCATAAACAACACTTGCGCTATGCGTTCCCTTGTGCAGTACGATGTAGTTACGAACGTAGTGCAAATGACGTTTGTATCAACCGATGTTCACAAAGGTTCCTTGAACTTCATTTCGTTATGCGTTTACCTGCGCGAGAACACACGCTTCCGATTGGTCAATTAATAACTAAAACAACACTTGCGCTATGCGTTTACTTATACAGTGCGATGTAGTTAAGAACGTAGTGCAAATGACATTTGTATCAACCGATGTTCACAAAGTTCCTTGAGCTTCATTTCGCTATGCGTTTATCTGCGCGAGAACACATGCTTCGGATTGGTCAATTAGTAACTCTAGTCATTCGTGACGACTTTACTGCAGTCTATTTTGTCAGCTTTTTTCCTCTTCATAGTGGATACAGGCAAACAATTCTCTTCCATATAATCTTTTTGTCATGACACACGTTTATGAGGAATATTGTGTAATGTGGCATTGTTTTTAGTTAAGACGGAAAGAATGATCCGTTATTAAACTTCAAACAATGTAAAGTGTTTGTTAAAATTTATTAACGATTAATAATAAAAATATGTTTCAAAAATTATACAGATACGGGAAAAGAATAATTAAATCGTTTATTATGGTATATTAAAATTGTTGGCAAGCCTGTTCAGGGCAGCAAATGCTCTCACAAAATCGTATCTTATCTAAATCTGTAACTGATTTTAAATTCTTTTCCCCTTTTTCTTTCGAATTGATTACAAAAGTCTTCTCCGTTCATTTATCCTATCATTTAAATAATTACCGAACTTTACTCCACTACTGTAATTCATCGCGAAATCGAAAGCGAATACAATGAAATTATCGTTTGATGACAAATGTATATGCTAACCTAACTTTTGATGTTTAACACCCCGCTAGCTACCTTAGATGTGCGTTCGATTTATTGAATGCTTAGATAGTGTTGTTGACACTCAAGTGTCCTTTATGAATAAATTTAGGCAACCCTATGCGTTCTTGCACATAAGGAGACGTCATATTATGGTTTGAGAATACGGGTGTAAGAGTAACAGGTTTATGTTTCTTCCTATTTTTTTAACTCACAGTTTAATCATTTCGAAATCAAACTCAATTACTTCAGAAAAAAACTTCTTTTTTATCAACTTCCTTACCGCTGCATCCCCCTACATTAGATACATAATTATAATTCCTCTTTTCCTAAAATTAGCATTCCAAGATAAATTCTTAAAAGGAATGAAAGAAAAGATCAAAGGTTTTTTAAGAATAAAATTTGCATCAATATATCGAATACTTTTGGCAAGTTTTATGGCAATCTTATCGAATTGCGGAAATAATTTTTATTTACATATATAACCTAAATTTCGTTTACTATTTCGGAACTGTGTTGCAAAAGCGCCAACTGAAAGATAAATTTACTTGGTTTAAAAAAAATAATTTTGATCTTATTTTTATAAATTATTATCAAGTTAATGTCGTCCAAAATTTATATAAATAATTGTTTTACTCTTTTAGAAAAAAAATTATGTTCGTCAATGAAAATATTTATTTTTATAGATGCATATTTTATAAAATTTTAAATATTATAAGACAAACAAAACAAAAAAAAAATTATGCTATATAAAGCAACTTAAACAGGCAATAGCGCCCCACAAAAAATGACAAATGTTTTATTTCTTTAAGTTTAAAATTTTTGTCATTTTGTGGTTTCTTTTTTCTCATAATTTGTGTTACCAAGTTTGCACTTAAGATTTATCGTTTGTAAAAACAATAACCTAATTTAGCACTCTTTGAAATCCTCATGAATTAATCTTCTAAATTATTGGAATACTCAAAATAGTTTAAGCCAAATCATTACTTGAGCTCTTAGGTCAAGACAAACTTGTCTACAACACCTATTATTTATTGATTATAAAAGAAAATGATTCTTTTAAGGCTCTTTTAATCGATATTTATTTTCAAAGCTGTTGAACAAATATTTTTTTCCGTGTATGTAGAGAAGTTCATAGAAGAAATCATATATGTCATGAAAGCATCTTTGTTCCAACACAAGTAAACTTAATAAATTGTGCCACAGTAAATCGCTTTATGTTCTAGTAAGATAAAATTCTCTCTTTCTAGTAAGATACTTTATGTTCTAGTAACATTTCTATTTCTTTATTGGCCTGTGTTTGAAAAACCAAAATGGATTTATACTCTTAAATTTATTTGGATTACAAGCATATTGTCAATAGCACGATGACCATTTGTGTATACCAGTTGTAACCCAGTGGCCGAAATCCGACCCTAATTCATTAAATTTTTAAGTTCAATAATTATTGAGGATCTTTTGTCAAATATATTTTTTTTAAATATTGTTCTATTACGTCAGCTGAGAGCGTAATAGAACAACATTAAAAAATGATACGCAATGAAATAAAACATAAATGACATATTTGTGAAATTTGAAATGGAATAAACCAAAATGATTCACTTGTGAAATTTGAAATTTAATATTAGTAACAGTTTTAAAAAATACAATTACCGCAAAAATAGAATTATTTGTTTTTTATACAATTCATTGTCAGTTTTAATTTTTTCATCTTATTATTGTATCAGTTAAACGCTAATAAAAGTGAGACTTGACATTCATAAAAGTATACGATATATTGTTAATTTAAAAAAATAAAATATACTTACCTACTTTGTTGAAAACACTAATAGGCAGGCAAGAGTGAGTCAATTCTGATTGGTGCTACAAAATTTTCCTTTTGTAACAGGTGCATATTAAGCAAGCTCACAGATTGTTTCTTTTACTACATGTGCATATTAAGCAAGTTGTATTTCATTACTATAGAGAAACAGATATCTTTTATACGAAAAATAGAAAATAAACGCTTTTTTGCCTTGACATACACTCCACTGATTATTGAAAAGGAACATTTGAAATCACCAAAAAAACACACCTTGAAACTAATTCAGTTAATCTAACAATTTCTTAGCAACAATCTCTATTCTATTCGACTACTATATGCTTGGCATTGACAGTATAAACGTAAACAAGACATTTTTCAATGTATTTGTGTTATATAATTTAATGTATTTGTATAAATTTTAGCTTCTGCACTCCTTCTCCATATAAATTTTAACTATGAAAATAAAAAAACAAAAATTTTCTCTTGAAGAATTAATACGTAGGTATTAGACGTAAGAAAGTCAATTGATTCGAGGTAAGTAAAAATATGAAATAATTTGCCATATTTTTTTACAAATCAAATAAAAATTTAATTTGTGTAGATTTTGAACTACAAATTATTATCAATGAAATTTAGATTTTGCAAAAATTCAAATTTAGATTCTGCAAAGGTGCCAACAGCTAAGCTTACATAAAATCCCGATTCCAAAAACTGAACTTCATAAAAAGGAAGTTTTGTTGGCAAATTGGTGGATGCTTTAGTATTAAACACTACTGTCAGAAAATACCACAGCAGACTCAATAATATACTGCAATCAACTTAACCCACTTCACACATAAATACAAAACAAACCTAATGAACACTCAAAAGTGCATTGCCTTCCCGAAAACGTCCGGCCGCACGAAGCCAAACTCGTCCGCCAAGAGTTACTGGATTTTCATTGGGAGATTCTACCACATCCACCATATTTTTCTTACTTAGCACCAACACATATTTATTTATTCAGATATTTAAATAATCACTTCAGGATGAAAAGTTTAATGACATAGCACTCTTATCAGATTTTATTAACAAGTTTTCTGAGTCACAGTCCCGAAGTTGACACGCTGAGGAATCCACACTTTACCTGCGAGTTGGTAATGGGTGATGGATATTGCTAATTATGAATCTTACCATGCGCAAGAGTACCTAACAATGAACCAACAAAGACTTTCCAAAAAAGTTTTTCGGAATTATAATCCTCAATACTTCTCTATTAATTCGAAAATAATTGTTTTCCTCTTTTTTGTTTAAAATTTGGAAACTACCCAGTGACTTATATTTTCTGACGGGGAACAATATTTAGTGTCAATCTAGTGTATAGAACCTGTAATTAAAATTTGGGTATATTTAGGTGATCGTAGTGAGAATATCAAATACCAGTTATGAAATCATTTAATTATCGTCTGATCTTGGAATTGTGCAAAATTTAATATGTTGGACGTTGGGAAGTGGGTGGAAATTTAATTGAAAAATTCCGTTACACTCATACTTACGTATAAGGAAAATTAATAAAGGCGACTGAAAAAGATAAAATGCGGCGCTCATATTTCTTTACTAAATTTCTGCCATTCCTCTATCATTGTATTTTCCAGGCTTGCCTTTGTATTTATTTGTTTGGATTTTATCAAGAACCTAAAGAAACGATAATTAAACGGGTTTTGTTAAACTCCGAAATTTCTTAAGCTAAACTTAATATATCGATCGATAAAATCGATAAGGATAAGATAAAGGGTAACAAAAATTGTTTATTAATTTATGACAGGAGGTTTTTAAAAATAATTATGTTTTAATTTTATGGACGTCCATTTTATCGTCTATTTTATAAGAAATACATAATTTTTGTTATAATTTAATTATAATTGAAATACATAATTTTTATGATAATTTTTTTGAGTTCCGTACTTCAAAAAAATGGTAACTTATAACATCACTCTGTATCTGTTAGCTATTTTTTTAACAAACTTTTCGTCGTAGAAGCTTGAAATTTAGTATGTCTATACAATTTATGTGCGTTTAATCGTGTATACTTCAATATTCTCATATG
This sequence comes from Druceiella hillmani, assembly GCA_039881145.1. Lineage (NCBI taxonomy): Eukaryota > Metazoa > Arthropoda > Insecta > Lepidoptera > Hepialidae > Druceiella > Druceiella hillmani. Next base: position 3,795,552 of record JAYKKI010000029.1, on the reverse strand, counting down.
TTCAATACAAAAATATTTACATAGAATTAATAAAAGGTTGAAGCTATGTTTTCATTTATTTTTTATAAAAAAATAAATTAAATATTATACTCATAAATGCAAAAATTCAAAAAGCCAGTTTTAAAACCATTTGTTTCCAGAATTTTATAAATATAGTGTACATACAAGCAACGAGGGACGTTACCTGTCTCTAAAATGCTAAAATTAAGAAAAAACAACCTCACCAGAAGTGTTTCTAAAAGTAAATATCAAACTAGTTAGGAAAAGGGTAAAACGAATTAAAAGGCTGTAGCACAAATTCTGAATATTTTTTGAAAAATTTACGATATTTTTACGAGTTCGAAAAAGATCACAGGCGATATATATTTTTATAGGGAAAACAAAATTAATATTTGTAAATAGCACAACAGAAATACACTACAATTTTAAACACGTATGTTTGCCTAAGTATATACGGGACCCTCGTAGTGATTTTTATACTCGTATTTAAGACATTTTATTACTTACAACACGTATCTTTTTATTTAGAAAATTGTTCATATTGATTTTATAATCCTGATAATCAATTATAAAGTTATCACATCTGCTTTATCACTTTCGTACACTTAATACCTCGGCAATTAGTGTGACTAGCTACTACTTAAAACAAGAAAAAATAATAAAGAAAATTATTTTAATATACTGCTTTATATTAATGGCGATGATAAAACCCAACTTTTAGTTTCGTGACTAACAAAAATCTTTACTTTTACCACAATTTTTGTTTGGTTATTAAATGAAACTTGTTTGTCATACAAATTAATTCAATGTCTTACATTTACATTTTTTTCGATTCGTTTTCCAGCGCTTAAAAAAATTAATGGTTTTTCGACACCCGAACACGCGACATACAGTTGTTCATATATGAAACACGGAAACTCCAAGTTATTTCCGCAAACTTTCAAAGACTGGCATTGTGATATGTTAATGGTTATTGCGGAAGTTAGACGCACGGGGACTTGTAGCCGTATGCAATTAATCCGTTAAGTCCTAAAAAATCCTTTGGAATATCATCCTGTACTTTGTGCTTTCCCTTCAAAGTCGTTACTTTGATGACGTCGTTCATAAGATTTTTTCACTGCCATTGTCGTTCCATTGCACAGTCGAGGCTGATTGATGTTACACAATATAATGGTGACTGAGTCTACTTTAATTTCAAATTGTGAGTTGGTAATCTAGGCAATTCCAACGAATTAAGAAATGATATGGGATAGTTGACTACCTCATCCTAGTTAATAACTGTGAAAATAACTGTCCAAGAATGAAGTTTTGAATGGTCGCGTGGAGATCATCGATACCTTTCCTTCTTTTCCCAATATGGCTATTCGCTTACTAAGTTATGGTTTTTGAAGTGCTGCGCCACATTCGAAAAAATACGCTGAATGAGCTCCTCCTTCCTTTCTTCCAACTGATAGAAATCAGTGGGCAATATAATGAATCCGGTTGAGATGTCACCTGCGATTTTCCCTTTACCAATGTTCAACAGTTGCTTGGAAAGCACATCTGCATTTCGATCTTGTTGCAGAAACACTTTCATGTTAGTCGACACTCTCGGAGTGTCTTCACATGATGCCACAAATTTTATGGTTTTAAGTACGCAAGTAGTTCGTTAGCTACAGTTGATAACTGGAAAGGTTGATACCTGGAAGGATTTGACGAAAATTACCGCACAAAAAAATCATGGCTCCACCAAAAATATTTTGACTGTTGCAAAGATCTTTCAACATTCTGTCCAGCGCTTCCAGTGATCGCTTTTGGGCCTTCATGCATTCGTTCCAAATGATCAATTTTCATATCTGTGGAATCTTTGCCATTGCGCTGTTTTTGGCTTTATTGCAAGCTGGTGTTTCGTTGATTTGTATCTTCAGTGACAATTTCATGGCAGAATGTGCAGTTTGTACGTTTTCTAATAAAGTTGCTGCTATTTCAGATGAAGCCGATGCTAGGGCAATTTCATTCTGCGATAAAATTGTTACTGAAAGCAGTGAAATTAAGAATATTTTTTCACTCCCACCGGGAGCATCCGGGAAGTAAATTACACAAGTTTCATTGTTCACAGATTCCGCCAAGAGTCGTACGCAGTCTTTTGTTGTTGATTCTGAAGTAAATTTCAGGAGTAACTTGCAATATCGGAGGTCAAGTTTGGCGACGCACACGATGCAAGACATTCTCAGATATGTCCTTCTTATATTTGACTCACAAATTGTTCGAATTCAAAGGGAAATATGTGGATATTATAATTGCAAACAACATGCGAATTTGATGCGGTGATGAAGATATGACGTTATCTTTGAATGTATCAATGCGAATTGCGTCGAAGTCACGCACATATGCCCATTAACGGTTCTCACATGTTTAAATGACGTCGGACCACGAACAATCATCGACAACAATCGAAGACAGTAACATTAGTCGTTATTTGGATGCACAGTGTAGATGGAACCCAGAGTGTCTGAAGCAAATACATTTAGATGTGCTTCAACTTGTCTTCCTTGTTTCCGATATTGAAATGATTTCGATGATACGTTCAATGTGTAGTAGTGTGGCATTTCAGCATACAGCAAAGTGCGAGCAAAAGCATCAGCTTGACCGATCGAGAAGAAGCTTGTCAATGTTGTCGATGGTGGCCGTGACGCTTTGTCTGCTGTGTTCACTGGATTGAAATATATTCGTTGTCGGTTTTCCAGATATATTGCCAAATATACAACTGTGAGATGTATTTTGTGGGTTGCAAAGGATAAGATACGCCAAATCATCTCGTTGCTACTGATACTTCGTCGAATGAATAAACTTGTAAGGCCCATGAAATAAATTTGTAAGATTTGATGGTCCGCATCCAGTGGTGGTAACAGCGCTCGTACTAACTGATATATCTACCCCTGAATCTATGATGGTGTGTCAAATTATGGAATTGTGAAATCGTTTCTGATAAAACGGAGAATAATGCAAAAGACAATTGTGTTGTAATTATCTTGAAAGAGTCCATACAATTTTCCCGTACAATATGCGTTGCCCCAAACGATGTCATTTGGAAACAAGTGTTGTATTTTTAGATGTTGGCCACGAAATGGGCAGAATCATTTTCCGTTCCAGAAATAAATTAGCCTAATGACTCTGGTAGCGGAACTCACCGCTGAATTTCAACGCCATAGAATGAGGATAAACGACTGACATTTCTCCAATCGTTATTGATCTCGCCACACTGTAATCGATTTCCTGATCATAATACAATGCCGCTCGTTCTGGGTTCACAGGAGCATCGTATCAGCGCAATCAGTCATGTTCATTACTCGTTGCATTCTGAATCTATTCGCTATCGTTCACTTTCAGTCGTTTTCGAACGTAATTTGGACATGCCAATACGAATATTTTCATTATCTATCGATCGCTTGTCCTCAGTTTGGTTCGCATGTGATTCGATAGCTCGCTGTGCATTTGACTGATTTCGACGACCTATGTCAGCTCTTGTATGTTTGCGAACATTCATTCTGACCAACCTTTCATTAATACCTTAATAGAAAGGTTGATCTATGAATCAGTTCGGTTGATCAATGATCAGTTCGGTTCGCACGGGGTTCGATAGCTCGCTGTACATTTGACTGATTTCGACGACCTATGTCAGCTCTTGTATGTTTGCGAACATTAATTTTGACCAACCTTTCATTAATACCATAATAGAAAGGTTGATCAATGAATGTTCGCAAAATTTAATTAAATTCACCTTAACCAAATCTATTTTTAAAATCCACTTCTTGGTTTTAGGAAAACATAATTTTGAATTTAATAACAATTTCGCAGGGACATTTGTCAAACGATTGGGTCGCCATGAACGCCATCCATAACGGCAATTCCCTTAAGAAATTATCATTTTGGATTTTATCAATTATTTAACCAAACAATTGAAAAAATCTTTTGGCTTTTTTTTCATTTAATTTTCTTCTAAACCACCCAAGTATTGAGGCGAATAAAACATAAAAAAAATATTCAAATCGGTCGAGCCATTTTCGATTTTGTACGAAACTAACGCACACAATTGATTTATATATATATACATATACATATATATATATATATATATATATATATATGTATAAATACACACAAGATAGATTGTGTATTTGGTTTTAATTTTTTTGTTAAAAAACCAAATATTGCAAAATAAACCTTTGTCCTACAGATGGATCGTAATTTCGGATTCGCTTGTAATTTTAACCATTCGATTTATTGTTCCTAAAGCAATACCTGAGAAAATCTGCTATATCAATTGCCCTAAGGTCTTAAAATATTCAAACTGCCTTTCACAAAACAGGGATTTGCGCTTAAAATCGTAATCTGTTTACTGAGCTCGATTTTGCTCCTACATTTGTTAGGGATAGACTAAATCCCGAAAATACAGCAGAGGCAGCAATTGTTCTTATGCCAAATACTAGCCCACCTAAAGACGCAACGCCGCCACCATCGCCATTTGTCTTAAATCACGAACCATCGGTAGAGATGGTTGTTCAACAAGTACAATAATAGTTCACCAGTTTTAAGAACTGAACAGGAATACATACACCGCAAACAATACGATAATTTCCGAAAGCTTATGCGAAGAAAAATAATAATAGAGAGCAAAAATCAGGAAGCCTATAATTTACACTAATACACCAGAGAAGAATGAGATAAGAAAGGAGCAAGAAACAAGTTTGAAATGAACAAGTGCTAAGCAAGTTAAGAAGCAGTTGGACGGAGGAAAGAAGAAGAAATTGGATAGAGAAAAAAGTAAAAGAAATACCACAAAAGAAAAAAAGAAAAATGTGCAACAGAAAGTATCATCAGAAGAAAAGGAGTGCTTTGTATGCCACCAAATTCAGAGAGTAGATCCGAAGAAAAGCGGATTCAATGCACCACTCGTAAATGACGGGCTCGCGAAGAAAGCACAAAAAGTATTCATAGCTATATTTGCCATAATTGCGCTTCAGATTGATTTTTATATTTGTCTAATGACTTGATTGACTAATGAAAGTTAAAGAGAGTTTTCATTTCGTTTATTTTCAAATAATTTTTGTTTGGTTTGTTATGTTTAAAAAAAAAACAATTGATTTTTGTTTTATTGCTGTTAATTTATGTAAATTAAGTAATGTATACAGATGACTGATAATATACATAGATTTTAATTAATGTGATCTAAAAACGTTATGGGCTGGTTAAAATATCGTTAAAAGTATTTAAAACATTGAAGACTAATTATTATTGTCAAATAGTTCCTTAATTATTCTTAGAGTTAAAATAAACAATTAAAAAAGCATGTTATAATATTATATTTTATATTATTCGCATGTGTTTCAACTGGCCCCAATCACTGTTTCAACCGCCCTTGGTATGAGGACGGTTGAAACAAATCGGATTTCTTTTTTTGGATTGGGTGTATTATTAAAAATAACACACCTGGCACTAAATCATTGCCCATTGGTAGAGAGAAATATGCTCTTTTATTTGACATATCTTCTTCATGGCTCGGATTATAAAAAGCAAAACTATGGACGATATAAGTGAAATTGTTTCAACCGTACCCAGTTTACCCTACTAATCTCCCCGCCTTTTCATTCGTGTGAACTAGAGTATTGCAGCCTAGTTTTCATAACTACTTCAACCCGTTTTGCAGAAATATGAGGATTCACTTTATTACCACGCTTGAATTTTTGTGTATATTAAGCACATTTATTGTACAACGCGCGACGTAGATGAATGATGTCTGTATGTGAGTTGATTACAGTGTGCTTTTTTTCAGCCGATAACAGTGTGCTTTATCAGACAAGGTTGACGGTCGAATTTCCTTGGATTTAATATGCAGCTCAAGAAGTGCGCGCCGTCGGCTAATTATCTTCTAATTCCGTCCACATGTATTAAAATGTATTATCCATTACTTTCTCCGTTGGCATCTTTTAACTCGTAACGTTCGGTAGGTGCTGGAAAAGTCGCTCAGACTTTTAGGACCAATTTTTATAGGATGGTTGCGTTAAAGTATTAAATATTCAATTTTTGTTTTCTCGAATTATTGTATGACCAATTATTACCGATCGTCAGCGTTGCGCATAATATCGAGTGAATGACTCTTCTGATTTGAATATATAAAGTTTCCATTAAAAAAGATGATGTAATGTCTGATAATAATTAGTTGCCTGTATTATGATATCACCACCTGTGCCCATTCAAGCAGACTTGGGCTTCATATTTCAATGAAAAACAACTTAATATTTCGGAGAAGTGAAATTCCCTTTGAGTACCATATGAGCTAATATTAATGAACTTAAATAGTGGGTATATTAGTTGCCAATCAAATAATGTCACATCAGTGAAGAAGAGAAAATAATAAAAAATTACATCACACCAACTTGGTCAAAACTAACCTTAATGGTTTTGAATTTCGCATTGAGAATATGTTAGAGCACACTTTAACGTTACGGAAAATATTTTTTTTAAGAACGTTTTTAAATACTTTGAACGAAATTAAAAATTCATTGGAGTCAAATATATATTATCAAATTCTATAGATCAAATTATTAATAAAATTTCAAGTCGCTATCCTTGGCAATTAACAAAATAAACATAAGTTAAAACTATATTACTCTAAGTAGTTTATGAACAGTATTATTATATTTATAAATTTATAGTTGTATAGAACATAAATGAATACGGTTTAAGTGTAAATGACATAAAAGAATTATGAAATAAAATTATTGAAAATATTAAATAAAACCATCATATTTTCAATATATACAAGAATGTGTCAAAAAGTTTGCGGAAAAAGAAGATGGAGAGAGGTTGAGTTTGTTTACATACATAGTTGTTATTGGAATACTCATTACGAGCATTCATATCAAGTTTTGGCTTTATCTTTTCATTACCTATGGGGCTACCACCGAAAAAGCAACTTATTCTGGAAGAAAATTGAATTCCGTGCTATAATCAAGTTCCTGAGAAAGCAAGAAAAAATCTCATCAGTCATATTCAATGAGAGTTATTGGTTTACGGTAACTCTTGCTCTAGTAAAACCATGCTTCACAGGTATCACAATCCCCACAAACAAGACTATATCAACGCTATATAACAAGATATACTACTGAAGAAGATCCACATTCAGGACGACCGGTTGAGGTTATCTTCTCGGTTATTGTGGAAAAAGTTAAAAAACTTGCACTGGAAGATACCAAATTAAGAAGCAGTTATGAGAAATAGTTGGAGTATCTTCCACAACCATTTTTAATTTTCTTCATAACCATATTCGTATGTTAAATATTAGCATAAAATGGGTGCCGAGAATGCTTTAAAAGCAAAAACGTCTGTTAATTAATCAAGAGATATGAAAAAGTAAATTAGGGTTAATGGAAAATATTTTGGAAAGGATAAACAGGACCACGTTTTTTTTACATTTTTTTCATCTCATTCCATAATTTATTATACCCCTCATAGTATTGTGACCATCCGCTAAATTTAGTTGCAAAATGCCTAGATACAGAAAAAAATGAAGAAACAGTTTTGGGGGAAAAATAAATTAAACTGATATAAAAATTGTTTACCAAATAAGATATCAAGTCAAAAGTATTAACATGTGGAGTATGTTTTATTTTTAGTTCAAATGGCGTTGGGCCGAACTATAAATTATTACTTTATATATAGTAACCTAAAGTTTCCTTGCGAAAACCATTTTGAAACGTGTAAGAAATGATTTTAAATTAATTTTTTTTTTCGTTTAATAACCAGTGAAATTTTCATTAATGCTAAGCTGCATTTGCTCTCTGATTGGGACAATATAATGGTAATAAGCGGCGACATGCCGTTCTTACTACCATCTCGTCTATGAGGTTGCGTTAATCTTTGTTACGTTTTGAGATAACTACTTTTTTTGTTAATACTAATAACGTTGAGTGTGATAACGCTTTCTGATTATTAAAACCTAGTGAATTTGAAGTTGGACTTAAGATACTCTCAAAATGTCAAAAAGTATTAATTTTAATTGAATTGTTCGTTCGAATTGGATTTTGTAAATCAGCAATAATAAAAAAAAAGGTTAAAGAAATAAGTATTTACTGTGTAGTTATCATATTTAATTGGACAAGGAAGGGTTATTATATCTTTCCATTTTTTTTCCAGGGGACTACTAATAAGGTTAAAACATCAGGACGTAATAGAAATAAAAACTTTGTGCTAATTTTCATGCATTTACTGCAAATAAAGCAATGAATAAAAATACAAAATTTATCTACTCATTCTTTATTCAAGTGTGCTCCGTGTTTTAATATATAGAAAGTACAAAAGGGACCCTCATGAGTAAATGAATTGATTTTAAATACATAATTTCGAATTTAAATATTTGTATGCTATTTTGTCTTTCAAACTTACTTTTCTAAAAATTTAGGTAAAGCTATTTATATCTAATTTTTTACTAGTTTGGTTTGAAATCTGGTCATGAAAACTGAGTTTCTTTAAATTTGGGTTTATTCGAATCATTAAACTACAAAACTGTTTTCTTTTTTCTCTTATGTGCCATACATAGTACTAAAATACTTATGAAAGGCGATGGGAAACCTTACATAACAATGAAAGGCGATGGGAAACCTTACAAAATAATTTCCAAATTTTTCAATTAGTAAACATGAAAGCTAAAGTTAGAAAATAGGATGAATGAATATTCTAATTCAGGTATAGCTTTTAAAATGTGGTGTCTCTGAGTAAAATTATTATTTTAAAGATGCATTTATAAATAAATGCATATTTTTTACTCAGGAGTATATTTGCGTTTTGCAATTACTTTCCTCGTTATTATGAAGTGAATTACATATAGAAACCCAAATAAAATAAATAAAATTTGACACCCAAAATATTTGCTATGTACGCAGCTTGGATTAAAATGGTTCAAATATTAAATTATCATTTTGCGATATGCTTCTTAGGTTAATTTGTAAAACTCACATAAATTTTTATTTGGATGGCATGTGTTATTTATTAAATAAACAACTTTTGTTTCTTGGATAGTATACTAAATTTGATCAAAGAATAATGATAGATTATAAACAATGAAATGAAACTACGTGATGTAGTATTATTTCTACTTTCTTTAATTTCTTTACCACGACCTAGGTTTCGTTGTATTACAACATCTTCAGGTGGGATATTAGCAAAGATTCTATCTTTGCTACTTTGCTAATATCCCACCTGAAGATGTTGTAATACAACGAAACCTAGGTCGTGGTAAAGAAATTAAAGAAAGTAAAAATAATACTACATCACGTAGTTTCATTTAATTGTGAATAATGAATTTCTACAAAATTAATGCCAAATATATTCAATATTCGATAGATTATAATAAAGTATCGAAAAAAGGTGTAAGACTATATAAAAAAAAAAATTAGGTTTTAGTAAAACTGAAAAATTAAAATTTCGAAAGAGGTCCGTGTATCGTACAATTAGTATTTCGTCCGATTGATATCCATTTTGTACTTTCTTGAAGGTGACTTCATCATTATATAAACATCAATTGAAGTATTGCTGATGTATATAATGTGGGTAAACCAAAATTACATCTGCTGCATTTACTGTAAACAATATAAAAGAAGTTGGTCTTGGGATCCTTTATAAAACTCAGAATATAAAAATTTATTAATGTGGGCGACTGTAAATATACTATGTGCATATTTACAGTCGTACAGTCAACCTACTCTATTTACGACATTTACAAATTAAAATATACACTCTTTAATATTTTTTATAAAGAGTGTATGTTTTAATATGAAAAATACCATGAAATATGAAAAAGTAACAAATTATATAAACAATTTAAAAAATACATGCTAAATTTATATATTTGCAAGGCATAATAGTAAAATGAATGTGGAAGGGTAGCGTTAAGGGTTTATGAAGGTATTTTTCAGAAGCGCTTCAAATATATTTATAAAGGGTGGTTTTTCTGTATCCAGATGAGGTCTGACATATTTAGATACTGCAATCACGTTAATATGAAAGTTATACATTTATATATTTCAAAAACCTTCAAATTATTAATTACATAAATTTGTTTTTTTTTCAACGACAAGTATTATTTAACATGTTTTTATAACATATCCGGTGGTCAACTCATTAAATACCTTGTTCACGAGATCCAATCACGTGTGTCTATAAATTGGTGGGCTTCCATCTAACGCGTGTTTCCAGTGTCCGAATCCTCAGTGTTGTTATGGACAGCAACCTCTCACTATATGGTCATATTATTGATACTTGTGAGACTTTAATTTAGGATTTTATGATTTATAATGTGGCATTTAGGCTAAATATAATACTCTTATTGGTATCAACTTGGGAAGAAGTTCAGTTATTCGGTAATATATTTGGTAAGGTACACTATGAAGCTTCATAAAAGAAGATACAAAAAATATTAATTCAATTTCACGTTTTAAAAATTATGGTCATCATTCTAAAATGTACAAATTTTATTATATTTTTAAGCACCGGTCGATATAACTCTCTGCAGGCAAAACGAGATGGCACTAAAAAATACATGGCACACGATGACACAATAAAAGCCCTAGCTAACGGGGCTTTTATTCATAATATTAATATATTATATTTATTAAATATATTAACAGATTACATTGAAAATCCCCAAAGGGATTAAAATCACCTTCTGTATGGAATTGTAATGACACCCACTTTTCCATGTTCCACTTGCACATACCAAGAGCCATTTGCGATTGCCGATTGCGTGTTAGGTGTTGTTGAATGGTAAATTTACAGCCAAGGTCATGGAATTTTGAATATTTCACGGCAGGATCATTTTCTATATTCATTTTTTATTTATATTCATCGTATTTTATTATTTATTTTTATCTATTTGTTCTGATCTCTAAATATTTTGTTTTTTGTTTTTCGTTGACTTGCTCATCACCATGGCGCTAAATTTAAAGTTTATTAAATATTTTTACTAAGTTAATAAATAATTACTACCTTTTAACGTGGGGATAATTTAAAAGATTTGAAAATACCAAAGAAGAAAATTCTTATATTTATAAGAAAAAATGTCGACATTACTACTAATAAAATCTCAACCCTTATAAATCTAAATATAATATTTTTAAAAGAAATATTGGGTACATTTCTTTTACTCGAAAAAAAATTCACATTGCCAATAAATTTGCAGTAGTATTCTAGATTTGACCGCGAGTAGAAATGGAACATAATACTGGTTACACGGAAATATCAAAGGGAAAGTTTTTATGTATTCATTTAATATATTATACAATATTTCAAATTTGTATACATTTGAATTAGTATCTATTTGATTTTTCATTCAAATTTAAATTTCAGCAACAATTTTTTTAGCTTAATTAAAAAACTATTCAAATACTTAATTTTAATAAAGAGAGAAACATTCATAATTACAAAATTTGCAAATAATCTTGTTTTCGTGTAAGTATACATAATATATTAAATTTAATTTGCTGTTGCACTCAAAATGTCGTTGAAAATATTACCATTTACAATCTGAGAATTGCATTATGTTGTTAATATTTATATAATCATTTAATTAATATATTAACGCAATTGACATTATCATTATATATTAAGGCAATTAACAAAAATTCCGTAACAAAACACTTTAGCTAAAAAATTAATATTTTTTTAGCTAATGTGTTATTATATTTAAAGACTCCCTACCACAAATAATATTTTCATATAATTAGCAAAAAGGAACTAGAATTAGTAATAATTTAATAGAAATATTTATAATTTTAAAAAGCAAGAAGTTACTGCGGTACTCGGCAGGATCGTTAAAGAAGACAATGTCAACCAAATGTTAAACGACATTCTGTTGTAACACGACTTAGACTATGCACCTACAATACGGCCAACTGTCTCGTTAGGTGGAAGAAACAGATATGAACTAAACATCCTTTCGCTCATTGACATTTATCTTCTTCAGAGTAGTAATATTATTGGTAGAAAGACTATGTAAATATTTAAACTTAAAATAATAATTACGATCGTACGAACTCACCAAATGATTAAATGTTTTATGATATGCTGATACTCTCATTTTAACCAAGTGATAATTTTTTTTAAATAACAAGAGCAGTTTTAACATGAAAAAAATTTCAGACCGTTTAATATTTAAGATAAACTGGGATTAAATATTGCAATATAATCCTGTTTTCACATATAAATTTTAATACATACTAATTACATAATGTCTTTCATAATTCTCTGTCATTTAGCTTTTTCTTCAATTTACTTAATTTTAATTAACATTTAAATTTTTTTCATGAAAAGGACACCAAATACATTGCTGGGTATCTTTATGGGAGACGGTATGATTGTTTCAATTTTCCTCCCTCTACAAATTTTCTATTCGATATAAATTTTGAAAAACATTAAAAATTTGGAGCATTTGATACAAAATTGGCAAAAGATGCAATAAAAATATTAAAATCACGTTTGGCTCGGGACTCTTTTTCATATAAAATATTTTTATATTAGTCGATAGATATATTTTCATATTTGAAGAACTGTATCATTCTCTAAATAAGCACCTTCAAAATTAAAACCTATAAATAACATTGGATTCTCACACAGCATATATATGTTGGGTTAGCTATTGAGCGATCATTAAATTTTAATAATTTTTTACTGTATTATCAATTTAAAATGAATTAATCGTCGATATAATATTTACCATCATTTTACACTACATAGCTCCAAATGCACTGGCAGGGCAGATGCTACCCACATCTGAATAAACTTCAGGTGGCTTGGAATGAAAAAATTGGCCCATGAACTGTCGTAGGTAATCTTCATCATTAAAATTTTTTTCTCGTAAGGCATTGCTGAGCGATCTAAATAACCAGTAGTCAGTGGGTTCAAGGTCTGGGGAATATGACGGATGGGGGATCTCTGTCCGAGCAAAATCCAAAACTTTAAAGTAGGTTTGTTTAGCTATATGAGATCCGAGCCACGGCTACTCTTGGTCCCGGCTAAATACATGTAGCATTAACACACCGTATTTCAAGCTTTTTCTCAAGTGGTATAAATGATTCTCTGTAGTTCCGTGGGAGCGCCCGAGCACAGTTGCTAATTAGCGTGGCGTTAATCAACTATCTTCTTCAATTAGCCATTTTAGCCTCTCGCTATCCAATTTCACCAGTCGACCAGAGCGTGGTTGATCACTCAGTGAATGATCGCCGCTGCTAAACCTCTGGAACCATCGTTTTGCAGTAGCTTCATATATTGCTACAGGAGATAAGCGTTGGCATATGTTACGCGTAGCTTCGGCAGCAGAATGTCCATATTGGTACAGAGCAGAGCCTTAAAAGCGTCTCAATGTCGTCCATATGTTATGTGTTGACAGTGCAGAGTCCTAGTTACTACAAGTCACTGAGAGATTTTATATGTTAAGTGACTTTATACATGTTTGATCATGGAAGCTTCTAGACCGTTCCTATCTTTTCTGGATAATTTTCGAAAAAAACGCTCATAGCTTTTAGCCAGCCCAATATAGAAACAGTCAATGTCGACAGCTAAATATTTGACGTTGCATGCGTCTTCGAGCAGTTTGTATTCACACGTTTTATTGTCCATACAGTCATGAATCATTGTGATTCGATCGATAGGTTGCTATCGCTTATCAATGCTGAACGGAACATACTGAGTTTTCCGGATATTCAGTGTCTTGTTTTTCTACTTATCAGTTTTTCGACGTAGTCAAGTTTTACTTTTTTGTAGCATCGTTTTTATTTTATCCTTCTCGGTAGCAAATTTTTATACATACATTTTGAAACCACGTGCAATTGAAACTTTGTATTTTTAATATTTGTGCTAAACTTGGCTATTTTTCAGGCTTTCGAAAAAACCCCTTAATTAATTTCAAAGACCTGACGACATTATTTTTAATAGGATAGGCGATTTTTTTTTCAATTGTGTTCTTTATTGTGAGGCCGCACAAATATTTTTTGTCTCTAAGAACCTGGTCTGATACATTAAATGCAAACCGATTGATACCTCATTTGCTAAAATTGGTTAAGGGACCGTCACGAAAATTATGCCAATACGGGCGTAATTAGAGATGCTTAATCTATGGAAATACGCAACACATATTCATAAATTATATATCATTGGAGAGATACATTCATATTCCTTAAATTTATGACTGGATTTAAAAAAAAAGTCTATTGATACAGTTACGGGTCATCTAATTTGAAATTAATCGTAAAAAAAGTGAATTTTGGGATGCCTAATCCTACCTAACGCTAATTTATAATAAAAACTAAAGTTTTATTTAAAGATGTAGAACAAAGTTTCAATATCTTTTATATTTATTTTATAAACACGAATTCAAGTAACCCAAAATTATGCACCAAATTCTCCTGTAAGAATATAAGAAAACCTCAAACGAATTTTATATAAAACACTCAAAAAATATCAGTCGACAGTACGTAAAAAAACCCAAGTTAAGGTGCATATTAAACCAAGAAAGGCGAAACCCGAGCTATTGACTAAGTCAAATAATATTTTAAGTGTCTCCTTGTTTTCTCTTGTTCTTGCTAAATACGCTCTAAGTCAGTTATTTAAATATTTACCTACATATATTTTTTTGAAATGGAATAATTATACTAGACTTTAAAATCTATGATATTCAAAAAAACTTAAGGTCTAATATATAAAATTGAGTATAATTTAAAAATTATTAAAATAGATGATCATAAATCTTTAAATAATAAAATATGGAAAACGATTTTAATATTAGGCGATGAGAATATAAGACGAAATTTCTCAACATGTTCAAATGGATAAAAGTTTCGATGATTGAAAATTGATCAGGATAATGAGGTATTTACACGCTCATCTATTCATTATTTGTATCGAAATATACTGCGCTATTTGCCAATAGCTCCGTATTTGATAATAATACATATATTTATGATTTACGGCGATTTAGATTTATTAGTTTTAAAGGAGATAAATATAATATCCATTGATTATTTTAAAAAAAACAAAAAAAACAAGATCAGTATCGTGACTGAAAGAGTGTCTGATTGGTTATAACTCATGTGACGTCATGATGTCGTCTTGTCAAATGTATAAATCTTTTAAAGTGCTGACATTTTATTTTGTTTTGCCATAAATTTGTTTTAATTGTTGATTTAGATTTTTTTTTACGTGCAATAATAACTACTTTATGGTATAAGACAGTACTAATTTATCAAAAACCGACATTTTATCGATGGTCACTTTACCGCAAAAATAAAAACAAATAAATTTTAGAAAAAAAAGGAGCAATTGACAGTTAATCATAGACATAAACCACGCCTGGTATTACCGGGCACAGGGTCAGCTGTACATTACAAAACGAGACCATTTCCTATTTGTAGTTTGGACTAGTGAGAGATCACAATTTAAAGTTGATAGGATTGAACAGGATGACTGATTGTGGGAGAACAAAATGAAATCTACATACTAACTAGTTAAATTTTATAATGACTGTTTACTTCTAAAATTAGTTGATCCATGTCATTCGATATCAAAGAATATTATAGATTTTTATTTCTTGATTGCTGCTTCATGACTGTTGAGAATAAAATAAAGATACGAATATGATGGCCGGGCTATAAGTCTAAATTTGTTTATTTACCACTAAACGGCACGGAACAAAGTACAGTTTTATATAAATATATTATAGTTCCACCCCGGCTTTATAAGGGTACAATTAGAGTGTTTGATTAAGATTTTTGACATATATTTTTTTCTGCAACGTGGTCTAGAACATATTTTTTGCTGAACATTTTCCAGTCCTAAGCCTACCCATTCCCCCCTTTGGAAACTGTTTTGTTTCCCCTAAAATAATAGACAACTTTTATCTTCATAAATGTTAAAAATATAACTTATGACAGTTACCATTTTTTAAACATAGGGATAAAACTTGTTATATGAATTAATAAATTTCTCGCCCCTCACTATTTTTTTAAACTTAAAACCATTACAGTAGCTTATTTGTGCTGACAATTCCACAATAAATTACTATTTCATATTTTTATATGTACATTTTTTATTTATATTTCCTCTTTTCCTAGTGTTAATGTACCTATAATAGTTTTCCCAGCATTTGTCATGAAAACATCTAGGTTAGCAACTTTTTATTCAACTACGTTGGTGTTCTTAATTATATCTCGATAATTATACAACATCCATACTATGTAATATATTACAATGTTGATACTATAAGCTATTACAGATGTTGTATACCACATAGATACATAGTTTTTGCATGATTCTCTAAAAATAAACATATAAACAAAGAAACAAACTTTCCTCATCATAATTTTAGTGGGCTCATAGCGTGAATGCAATATGCTCAGGCTGCGAATAGCTACAGTTTTTTAAAAATATTTTAATGGATATAGTTCTAAAGGCAAAAGTTACGTTAACAAAATTACAATAAAGTGGTAATTAGTTTAGCATATTATTAATAATTTTTGACAAGTATGTATATTTATAAAACATTTAAGATCAAATTTTTGTAAACAAATTAAAAGATATATATTTGATGGTAAATTTTTAGCAATTCAGATTTGTTTATTACGTAATACTAATAGTGAATTTTTAACTAATAATATTAGTAACGCAGAAAAAATAATATCTACTTTTTCATGTTGTCATTATTTCTTAATGCGATTGTATCTTCTTATCATCAATTGGCAGGCTAACTAGATTTACTACTACTTGGTGAAGCGAACGCCCGAAGTTGAATAATGTGGACCATATATGAGGCAGCAACGAAAACTGACTTAAAGTTAAATTGACCTATAGAATGTTCATCTATGATTGATATTTAAAATAGTGTAAAATTTACTTTTGGTGGTTGATCCGAATTATATACTGCATTATATGGCTACATAGATATCCGACATATTACTAATAGCAAGTTTAATTTTTTTTTAATACTAAGGTGACGTAAAATAATTAGTGAAAAATTAATTGTCGCAAAGTATCAATATATCGTTATTAACGTGCGTGTGAAAATGTAGATAGCCCGTGAGGTAAGCATCTATGGGTGATGTTTCCGTTGAATTAAATTATGACAAATCGGTGAAGGTCCTTTAAGCGGATTTTTGGGCTATGATCAAACATTGAAATACCGATACATACGTACATACATGGACTGTTAAATTCATTACTCTTCCTTTGCTGCACCGCACTCTGCTAAAAAATTGTCGATCCTACTGTGCTGTGTTGCTAAACACAAAATTATAGTGAAATTGTCTCTATAATGGTATCTTCAGTTGAATTATCCTTAGAATATTGTGCGTTCCTTTCCCTCTACTAAAGTCAAGTGTTCTCTCTGAGTAAATTTTGGATATGCCTAAAAATGTTGTCCGTCTACTCTTTATACATTATTCAAGTATTTTGTTTAAAATATTTATTAATGAAGTAGATTTGTAGTTGACAGGATCTGCCATTACACCTTCTTTAAATATGGGTAAGGCAATGACTCTATTGATTCGAGGTGGGAGAGTTCTATTTCATATACTTTAATTGTATCTACGCAATAGAGGTTCTGCAATTTCATCACAAACTGACTTAAGACAACGTGCATCAAGTCCATCAGGTCCTCTAGATGTCAAGTGTATAAAAAGTCCTATATATCCTTTAGATATATAAAGATATGTTAATATAAAGTCAAAAAGTCGTACAGACCTATTTCTATTAATAGATCACAGCTCTGAGTGAAAAAATTTTGTACTTAATGAATGATATAATACTGTACGGAGCTGTAGTAAGAGACGATGTAAAAAATAAGAGATGTCCAATTGTACTGCAATTAGCCCAGGGCTAGATATTAATTGAATTAAAACTAAAACATATTTTTTTTTTAAATGCCACATATTTTAGTTCTTTTTTTAACAATATAATGGAGCAATTTAAAAGATCAATAAAAATAATATATCGTGAATCAAATTTTCTTATTTTTTATCTCCCTGCCTCAGTAGTTTTTGATTCCATACCTTTGTAGGGAATCATGAATTTATTTTCTCCATACTTCGATTCCTTGTTGTCGTAAGCTAGAATACTTCTCTTATTTATATATATATTCATATATATATTTATATATATTTCTTATGCATATACTTAATTATCTATATACTTTCTAATATTTTGGTTGCTTCATATTCTTGTTTATACTTTAACTAACTCACTTACCTACCTAACTACTAACGTTCTAACCTACCTATTAATACTTACTTGCCCAGTTACTTTATTACTTTCTTTCTTACGTCAAGACCAGACAAACGAGTCCAAACTTGATGAACGAACTCCTCGCCACTGGGGTTTTTTATATCATCTTCTGGTTTCATCATGAGACATTAGCATCACTTCGAACTTGAACGGTATCGGTTAATATCTTCCAAAACCAAATAGAATAGTTGAACGGGTAATAAAAATAAAGCGTAATACATTACAAAAAATAAAATAGCACGATCGGGATTGTTAAGATTTTATTATTTTATTACGTGTATCAAAACTGCTTAACAAATTTTATTAAAATATCAAATTTTATGCAGTTTAAATTCCGAGGAGTAAACAAGAAATTGCCTCAAAATAATATAAAAAATAAGATAATTAAAGAAACGTAGCTCGCACATGAAATTTAATTGATTCTCTTTATTATTCGCTCTCAGAACTTTTTTCGTACTCTTTAAACTTTATTTTTGTTTTATAATAGTAGAAAACATTAAACATACAAAACATGTTAAAAACTGATACAAATGTTATGTTAAAAAAGTTATTGGAAAAAGGTTTCAACATCTTTCTCATATATATATATATATATATATATATATATATATATATATATAGATGGCGATAGATATATATTCGCTCAGCCGCCGTTGTTTGTTGTGAATTAATATAATGAATATCAGCCGACCACAAAGTCACGCCTACTTACAAAATTATTAATTATCATCAAAAAGTACCAACCAACTGTTTTTTAAATTTCATTAGAATATTTCATTTGCTATTGTTATGTTAAAATAATTAGTGAATAGCCAGCCAGGGTATAAAAAGTGACTAGAATTGGAAGAAACCCAAGGTACCACTTACATTCTTGCAGTTTATGAAATTTAAATTGGGGTTTAAGTTATTGATATAATAAAATGAATCATAAATTGTTTTTATAATTGAAATTTGGAAAAATAAACATGGGTCAATTATAATGTCTTGTTCTCATTAGCCAGTATGTTTTCAAACAAAACTACACTTAAGTTTAATAGCTTGTACCTTGATAAATTTAAATTTACCATTTTTTCCCTGTACATCAATAGTCGCATAATACATATGACAAATTTACTTTCATTCCGATCTTTTGTAATTAACATAATACCATGAGTATGTATGAGTATAGCACGTCTTCATTAGTCAAAACGTTTGCAGACTTAGAAATTATAAAAAAAAGGATTATATTTTTGATATATTAAAGCATAAATTTAAAGAAAAGCCAACTTGCAAGCTAAAATAATTAAAAAAAATATCTTAACAAAATTCTCGTTACAGAAAAGCTACAAAATATCAGAGCACAATGTCCTCATAGCAACCACAATAATAATATAGCAATGCTTCTATCAAACGTACAAGACTTATAAGGTTTTAGCGTTTGAAATTTGGTGACTTTGAGATCTTTCCTAATTGTGGATTTGTCACCGAACGGAATGTTTGATAAAAATCTCGACCGTTCCACATCAAAAATTATATACAATTCCGTTTGCATGACAAGCGTGCATAATTTATCGTAGATTAAAAAGTTTTGTTGATATCCCTATCAACTGTTTGTGAGTTATAGATACGCTGGAAACATTTCATCTGCAGTTGAAATTGTAAATAAAACGTTCAAAGGCTACGTCATCACTGTCATCTATTTCCATATAGTTTTCGACGAACACGCTACTTACAGATTTTTGCCTCTATATATTAAGCAAGAAATAATCTTATTACTATACCAGCAATTTGAGTTACCAACAACTTATGTAAATTTTATCTATGTATGTAATAATGAATTATGCCGTTCATAAACGGTGAGTAAAAAGATAGGTATATTAATTACTTTGAAAATTGTGTTAAATACTGATTCAATGATATTGTGTAAAATAGAAAGTGCAAATTCCAGTTAGTGAGGAAATAAGTATATATATATATATATATATATATATATATATACTCAACTTTAAATTTCATTATATGTAATAGTAAATTTGCTCCATGGATGCCAGCACGAATTCATTATATTATCTACTGATATAATGAGATTATGCAGGGATAATCATAATTTTGTTGAGCCATATAAAAAATAAATCGTTTAAATTTTAATTTTTGTCGTGAGTCAATAAGCCCTTCTTTATAGCTATAAAATTATTTATAATTTTAGACAACTTCAGAAAACATTCACGATATTTACTTGAGAAAAATCATGTTAAGACTAAATTAGATATCCAAATTTTATATTTCAATATGAATAGTTAAGATGCAAATAACGGCAGGCCGTATATTACGTGGAATTAAACCTAGTTATTATGAATAACCTATTCGATTGTTCGACCTAAACGACTTGAAAATTAGGCCAAGCATAACAAGGTCTTCTTAAGTAAAGAAGGAGTACCCTGTTTTACATCAAATTTAAACTAACAGACACAAATCGACAGGTTACCTAATACGAGTATTATTTACTATAAAGGCCAAATCAAGACGCCAAATGATTTACGAATTTTTGGTTAATAGTTACACGGGAAATTTCTGGTTACGTAAACTAATACTCCGAAATAAGCAGAAAATATATACAAATTAAAAGGGCAAAAAATATAAAAATGTTAAACCTGTTTTCTCTGTCAACTCTGTTAGGATTTTAGTGTAAGCCATGTTGTTGAGTATAACATTTAAGTGTAAAAGCATGAGGCACTATACTTTACTTAAATATCAAGAAAAAGCGTTTGTAGATTGTATCTGCCAGGGCTCCAAAGCTTTAAAAAAACCTAATTCCTATATGAAGGCACGTTCAAATGTTGCGAAAATTTCTTGCTTTCTGTGCAGACTTTTATCAGTATAAAAGTCGTATATCGAGTTTCAAAACATTAACACCTTTTGTATTGATATAATCACACGATGGTTATTAGCTAGTTAATGTCTTCAGAAAAATTGCATTTTTAATATTTTTAAGGTTCTTTACTTAAATCTTCCATAAACTAAACTCTTAATAATATTGTTTCTCTATTATTTTGTCTGTTTATATGTTTGTTACAACCGTTTTTCACAGAAAATATTTAACACAGAAGTATTTTCGGCAGATTTATAAAATATATTGTTCCGCATATACTTTAACAGTCAACATTCAAAATCTTGCATGTAGTAATTTTGGAGAGAGCAATGAAAGCAATGAATTTTAAATTTTATTCATTTTGTGGATTCTAAATCGAAAGATAACAACATAAGGATTATAAAGCAATTTTTCCACAATTCTGCTTAAGAAAATTTTAAACAAAAAGTTTTAATTATTGAAAATATACACGTCGTTTTGCTTAGAAACAGTTTAGCGCAAAACTTGAAATTTAAAATAGTGATAAGTTATACTGACACGTATGCACTTCAAACGTCCAATACTCAAGAATTTTAGGAGAAATTTTAGAACCGAAGTAACTAACTTTTGAATGTGTTCCATTAATCAAAGAACAATTTATAATGATGGAAAACTTATTTACGTTAGGTAGCTTTTTAGTTTTTATTTTTATTTTCTGTAAAGGGAAAAAAACAATTTAAGTGTAAAAGCATGAGGATTCAGGGATATTGTTTGAAGACCTGAAGATGTAATACAACGAAACCTAGGTCGTGGTAAAGAACTTAAAGAAAGTAGAAATAATACTACATCACGTAGTTTCATTTAATTGTGAAGAATATTTGTAACTTCACAGTATTTTAAAGCGCTTAAATACCATATAAAATACATAAAAAATGCTTCTAATATTGATTTGTAATTTTTCAAGTTTATATTCTTGAATACAAATTTTCAGCGATATACCATCAAGTATGCTCAAACCAAATTGAACGTTTGAATAAAGAGAAAGCTAAAGTCTGAACATTGTTAGAGTTCATTAACATATAAAATAAAGTGTATTTCTGGACACATTTTCATTCTATGAATATATAAATTAAACAGTGTTGAAGAAGGGGTACATTTTGTCTTCTCTAGATGCAGTTGACAGGCGAAGATTTTTCTGCGAATATTGTACAGTTTATGGGTCACACTATATATTAACCATAAAGTATAGGCAACGTTAAAGTAATGTAAAGATTTCAATTTTTTCATTACCAAATGATATTGTTTCATTATCGAAATTACAATAAAAATATGATTTGTTTATTTATTTTTCAAAGATTTCTTTTTCTATTGTTAATTCTCAAATTGTTTTGCAAATTTTATTAACATCTGCCTGTGTGAATTAAGTTAAAAACTTCATACCGGCATTAAATTGTGAAATGTACCAATGCAGTTTTTTAAATGTATGTTCCTAGCTTTCAATCACAGTAAAAATAAAGAGATAAAAATCAAGAAAATAATATAGCGTGAATAAAAAGGGTCAAACATTTCTTTGTGTGATTTAATATAAGTACACTTAACTCCATCTATTGAGGTATATAAAGCACTTTAATTTATATGAGACGCCATCAGGGAAATTTGAAGTTCACCTCATTTGTATGAGGTGGGTTGTTATGAGCCCCTGGATGTGCACTGCACCCATTCGGATGGTGGCTTAAGAATAGGTCTACATTACATTTGTGTGGTTACATCAAGTCGAGTAGCTAGGCACTCCTATAATCCTTTCGTAATAATATTGTCTATGTGGCAAAAAAAATATTAATACTTGTAAATGGTTTAATAGAAATACTATGCATCCTCATATGTTTTATGTGCCTAACTGGTTACAATACCCTCATGGTGCGAGATCTACTGATATTTATTAACTTCCACGCTATTATCAAATCGAATAATCAAAATTACAAGCCAAACGGAAATGACGATCCAATTACAGGAAAAAAATTTTCTTGCCACGTTCGATTTTTTGACGTAAAATTTTAAAATTAATGTAAATTACGTTAAAAAAATAAACTTTTTAACCCCTTAAGAGGACGACATAATATAATGGTTTTAACTGCTTATCCACGTAAGTTTCAAGCTTTTTGTTCGGACATTATCTGGAGTGCAAAAGTTTTTTATTAAAATGAAAATGTAGCAGAAAAGAGATCCTCAAAAATAAAAGTAGTTGATCGAATAACCGTGATTTGAATAAAGAGTTATTTAATTAATGAATGAACCAGTTTAATGTTTAGATTAAATTTACTTTTATTAATTTTTACAGACTTGCATTTAGTATGAGTGCGTTCGTATAAATACACATCACTAGGAAGATGGCGTACCACGTTGCTTAAAACAAATGGAAACGCTAACAATTTTGTTAGTTACCAAACTCAAATTATGGATTTATCATCTCCAGTAATGTAGGAAATAAATCGAAAGTGATTTCTTTATTATTTTTCTTGTTTAAGTATTAATAAATATCATAAGTTGTATACACATAACACACAGTTCCATTACTTTAATATGGTTCATTGGGATTATAAAATCAACATGGCAATTTTTGCTAAACAAGTAGTGAAATTTTTGTAATCAACATGGACATTTTTCTAAACAACATGGAAAATTTACTAAACAAGTGTGTGTTATAAGTAATAAAATGTAATAAATGCCAGTAGAAATTTCTACACGATGGTTCCGTACATAGTTAAACATACATATTAAAAATTGTAATGAATTCCTGTTACTCGATTTAAAGATATTAATTTTATTTTGTCTATGTTATATTAGAGAAGCTGACTGCTTACTTTATCAGTGTGAATGCAAAGATTTAGTGTCAGTAACAACAAATTGCGAATGCAGAGACATTCACCATTAGTCCATCCGGAAACAAATTCATGTGAATGCCGCTCTTGATATTCCACCAGCAACTCGACAAATATTTCTTGACATACAGTTACAGTTTGAGCACTGTATTTCTTTTAATTTATAACTTTTTATTGATGTGCAAATATTAAAGTACTTAAAGCACTTGTTAATAATTATTGTTGCTTCATCAACCAAAATTACCTTGAATTTAATGTCAATAATTGTTGCCTAAAAATTAGTTAATAAATTAGGGTAGTTCAAAATTTATATAAAATTTGAGTCCATTTTTTTGACGGAAGATGCTTAAAAGCTCCTGCTAACTGTCGTTCAACGAGCAAACTTTGGCATATTTATCACGTTCAATAAAATATTCTGGAACTTTCCACAAGCTTACTAAAAAGTCCTGAACTAGTGTCTAAATACTTATCAGTAAATCAAATATTTGTAACTAAATAATATATCCATATGAGAACTCAAAAATATTTCAAGACCCAATTGTTACCATGTATTTTGGATAATTAATATTGCTGGAATGGTCATTCTTTAATTAAAATGTGTTAAGAAATTGTTGGAAAAAGAATGCTTTAAAAACGTGTTACTTTACACATACACTCCCAAAAGTAAATTGGGTTGAAGAAAGTAGTGGGAAAATGCTAATTACCTATAAATTTAAAGGATTAATTACCGAAAGCATTGAATATTGATGGTATTAGTGTAAAGTTTGATTAGTACGCATGTGCATGTATAAATATAATTATATTAGGTCATCACTATTTAGTTACATTGTTAGCGTTGCCATTTGTATTTTACTTTATTAACACCTTATGATACTCTATGAATAAATCGAATTTCTGGCCAATTAGTCATAATAACACCACCACCTGAAATCCCTGAAATCCACCCTCTAAAATGTACAGCAGGCGAATCGATAACGCAAATTGAAACCCCAATATGAATCGAAATTTTCGAAACGATTTTTGTGCTATGTTCACCATGTGCTCATGAAGCCTCAATCGTGAATCAAATTTGATTAAAAAATAAATGACCCTATCTAGACGATGCATATTGGCCGTATGTTCTTGTTTAAAAGGATAATGTTCTCGATTGTTATTCACTACTGAATACTTGTTTGCCTTGAGCCTTAAGGCACTTGCTGCACACGATGGCACTGATGTTACGCTACAGCTGTTCGCTATCTGTTGCATACTTGACGCCTTAAAAAGTGACAAATGGGGACCCGAGATTCGAGACTTGCTTCACTCCGTATATTGTAAAGTGAGTGTTGGATAAACATTTTCTCATTGTATGTATTTTTTTCTATGCGCATGGCACGAAGATAAAAATTGTAACAGTGAAACGGGGAATCCTGCTTCCCGTTAACGATAAGATAATAATTAACTGACGATTTAACTCAGTTAGTCTATTTTATAATGATATAAGATTCATAATAACAATACTATTCACGCGATATTATCGAGATCGCTGATATAAAATTTTTGACATTAAAACCAAAAATTGTGGATAGCCCGATGGAATGAATCATTTTATTGGATAAACTAATGAAGCAAATTAATACCTAGCCCATTTATTTAGATATATTTAAAGAAATCGTCATTAAAAAATATTATTTGATAATTGTAACCATGTGGATAATATTTATTTCTAATTTTGTCCGGATAGAGATTTAAGTAGTAATAAAATACTTTGTCACCTAAAACCTTTACCATGTAAAAAATAAGCTGAATTTACTACGAATGTGCTTAAATTTTTTTTAGAATTATGATGCCACATAATCAGGTGTATAATTTGTTCAGTACTGTTTTCAGGAAGAAGTCTGAATAACAAGTTCGAGTTCAGTATCTGTATGAATTAAATATTAAGTTTATTTGCAATAGTATATATTTCAGCTGCTATCTCTTCACAGCGATACCCGAAAGACATAAAAGTTCTCTAAGCTCATCGGTCCTCTTTGTTTTGATCCGAAAAATGTATATGTAAACACATGCACTATTTTTATCTGGTAAAAATTGAAACTTTTAAAACGTCAATATAATTGGTATTTTTTTTATTATAATATATTTTACATGTTGTACTTTAACAGAAAATGTTTAAATATATCACATGGAATATTTATTCAGTTTAAATGTTAACTATGCAACTCCATAACAAAAACAAGGGTCCTTTCCACGAACGGCTTACATATTCACCCGGAAAATAAATCATTATCGCTCCAAATGCAGAGTCCTCCCAAATACGTTCTTCAGCGTCAAATGTAATTTTATTCGCACCATCCGTATAGCCTAATAAATCAAAAACAAAAATTACAGGTCAGTACAAAAACACAACCCAAGTAATTTCACTGAAAAAGTATTTTCTTTCATGGTTGCCAAAGATGGATTACCGCGTGACGTGCTTCGCTCATCGGAGGATTTTTGAGCAATTTTTACAAACGGAGAATATAAAGTGCCAGCGTCCGATAATTCAATTGATTTCAGGATTATGAACTATAGCATGATAATCAGAATGAGAATTATTAGTGATATATCCCAAATAAATTATAATGGAAGTAACCTTAAGCAACATTATTAAAATATATAATGTCTATATATAAGGAGAGCCTTTGATCTAGAATCAGGAACTGGTATGCATTTATGGCAATATTGTTACGCGAATTTGTGTTAAGGCTTTAAAATGAAAGATTCAAGAGTTGCATTTTTAATCATATGTGGTTCGAAGGCTGAATGTAACCAACATTTTAATTTTAATTTGCAATATTTAAGCAAAACAATTAAATGCGTTTCGCTCATATTTCGTAACTTGGACTGTTCTTTATAGAATACTATGAGGATAACAAGAATAGATCCAAGGTACAATTAAAATATAAAATGTAAAAGCTCCACGAAATATTTTAAATTGGCTTACTCGCTAGAATAGTATGGTAATTATTGTCATATAAGGTATAGTACTAAAATAAAGCGTTTGTAAGACTCTTATCGAGAGAAATTTTAGCTGGAAGTTCGACTACTGTTTACAAAAAAATCACGATATTTACTGGCATAAAAACAATAGCACAACCTAAAATCTAACGGTCAAATTAAGTAACACAAAAGTAAGTACAGTAGAAAAAGCGTTAAATTTTAATATGCAATAATCAGGAACACTGAACACCGAAAACATCGAAACCCGTGCGGCATCTTCAATTTCCATACCAAAAATACTAGGGGTGCAAAATTTGTTGCGGGGTTTCCAACACTAAGTGTTCATGTTTGGATTAAACTATAAAAAACCCCTAAACTCAATCATTCATTATAGATATTGTCAAAATACATAAATGTTTGGAATTAAGCAGCCTATAATATGATTTGTTATTAGGGAGATAAAATAAAAAAATACATAACGGAAAGGCCAAACTGGCAAATATAATTCGGAAATCCCGACTATTGCATATCGTGAAATAGTCCAGTGTTATGCCCACTTAAACGCTGTGATTTCTAATACTGGAAGATTCGTAAACCTCGTACTATTACAAGGTTTTTGGCAGACAAGCTCATAAGATCTGAAAAAAGAACAAGAAATTTATTTTCAAACCATGGAGTGCTCAGTCATCTCTGTATTCCTATATGGACCTGAAATTGATGAAAAATAATACACTAAAATGATGGTACCAGAAGCATCTACAATAGATTGCCTGGATTAAGTATGATGTAATAATCGCCATTCTAAAGAAATTGCAATTAAAGAATCTATCGCTGATTGCACAGATGCAAATACTAAAACCCTCTGATCAAACCACATACATAGATAACTTCATAAAGTGGCTTTTATTTCAGCACCGTGAGTAGGGACGAACACGGAGACGTCAGACAAAACAACGCATTTGATGTTTGATAATATTATTCGTTCATTCAACAAACAGAAACATCATTTGATCGACGCCGGATGCGTATCAAGAATACAAATACATTCTCGAGCAATCAATATTCATAACAAGGACTGCTATAACAAGAATATGGCTGAGAAGAAGAAATATAGATTTTACAAAAAAATTGGAAAATTGTGGCTTTGCGTAGGAGAAAAAAAATTCAACCACTTAACAGGAAATTATCTTTGTTTTCAATAAATTAATCTCAGTAATTACACCCACAGGCTCTTTAGTTACTGTATGAAAACATCATGTTTTACATTTAAACGATTGGAAATAAACTATTTTATAGTTAAACATTGTTATACATATATGATTTTTATGTGTAAATAGCCTGTGTTTTTATGTGAAAGACATAATGACATACCTACAAATATTTAAAAAAAATTTCTTTTCTTCCAAATATTCATATAAGAGTTGAAGGAACTATTGAGTTTTATTTTCTAATTTTATATCATTTAGAGTTTTATTTGAATTGTGACGGAAAATATAAAGGTATTTCTATTTTTTTATTTTTATATTTGAATAAATATTCCAAAATTTAGGGGCAAATAGAGCTTCCTTCTTCCCCCATATTTTTTAAACCATTAAGCCAAAAATCATGACAAAATCAGGATTGGCAAAATCTTACCCGAATATTACAGTAAAACTGTAGCGATTATCCCACATGGTATAATTTTTTAAATCTGCACCACATTTTATGCTAGTCGAAAATACAGCAGGCAATATATTTACATTGCAGAATATGAGTATTTATTGATAGTTCAATAGATATACTGTGTACCCTTAAACGTTTATAAGTGTCTAAATGCGTAAAGGAACAATCATTGTGCGTACCCTTAAAAGTGTCTATATGCGTAAAGGAACCTCTTTGTGTGTATCCTTAAATGTTTATAACTGTCTAAATGCGTAACTGTTTACTACTTTCATTGTGCGAGTTCTGCTCGTGGTTGACATGTCTTTTTTCTTTTTAGATGCTCTCTGATTTCTTATGAGTTTGCATAATTTATTAATTCCTTGATTGCATACGTCCTGTTTTCACATTAGTAACATATTAATAGTCCTTCGCTCTGTAAAAACTAATACTGAAGTTGTTTTTAATAACATGTATATTCACTTTTTTATCAAAATTAACTCCGCAGTATTTTGGATACATGCTGTAAAAAATCGCTACAAGATGATATTCATATGACAAATAAGTTCGCGAGTTTTATTCTCTGATTACAAAGTGTTTAATATTTTCAAAGACATCTCAACCGAGAGTTGCCTCAATTTATAAATTTACACTCTGCGGTAAACACGCTGACTTCATCAATATTTCTATCAGTTAATAAAATAAAGCTGGCAAGCACGAGTATAACTCGTACTACAGGGTTCCGTGCACATTTAGGCACATACAAACATTCAAGGCTACGAATTATTTTTATTAAACTATATTTTTCCTTCTATGTGTTTCACGGGCTTAAAATAGTGATGAATGTTTAAATAAATATGACATTCAAAATGATTCCCATAGTTTTGCTACAACCTGTACGCATACTTCTAAAAGTCCTGATATATCATAATATTAGGTTGAGTATTTTCGGAAACAGGAGTTATTTTTTTAATTACTTTTCAGCGTATATCTGCAAATGAAACAATTTTGAAACCTTTATCATTGTACCTTTCAAAGGACACTGCATACTGCAAAAGAAATTTAAAAATCACTCCCTTAATTATCCATGATAATATTTTAGAGTATTTCTTGTTATTGAGATATGTGTGGGGCAATATGTTTCAATATGTCAAGCGAAGAAAATTATGTCAGGCGGTCTCTTAAAGAAACACAGACAGACTTGTCAATGGTTTTATGAGGATGCCATTTTTCCTTTTAAGTTACAAAATTCTGTAAAACTTACTTAAGATGCAAAATTTATGAATTAATGCGAAAAGTAGCTAATGTAACACTTTAGTAGATTTCGTAAGATTGACTTTATTAGTACCGAATGCCTCGCTGTCTGTTTTATTACTAACATCCAAGGATACTAAATACTAATGTATGTAATATGTCCCGATTCGAGCATTTCTGTCGAATTCGGTGAAAATATTTAAATTTCTCTCCACAGTGAAATTCAAGCAAATTTTGTTTCTTGAACTAGAACAACTGGAACTCCTGAAAACGTGTATAAATATACTGAATAAAAATATATACTCTATTGTACTATGTTAATATAAGTTGGTTATTCGAGTTTACAACTCGTTCTAAAATTACAAAAAAGAATAAATAATAATAGTAATTCTAACCTCGTAAATGTCATATTATACAGAATTTAATAACTATAAAGATTATTTTCATAATATGAGCATAATACTTCACAAAAAAATTCTAAACGTCCTTTTCCTTTTAAATTAATTTTACAATCATCGCAATTGGATCTATTAAAATATTCACAAAACAGCTTGCAAAAAAAGGAAGGCAAAAATTTCAATTGCCTTCGTTAAATTGGCAAAAGGAGTAATACCCAGATGTCAATTATTGTTTTTGTCTTTATCTTTAAGACAATTTTTATTTGTTGCTCGGATGAATTCTACGTGATGCGTGATATATAAAAATTAGTAATTTTGGTACGATTTTCCTTTCTGAATGTGACGGTGTACGACGGTGCATGAAAAAATATTAAAAAATTTTTTTTTTTTTTAATTTGAAAATATAAAAATAAAAATAGGTTTATCAAAATACTTCTCAAAATTATTTTTAAATAGCAGATAATTTTAAATTTTATTTGTATTTTATCGTGTACTAACTTTAAAAAATTGAGGGAGAGGTATATTAAAATGTGCAAGAGATCAAAATTAATTAGGCACGTACCTAGTGGATGTGATACAAAATAAAAAATAGTGGACAAAAATTTACCTTTCAATAAAAGCGATTTTAAAATAAATTTAACATGTTGTAGTTTAGTTTAAAAGTTCCTTCTACTAGCTTATTGGAAAAAAACGACCTAACTTTATGTCAAGCTATTTACCCTATGCACCAGACTTATTTTTCAGGCTTATTACCAGACGGTATGTTCGTAAATTATCCTTTTATTTTCATACCATTTTTTTTCAGAAATGATACATTTACTTCTTAATAATGGATAGATATGTAAACAAATGCATGTTTCTTACCATGTAACCCGTTAATGAACAGATCTGCACGAAATTGACGTGCAAATTGATGTTAGTTCTGATTAACACATGCTTACACATTTTTGTCGCAAAATGATACACAATTCCTGAGAAATAACATTCATATTTCACGATGTTCATTAAGCTCCTCCTTGATAACACAGTTTTGTGTGGGAAGAAAATTCTGTAAGTCTGATTTGAGCAGGTATCTTGACTTCCAAACCGGAATATAGCTCTTTTGTCATGGCATAGAAATTGATATCTATTTTTTAATTCGTCAACGACGTTACTATTGAATGTGAACCATTTTCTAAAAATTGGAATAGAAATAAATTTTAGGTTTGGTTGACACATCAGCTCCATTTTTGTAGCTCATCTACATAAATTACAGACAGAAGCTATTGTAATATATTTAATTAAGACAAACCTTGCTAATGCCCTAATTATTATTAACATCCAATATTGACAAAAAAATCATGAAAATAATAACAACCATCAATCGTGCTTTCACTAGAAGGTGCCCTATGCTATTGCTTATTAAAAAAAAATTAAAAAATTGACCTACACTCAAGGAAATCGATTTAAAAAAAATCTCCGTAGTTTATTTACGAAATTTTTTGTTCGTGTTTCAAATAATAAGGAGAAGTTTTTAAAGTGAATCGACAATTGAAAATTAAAGCATATATAGAAGTGTACCCTTTAATACAAAATCCTTATATAATTCCAAGAATCCGTCCAAAATTACCAAATCTATGTTGGTCACTTACCCTATAATACCTTAACGAAATTCGACAAATAAATTAAATTCCAATAAAAAACGGGCATTAGGTAGATAGGTGTCCGTACACAATTAGGCAGTTATAAACATTTAAGGGTGCATAATAATTATAATAGAATTTAAACTTTAGAACATAAATATATTTACCTACTATATGTTTCACATATACATATTAAAAAAATCCTTTTTTGTATGTTTTTTGTTGTTCACACAGTATTCACACCAGAATTATTCAGTAACCACCGACACAGTGCAAGATGTGGCTCTGGGCCAGACTAGTACAACGCTTGAGCACGCCGGTAATGGAAGGGGTGTAAACCGTCGCGGTTGAACCACTTCAAAACGTAGGACTGGCTGACGTGAAATCTTCGAGCTGCTTCCCTTGAACTCCAGCGTGGATGGCGTTCAAAATATTGAAATACATCTTTTTCGAGATCGACATGAAATCTTGGCCTACCTGAACCTTGTGCGTGTTGAAATACTTCAAACTAGCTGAAATCAATTAGCCTCTGTTTTGCACTCAAAATCGTGTGACGTGATGGTAATTAAGGGTTGGGTACATAGCGATTACGCAACATTTGGAGATGTCGAGGCTCTGAATACAACTGCCTAACTCTACTCAAAGTGTCATTAGCGATAGCAAATAAGGGCACCATTTCAACATATTCGATGTGCGAGTATTGATAATTACGTCTTGCTATTGTGAGACGAAAACTCTCTTCGAAGTCGAAAATAACGTCATTCACGTAACGCGCCAAAATACCAACATTTCATTTTATTACTAACATATCGTTTCTTTTAACCGCGAATGCGGAAGGGTTTTTGCTGATTGGTGTGATTTATGTTCAAGGCGCTATGCGGAATCTTGTCGGAACGTTCTGGGTTACGCGCGTAAAATTGTCTTTATACAGATTGATTATTTCTTGTTTCGTGAATTATTTTTTGTTTCGTTTGGATTTTAGACTTTACGTATAAGGTACAGTCGCCATATTACGTCCCCGAGCCTAACTTCGTCCCCCTTCATAACTCCTCAGCCAACTAACGCCATCTAGATTTCGTGTCACTAACTTAAAGGGGCCCCTGTCAGTCGGCCTTTGCGAAGAATTGAGAGCGATACCTCGCTTCTTTGAAAAAAAGAAAAATCTGCCAAAGGTAAGTTTTTTATTGGAATATTGTCAAAATTTACAAAAAATTGATATGCTTGACTTAATGAATTGAAAATTTTATTGAAATGTTTGTTACTTCATGTGATTCAAATAGATTAAAAAATATTGAGGTTATGACATGCGTTTTCTGTTGATATTAATTTTATTCTATTTTCTAGCATATTCCTAATTTCGTCCCCCGACGTGAACCTAATATCGTCCCCGGGGACGATATTTGGGTAACCATATTTCTTTTTAATTTTTTAAATTTATTTTTGTAATTCATTTTAATTTTTTTATTTTGTAAATGCCAAAAAGAAAGTCGTGGAACCCTGAAGCAATGAAGAAAGCTGTTGAAGCTGTAAGAGCAAAAGAAATGGGTTACAAGAAGGCATCAAAGTGTTTTCAAGTCCCAAGAGCTACTTTGAAAGACTACACAAAAAAAAACAGAACAATCGGTTGAAAATTTACTTTCTGGAAAAATGGGAAGGAAACCAGTTTTACCGGTAGAATTAGAAGAAGAGCTGGTAAAGTATTGTTTGGAAATGGAGAAGAATTACTATGGCATTACTGCATCTGATTTAAAACGAATGGCTTTTCAGTTAGCAATTAGAAATAATATTCCCCACCCATTTTCTCAAACTAAAATGAAAGCAGGCAAGAAATGGACGAAGTTATTTATGGCTCGTCAACCTGCATTGTCATTCCGTAAGCCAGACTCATTATCTCGTACTCGTGTGCAAGGCTTTACAGCAGAAAACGTTAAAACTTTTTTTCATCTATTAAAATCTGAAATGCAAAAGATTAACTTCAACCCAAATAAAATATTCAACGTCGATGAAACTGGAATCAGCACGGTTCAGCATAAAGTTAGAAAAATATTGACTATAAAAGGCAAAAGAGATGTTCACAAGTTGTCATCTGCTGAAAGAGGAGCATTAGTAACTGTTGTTACTTGTATGTCAGCTGCTGGTCAATTTATTCCTCCTTTGATGGTCTTTCCAAGGAAAAACATGAAAGCTGAGTTACTCGATGGAACACCTCCAGGCACCATAGGTGGATGTCATCCATCTGGTTGGATCCAGCCTGAGCTATTTACAAAATGGCTTAAACACTTTGTATCCATAGCTAAACCTTCAAAGGAAGATTCTGTTTTGCCAGTTTTAGATGGCCATTACAGCCACCCACGAAATTTAGACGTGATTGAGATTGCCCATGAAAGTGGTGTTTCTATAATCTGTCTTCCTTCACATTCAACTGATCGCATGCAACCTTTGGATGTATCATTCATGTTCCCATTGAAAACGTATTATGCCCAAGAAATAGAGAATTGGCTGATAAATCATCCAGGGCGGGTCGTCACCCATTACCAAGTTGGAGGAATATTTGGGAAAGCTTATGCTAAAGCCTGCAAGATTGATACAGTAGTAAATGGATTTCGAAAAACTGGAATATTTCCACTTAACGAAAATATTTTTGATGATTCACCACATGCTCCTTCTTCAAACAATACAACATCTTCCGCAACCGTCGTCTCATCATCCTCTACTTCTACAAGTGCAATACCTCAAACACCAACTCTGTTGTCACCGTTCACTCCTACAAGTGCACGATCCCAAACACCAACTTCGTTGTCACCTTTGGCTTCTAGTTCGAGACCTAAAACACCAACATCGCTGCCGTCGACTTCTATAATTTCAGAACCAAAAACACCAAATCCATTGCCTTCAACTTCTAGCGCAAGACCACCAACAGCAGCTCTGTTATCACGACCAGGAAGTTCTTCATCCTCATTTATAGTTCCAGCAGATTTACAACCAGTTCCAGTCATTGAACCACCTTCAGCTTCAACTAGATGTGGTAAAGCGATGGTAGTTACGGCTTCACCACACAAAATAGACATTATTGAAGCAGAAAAGAAGAGAAAGGATAAGAATGAAAAAGTGATGACGGGAAAGAAAAGAGCTAGAAGCGTTAAAAAAACAAAGACGGCAGGAAACAAAAATGAAACCATGAAACGAAAAAAAAAACAGTCTTCTGAAGAAGAAACATCCGATGATGACCCTGTTTTGGAATTTTATGATGAGGAAGATAGTGAAAATGATGACGCTCAATGCCCAATCTTCTGAGAGAAATTTTTCTCAAGATAAAAAAGGAGAGAAATGGATAAGATGCATTAAATGCTTTCAGTAGATGCATGAGGATTGTGTTGATAACCAAAGCCTTACATTTATTTGTGCAACTTGTCTGGAAAAT
Source organism: Druceiella hillmani (assembly GCA_039881145.1). Taxonomy (NCBI): domain Eukaryota; kingdom Metazoa; phylum Arthropoda; class Insecta; order Lepidoptera; family Hepialidae; genus Druceiella; species Druceiella hillmani. The sequence continues at coordinate 3,760,249 of JAYKKI010000029.1, read as the reverse complement.
TAGCTTTATTTAAGTAATACTAAAGACTGATTAACGACTGACTAGATGTTACAATTAAGAGAAATAAGTATTACTCGTATGTTAGTTCGTTGTTAAGTATTCTTAATATTTTTCATACCAATTGTTGTGATCTCCATATCGTCCCCGGGGACGATATTTGATGCCCAAAGAATTGTTTTATAATTTTGACTGTTTTTGTTAAATAAATCTTTATGGCACTTGTTGCAACTTAAGAGAGTTTTTGATTATTCTTAATTATAAACGAATATAGTACCTTTCGTAAGACGTTTTATTTGTTGTCCAGAGTTTGCAAAAAATTTTTTATTGAATTTTTTTCAAAAAAGCGACGATATTTGGCGACTGTACCCTAAACTCTCGTCATCGTAATCTCTATAATTTATAAATAAGTGTCTGAAGTGGCTTCATGAGAAGAATTACCGAAAACTTGATGCAACACACAAAATTGTGTCTTTAATTCTTAAGTGAAAATTTCCTGTAGCTAACATTGACCAAATTTATTTTCTAAGGAGAAAGATTTGTGATTTTGTATAGCCACTAGCGTGAGACGAAGTCGCAAATAGTAGGGGTAGCAGCCGGGTTACTGCAAATATTTTTGTTTCATCACTACCCAGTGAGTCACTGGCGTAGGGGTGAAATACTGGATTACATACAGAAAACAATGGAAGTATGAATTCGGGTTTCGATGCTTTGTGCATTTTCTTCTTAAATTTTATTATGTCGTTTTTATGAAAAAAATATTAGGTAATTATAGAATTTAAATAAAAATTCCCCATTTTCTCGCTCGGCATATTCTTAGTATATTAAGTCCTCGTATATAAGGAAGACATATATTTTGTCTTTAGAAAATTGCGTTAATTTAGTATATCTTCTATTTTTTATGTCTTTGGAAAATTATTAAAAATAATTTGACGTACTTATGCATTATTACGTTACATTAATTATGATATTACGTTGTGAAAAAGTCGATAAAGTATTATTAGTTTAGTGTGTACATTGTGTTGTTTTGTACTCGTATTTAGGTGAATGTATAGGTGGTACACAACTGTGGTCAAGCTTAATTTCTTTTTAATTGTCTCATTGAATATTTCGAATATACAATTATATCGATTGCCAAATTTAGCACTTTTATAGTGCGGTCCCAAGCATACTACTTTTTTTTATTCATACACTCAACACTTCAGGAAATATGTAGCTTAAATTTGTCAGCAGAAATTGAAAAATTTTGGCGAAAATACTCCGACCGCGCAAATTTGTAAATTTAATACATAATCTTGAATAACATTTTATAAAAAAATTAAAAAATGAAATAATGCAATGCTAATAAATTTTTTAAAATATTTTTACTGCATTATAGTGATCTTTACAAAAAAGAAAATTTAAGTATTTGACTAGGGCTAAAAATCACATATTTTTCCAATATATCGTGAAAATAAATGCATCCGGTACATACTCGGCCTCAGAAAATATAATCATATTTCTGAATACAAGTCACTTCTCAAATGCCTGAAGATTCGTGATCGACGCCAAATTCACATACTTACACTTCTTTTAAATATATTTAAAAAATCCTCATAGCCCAGATTATCTTACCGGAAAATTTAAAGATTTGTATGTTCACGGCCTTGGCTACGATCTGGAAATTCACTCACCTTACTTATTCGTAAACATACCTCTACCACTTATGAAATATTCTTCACTGTTCAAGCAGCAAAAATGTGGAATTCCCTGGATTATGCCATCAGGAAAATCACGACCTTCAATATTTTCATAGAACAAGTGAAAAAGTCCTGCCTCTCCTGAAACTTCTTCCTTTGTGCCCTTGTCCTTTCCTGTCTTTTCCATCCCAAATCATGTCAATAGTTTGTATCACTTATACTTTTGTATTTTTTTTTGTTTAATGTGTAATAAAATATTTTCATTGTAAAATCTCTTACAGTTTACCAACTAAATTTCAACACCAATTGTTATGGTTGACTGGAAGATATTGCTCATGTAGAAATAAGTCCGCCATATAGACTAAGCATAAAAGATGATAAAGAAATAAAAAATATAAGAACTAATGAAACTGCGACCTCTTTCAAATCAACTTATGTCTTTTTAATTTTTCATGACCTCTTCGTTACTAAGTAAAAAAAATGCATATATGTGTAGCATTTACACCACCTGTAAATGCAGTTTACAAACTTAGGTATGTATGTATGTGTTTGTGTATGCGTTTGCGTGTGCGTATGCATGTGGCTGTGTGTGTGTTTGTGTTTATATATATATATATATATATATATATATATATATATATATATATATATATATATTTATATATATATATACATTCAGATAATAATAAAATATAAAATCCTTTTACAATAGTTAAATGACTTGAGTAATTTTTTCAATGCAATTTTAGTAATATATGGGTTTTCCGTACGAAATATTTCATAACATATTATTGTAAATAGATAAGTTGTATCAATAGAAGTAAGGACACTTTTTATATTAATCGTCATTTTCTTTATAGAAACAACATGGGTGTATGCAATCTCAACACCGAGAATCGCCTCAAATATATATTTTAAATTAATAATATTAAGAAGTATGCACAAAAATTTTAATTTATTTTTATTCAAAAATAACTATACGAGATAGGTCTTTCTGCTTAGCATAGGTACTGGAATTATATATGCGCTAAAAATTAGGTCTGGAAAAATTACTCAAAAAAGGAACAACCTCAGGGATCGAGAATGTTAGGGAGAGATGAAGTGTGGCAAATATTTGAAAACGAAAACTAACAATTGCAAATAAGATTGTCATTTCTATTAGCAATACAATGCTACTTTTCGTTTATAAATATGTGTCAAATTTCATCTCTCCATAACATTCTCGATCCCTGAGCTTGTTACTTTTGTGAGTAATTTTTCCAGAGCAAATTTTTAGCGCATTTATAATTCCAGTGGCTACGCGAAGTAGAAAAACTTATCATTATATCATTACCAAATATATCACACATAGTTTGCAGGTTTGTGCCCTCTTTCTCAAACTAATATTTGGTTTGTATTTTTTTTTGAATAAAAAGTTGAAATAAAATAAAAATAACGTGGTAATGTTGTAATAAAACTATACTACCTGGGGAATTTGCGAAAAAGTAGTAAAAACGGGTCACATATTGATTTATCATTATGCCAAATTTCAAGTTTATACGCCAAAAGTTTCTTTAATAAAAGAATCAGGACATGTTAGTATTTTTTTAACTTATGTTCCTATATTTTGCGAGTGGTAAGAAATGTATAGAGCTGGCAAAAATATATATGGTACTTTGTATATTAAAATGTGCGCCAACAAATTGTTTACTTTTTTATTTTAGTTACATGTAGAAAGTTATTTAAAGGAATTTATGCACAAATGGTATTATACTCTATTCAAAAAATATAAAACATACATTATCCTGTGGTGATAGAAAATCAATTACTACAACTTGACGTAAAATACTTTATTAAAAAGAAATGTCAAAAGTCTTCCTAAAGCTATACTTATTATTTCCTGTGTCAATTACATAGTACTCCATTCAAAAGGACATTTAAAATGAAATTTGGATTTGCAGGTTATTTTCACTCTCATTTCCGGAGCTGTCGGCTGATACATCAAGGGAGACATCGTAATCAATAGCTTGTTACGGTCCACAGGTATGTGTTTCCTACACACACCCACCTGTATAGAAAAACCCGAATTCTTAAATATTAAACGTGAGGGTTTAAAATAAAATAATCAATATGTCTTTAATTTGGCTCGAAGATTTTATTCAGCAGCCGTTGGTCATTTAACTTAAATTTGATATGCAACGGAGACGTATGTAGCGAGTTTATGCATGTGTTCATGAGAGTTAAAAGTATTTTCATGGTTACAGAAATTGAAAATAGTTTTATTAATTTTGCTCAATGTCAGCAATCTTTTTCTCTGCCACTCAATATTAGCTAAAGTTTTTCTCTGCTGACACACATGCCGATACATCTCAAACAAAAAACATATCTTAATGTTGATACAACATAAAATAATTAATTTGTGTACTTTTGTTTTCCATAAAACAAAATATTGTTTTTATTCTAAATGTAAACTATGTACATAAAATCATGTAGAATATAAATAGATGCAAAATGCTCTTAGTAATGTCATAGCGTTTTGGAATAATTGAAAATCATAACAAACCATACATGTCATTGTGGAGTTCCTGTAGCAAACTTCTATTTCTTCGCCGTGCCTTGGATGTTACCATGTGCCATAAACCAAATTCGAGGCGATTACATTACGTCATTGTGGCCTGTGTGTAGGAAGGCGGAATGTTTTAGCCGTCCAAGCGTAATGTTTTATCGACATTGTACGTATTATTTTTGAGCGGAGACAAATAAAGGAATTACGTTGAATTTAATAGGCAAATGATATTGGGCTCTTTTAGTATCTATATGATGTCTGCAGGCCCTAGAGAAGGTAAACTTAACAATGAAGGGCAATTTTTTATAAAAGTAAGAACCTGATTACACATGTAAATTATATTTTAGCCTCTGATACGGACAATGTCTGATTCTATTGTTAATAAGTTATTTCTTTCAATTTTTGGTCTAGTTTTGAATACTACCAAAAATTGCAGAAGAGTTTGTTTCATATTTTCATTCTGCGGTGTAAATAAATCCTAAGTATTCTCTTCTATGATATTCATTCTCACGAGTAACTTCTCACGGCGCAATTTGTGGTAAATTTTAGCAAACTTCAGGCTAAAACTGGAAATTTAGACTAATCAATGCTCTAAACATTTTTTGGAAGTTTGCTGGTCCCAAGGTATACAACATGCACTAAAATAATTGTTTGAACAACGTTAGTTTGATTATTAGAAATAGTAGTAGGTATCTAAATATGTACAACGTATTTACTCGTTTCAGTTTGACTGATATAAAGTATTATAAATTTATTATTTAACTATACTGATTAGTAGAGTTGAAATTAATTTATAAAAATAAATTACATTGCAAGTTAACCAACTTTTTTATACCCACTTTCCCCTAATAATATATTGTATTAATAATAAAAATGTTGAATAATATAAAGTGGGTGAAAGATAGGTGGTATTCTTGACTACTTCAGCCACTGCAACTCTTGAGGTCTTCGAGCAGAAGAAGCCGGTAATGTAATCCAGTTACGGTATTCATACCTTCTACAATAGATTACTACGTATTCGCAGGAAGGGACATTACCATAGTCTATTTTACCTTATGCAAAAAAGTAATAATAGGGGAACTTGTATCACTTAAATTTATATAAATATACAAATTCAAAACTATAGGCTGTCACTTAATTACGTTTGCTAATTTTCATTTTACTCAATGGAAATGAATTGATAATTGAAGACATTAACGATTTTTCCTTAAAATTAAATAATACATATAGTACGGACTAAATAGCAATAATTGAAGTTAAACAAATATTAACTTAGCAGTGAAGATGAAAAATTGGCAACAGATAATATATTATACAATAAAACCTCAATATGAAAAAAGTTTAAAAAAACTATCGTAGCATTAACAGATTGTTAAATTAACAATTAAACCACCAACAGCGTTACATGAGATTAAGCAATTCTCATTTCAAAAATTACACTTGGTGGAAATATACTTACATAAATGTATTTAACTCCGAAATTATTTCTGGATAATACATTATTTGTACGGGAATGGTTTAGGTTAATAATATTTTCAAGAAAATTTTCTGTTCCAAATCTGCAATTCTTATCATTATGCTTACAGGTTTTGTGAAATTCACCGTTTTTATTTACACGTTTTCATTTCTTGCATTTCTAAATGATGTGTTTTTTGCATTTCTAAATGAGGAGTTTTGATCGTGACCATTTCTTTAGCCTCTTCTCTCTTCATCAGCTCCCGTATATTTTCAATTTGGTTCACATTGAGACTGTTACTTAGCCTATCCAATAATGGAATATTTTGGTCACGTAAATATGCTTTGATTGAATGGGCAGTGTAACAAGAAGCTTCATTTCGCATTAAAATAAATGGTTACCAATTTTAGAAACATTTTCTTAACTGTGGAACCAACCAATTCTTCAGAACTTCTTTGTCTATCATATCCTGCACCCTTTCCCCAGATAACGGACCAAATTACAATCATCGTCGAGTGTTTCATATTCTACACAATGCAACGACGGCGACTGCAAATTGAATTTCTTTTTCTAAAATTTCCAACTTGCTTTCATAGATGAAGAAGATGTAAAAGAAACTAAAGAAACTTAATAATTGTAAAAAGGATAAAAATGTACCAATAAAATGTAAACTATAAATGAAATATTAAATTACCAATCTCCAAATTCCACGCCTTTTCCTTTATAATCTGTAGCCCACTTCAAATGTTTTTTGTTCATGGCAGCAGCTAATTTAGGCTTCCTGGCAGGCAGGGTGAAAATTTCTTCCGCGTTTTGCCTTTTTTTCGGTATTCACCTGTTATATAGTATTCAATATATATATATATATATATATATATATATATATACATACATATACACGGTTTTTATTCGACTTTTTATTCGTACGTTTTACACCTAGAACTAAAGTTGAAGTCCATCATGAATAGAACACATTCGCAGTGTCAAAATTGTGAAAAAAATAAATTACATTTTATTTAAAAAAAACAATTTAACATACTGTATCTTGACTCATCTCGCGGCATCAGAGATGAGTCAAGATACAGGGGCGGCGATGTGGAGACGGCGGTCGGCGCGTAGATGCTTGTTTTTTGATTTTATACCAAATCAGCTGATCGTAAAATCGCATTAAGTTCTAAGTCTCCTAAAGCTAAGTTTTTTTCAATAAAATGCGATTAAGTAGTTCGAATCGTGAAGTAAGTGAGTGAGTAGTTCGTAGAGTTCGAACTTTTCCCTGCGACTGTTATCGTTTCTTATTTTTTTTAGTTGCAGAAAAATGAACAATTAATAATTAAAATTAAAAATAAAGTAACCAAAACAGCGTATTCAAAAATTATAATAAACTTATTTACAACATATCAGGTATTTAAATAAAACATTTAACGACGTATGTACAAAAATATACGACTCACCTATTGAAATTTTAACAGATGTTCAAAATTCTTTTCATTCTGCTCGACACACAAGCGAGCACGCCTCTCAACGTTTTCTTTCCGTACCGCAAGTTGGGGCCCGACAGTCATCATGTTGGTAATACATGCCAGCCAGGTATGGAAGGATACTTCATCCAAGAGCACCGAGACTACGTTTCGCTGCATATTCAGGTATCTACCCCCCGTTAAGTTACCTTCAGTAAAGAACAGTCTAACTATAACGTCATTGATGATCCTAGCTCATACATTGACACTGAACCTTCATTGGTGGGAATTTTGTTTTAACAGATGTGGATTATTATAAGTCCACCAGTATTCATTTTGTATGTTGAATAATCCCACTCTTGTGAAAGTGGACTCATTCGTCTACAGAATGTTCACACCGGGATTGTCCAGTAAACGTCGACAGAGTGCGAGGCGCGGCTCTTGGTCAGACGCGTACATCCCTTGAACACGCCGGTAATGGAAGGAATATAAACCCTCGCGGTTGAGCAACGTCCAAATATAGGACTGGCTGACGTCAAATCTTTGAGCTGCTTCCCTCGAACTGCTGTGCTGTTTAAAGTATTGAAATACATCTTCTTTTAGATTGATATGAAATCTTGGCCTACCTGAACCTTGCGCATGTCGAGGTACTCCAAACTGGCCGAAATCAATCAGCCTCTGTGTTGCACTCAAGATCGTTTGATGTGATGGCACTTGAAGGTTGGATACACCGCGATTACGCAACGTCTGGAGATGATGAGACTCTAAATACAACTGTCTAACTCTACCCAAAGAGTCGTTAGCAATAACATATAATCGCACCATTTCAACATTTTCGATGTTCGAGGATTGATAATTAATTACGTTTTGCCATTATGGTACGAACACTCTTTTTGGAGTAAAAAATAACGACATTCACGTATCGTGACGAAATATAAACTAAAATTTCGTTTTTTAATCGCGATTACCTGAAAGTAATGAGCGCGGTCACGGTGACGCTATTGTGTCGTCCGCCACCATTTAGCGTTAGTGCGGCTTATGTTTGAATCGATTACATTCGCGGCTCACGGCTCGTCTTGCGGCTCGTCCGTGTCTCGTGTTCGAAGCTCGAGAAATCGATTTATGTTTATATTCCCGCGGCCACCGTTTACAAACGTCGTTTAAACAATTACGACGGTCGTGTGAGCGGTTGGGTTTTTATAAACAATTATCGACAGTCGTAATGCATTTATTTATTGATTGGATTACTTTATTAATAAACAACTTCGCTACTTTATAATATTTAATTTACTTTACAAATTTAGTTAATTAACTTCTAATTGCAAAAATATACTGATGTAGACGGATAGAGTCCAAAATATGTGACTATTATTTGTATAAATGTCTAATAGTCTTTCGTTGTCCAATAATCCTTGTAGTCGGTGAACTTGATTTAAGTGTAGACTTTTCACCTGACAACAAAACGAAAAATGACGTATATAACAAGTGCTTCAATGAAGAGAATCCCGAGTGCAACCCATCCAGAAAATAGTTTAACAGAAAGTAGTTCAACAATGCCACGCGAATAATTTCGATTCGCTTCAATAAAGCAAATGCCTCGCTGCGAAGTGAATTACATTTATTTCAATGTAATTAAAATACTATTCATTTTAATTTTTGACGTCATTTTTTGTTTTGTTGTCAGGTGCGAGAACAAACAAAGCCAATGGTTTGCAGACACGTGAACATGCTGCATATAACTGACCATGAAAGAAACATTCATTTTCTAGATTCAGGCCACAATCACAAATGTCATAGTCTCACAAAGTGAACATTTTCGAAGTAATAGCTTTTCACAATGTGCATTTCATCAAACTTATCTCAACTATTTGAAATTACTTTTTGCTGACGAATTTCAGAAAAAATCGTTTAAAGAGAATTAATTTAATCGAATTCAAGAACAATAATGGTCGAAAACTGAATAAATTTGTCGGAAACCAATTATGATTTTTGTTCATGTCTGTAGTTTATAACATATTTTTTTTTCTGTTATTTATCATATATTACATTTTATACTCAATTATATTATTTGTGATTTTCTTACTTTTTCGAGGCGCGAAGAAACTTCTCGAATCCGGGATGAAAAAAAATATTCATTTGAATCAGTCAACCCCTTCTCTATATATCATCAAAAAAGCCATCCCGTACAAAATATATGGGAAAATGAATTTTCTTCATATATTTTTTTCGTGAATTTTTATGATTTTTTTAATAGTTATTCTCCTATTCGGGGCGGCCACAAATCCAACAAATCAAAGATCATGAAAATAAGTCCAGCCGTTCTTGAGTTATAAATGGTGTAAAATAACCCGATTTTGTTTTATATAAATAGATGTCGCATTTTACAGATTCCTTGTTAAAACTTTTTACTATAATTTTTAATTCGTTTCCTAGTTCGCGTCGGGTTTTGTTTTCTTATGATCTTGATGTTATAGCGATTAAGGATTGTACGATATTTGAATTTAAATTAAATTTTTTTTGGTCTAAAAGGTATTACCTTCTCGATCTTCTATTATTTTTTATTAATTTAATCTCTTCTGTCAGTACTAATGTCCTCAGGAGTAGGATCCTGTAACAAAGTTTTAAGATTAGGTTTCCTTATATTATTTTTATGTATTTCTTGGCCTTTTAATTTACTACTCTTACGTCTTTGTTTTGCGCTACATTCTGATTTGTGTATCTTAGTTGAAGCTTGCGTCTAACTTCCAAGGGGTTCTTTAGATAAAAGTTAGTCTGCTTTGGTTATACTATTGGTTCGTTCTGATTTTGATTTATTTTTGTTATAGTAGAAGTTTGAGTTTTAGTTAAATTTTTATTTATTTCCGCGTGTAGTATTTCTGTTAAATTTTTGTGATTTTGTATATGATTTTGCATATATATTCATTGTACGTTAATATTAAAAGGGTCTTTATTTTCGACGTGTCCATTAATTATTTCTAAGTGTTTTTTTATTAGTAGAAGAATGAATTGAATAACTATATCCAAGGATAGCATTAAGCATTAGTTCATTGATTAAAAGTTTCGTTTATTTGAGTGTTCTTAAGTGTTCCAGTAATGTAGAATGAAATCATTATATTATTCCGTTTGATTACGGCTGATTAGCAGTAATATAGCGAGTTTCTATTTTATGTAGACTAGTAAGCTCATTTATATGTAAATTTTTTAATTCTGTAGCTTGATTCATAATAATAGCTAGAGGTACCCCGTGGTGCGTTATAAATATTAACAAGGAGTTGTTTACGTTTAATGCTCTAGATGCTTCTATATAGTAAATTTGTGCATATTTAGATGAGTCTATTATGATTAGATATTTATTTTTACCTACTGTAAATATGTCGAGGTGAATTATTTCAAATGGTTTTTAGATGTGGGTACAATTTGCATAAGTTGTCTAGTGGGATTTATTTCACATTTAGCAATTTTACATATTTCGCATTTGTTAATGAAATCTGTTACAGATTTGTTTATATCAGGTCAGTAATAACTGCGTTTAATTTGGGATTCAGTTTCAAATATACCTCCTTGGTTATTATTCTTTTCATGATAATATTTAATTATTTTATATTGTTTATCAATATTATTTTGTTAGTTTTTTTACACAATGTTAGATTATATGACGAATTTTTAAAACTTTTTTATAACATTGTTGTAATTATATGTAAATAATTTTCATTTGATAGTAATATTGCATACTGATTATTGGATTCTAATTTTCCTATAAATAATTAAGTTATTTCGTTTTCTATATTGTTATTATTAATTTTTGCTGGTATTAGTTTTTTAAACGATTTTTTAAACGAAGTTCTGATATTGGTATTTCTGTATTATTGAGAATGGATTTTATATATTTGTGTGAACAGTTTTTTGTTCATTAGGATTTAAATATTCAAGATCAAATAGTTGAATTAATTCAGTTAAATTTGCTATTAACGAGAGGTTATCATCAGCTATGTTTTCTTCTGATGTTAATAAGTTTGAATAGGCAGGGGAATTATTATTATTATTTATTTCTATTCGCGATGGAGCGCCAGCACCTTTGCAGTTTTGCTTGCACTTTTTGTAAATTACTTTATAGTTAAACTCTTCCGATTTCAGTCTCCATCGGACTAATCTAGACTTGGATTCTTTAAGTGAGTGTGGCCATTGTAAAGGCTTATGATTTGTGATAATGGTGAATTTTCTTCCGTATAAATTTTGAAATCATTTGAATTGCGTGATGCTTAAGCTATGGCTTTATCAGAGCCTATTTCCCCTTGCCATAATATTGCGCCAATTGCTACATTAAAAGCGTTTGTAGTCAATAGAAATTCTCTTTTAAAATTTGGGTATTGTACGAGTATAATAGGGTCATTCATTAATATAGTCTTGCAACGTTCAAAACTTTCTATAAATTTTTCTGTATGATTTATTTTTGTGCCTGTTTTAAGATATAAGTTTAATTATTTGGCAATATTGTGTCGCAAATACGGTGTTTCTTTTTTTAAGAATTCTGATTTATTTATTTGAATTTTATAATTTTATTTTCTTAGTCTTTGAAACACTTTTTTAAGGTTAAGTATATGCTCTTGAAGCGATGTTGAACAAACTATTATATCATCTAAAGAGACAAGACAGATAGAGTTTTGGAATCCTCTTAGGATATTATCCACAACTCGTTGAAAAGTAGCAGGTGCATTTTTAAGTTCAAATGGCATACGTAAAAATTCGTAATGACCATTGTCAACTGTGAATGCTGTTTTTTATATCATGAGGTTCCATTTCTATTTTATGGAATGCGCTCACTAAGTTCAAAGTAGTGAAATATTGACAGCGTTCCAATTTATCTAGACATCTGTAATATTCGGTATTGGATATTTATCGTTAATGTTTTTTTCATTTAACTTGCGATAATCAATTACAAGTTGTCATTTTTTTATTTGATCTAGTTTTTATGTACTATCCAAACCGGAGATGACCATGGAGAGTAAGAATGTCTAATAATGTTCCGTTTTAACATTTGTTCTATTTGTCAGTTAATTTCGCTTTTACTTGCATATATATTTTGTTAGTAAAAGTGAATTTTCATAATAAAATAATTTTTACAAAATTTATTTGAAGCCTTTTTCTCTTCATTATTTAAATGCAGTAAAGAGAAAAAGGCTTCAACATGAGTAAATTTTCTGTCTATTGTCGATTTTGGACAAAATTTAAAATGTCAAAATTGTTATGGAGAGTTACAGCTTTCATAGTTGAAGTTAGATGTATAATAATGCTGTTAGATTTGGAAATGTGTATTTGAACAATCGCGAAGTTTCTATTTGCTGTAGTTACAGTTTCTGGGATTTAACATTGTTAAATATATGTATTTTTGATATAAATTTCTCCACCGGTAATATCAACTGAGGTTTTCACTCAGTCCGTAGTGTTAGAATGCATTGTTTTTTCAAAAATATTTTTATTATTAGATTTAAATAATTTAATGGGTACGTTTGTATTAGTTTTGATTAAAGTTTTATTTTGTAAATTGATTTTGGATTTTAGTTTTTCTAGGACATCGACTACTATTACTTCATCAAAAACGTTGTGGAAGTTATATATATATATATATATATATATACATATATATATATATATATATATATATATATATAGAACTTAAAGTTGTGTCAAGTATCAAACTCTCAAAATGCTGGTAGATTTATTGAATATTTATTTCTAGTTATTGAAAAGTTATCATATTTTATAGGATAGTGATAAGATGTCGTCGCCGTGGAGTGTTGGGTTGATCACAAGGCATACGGCCTTTGACGATGCGACGCACCGCGACGACCCGGGTTCGATTCCCGGCCGTTCGTCGAACGGGGTTGGACTGGTGTTGTGGTTGGCTGTAAGAGATTGCTCTTCTAGCAATGAGTCTGCCATATGTATCAATTAGATACATTAAAGTAGTAAATAAATAAATAAGAGTATTTTTTTAATTATTTTGGGTACAAGAAAAGATTTATACACTCTTTTGTATATTAGTAATTTTAAAGGAGAGCTATTAATTTGAATATATGGAAATTTTTTTTAACTTCGCACATTTAATTATATTATGGTTTTCTTTTGTCTTGACCTGTATTTTCCATTAAATTCTGTTGATTTATATTCTGCGTATCTGTTTCTAATTTTTTTTTGGAATAGAGATATTCTATGATATCTTCCGGGTGATGATCAATTCCAAAGAGTTCAAAAGAGTTATAATGTAATTCTTCTCTGAAATTAATATTTTGTTGTTTTTTTATTTTTCTCTTGCAGATAACTAACATTTTATTTTTCTTTTACAAATTGAAGTGCTAGAGAATATCTAAGGTAAATTGAATCGCATAGCCCTAATTGTTGAATCTAGGGATTCTCTTAGTCCAACTATATAAGTACGTAAGGTTTGCGTAGCAAAGAATTTGCTTTTGCAAGTACGAAGATTTTTGTCGGTTTCGTGTATGTCGACGTAGTTAGCTATGGTATTGAGTAAGGTACTACATCTCTCGTCGTGATTCATTTTCTTTTTGTTTAGTATTTACTAAGTCTCTATTAAGTGAGTTTTTGCCTCTCTGACCATTTAATAGTATGGTGTGTGCCAATCACGTTGGTTTTTTGTTGTATATTTATTTTATGGGTCAATCATGACGATAATTTCTTGTTTGCCTCTTAGGATATTATCGCTAGAATTATGCATCGATGCTATCGAATAGAATTATGCGCCACTTTTCTGTGTCAGTTACGACGAATTTGTGAAGAATTAAGGGCCAATTATAACGAATATTTATGCGCCAATTAAGTAAAATACTTGCGAACTGCGCCAATTATGTCAATTGTTTGTGTAGTACGCCAAAGTGTGTAGTGCGTCAATTGTGCCGTTTGCGATGAATATCGAAGCATTACAACGAATTATCTCACAGTACTGCGCCTATAAAGACGGTTATTTGTGAAAAATGTATGTTCCTTGCGGTGAATTGCGAATAATCCTACAGATTACGTCAATTACGATGGTCGTGTTAGCGGTTGTTTTTATAAACAATTATCGACAGTTGTATTACATTTATTTATTAATAAGATCACTTTATTGACAAACAATTTCACTACTTTATAATATTTAATTTACTTCACAAATATATTTCATTAATCTCATTTGAACTACCATTTCAATTGAATCTATGGAAGCAGGTAGGTATTTATTAAATAGAGTAAAAATTATAATTTAATATTAAATTTTTCTACCTGAGAGTAGATTTAAATTTAACTCAGTTTTTCTTGCGGTAACTAAATAATTTCGCACTCCGTGCGGAATTGGCACGATAATTATATAAAGTTGAAACATGTAAGAGAAAAGTACAAAGTATTTCCAACATTTATTCAAAATGATATCATTTTTGACTATGTAAATACATTAACTAATGCAGCTTTCACAGGTGTAAAAACTATGAAATTTGATAAAATGTTGTGAATGTTCTATGGTTTCATCGAACATAAGGTCGCTAGAGTTTCTTAGCAAATTTGAGAGTAATTTGTACTTTATTTTTCACGCAACTTAATTACAGTTCCAAAGATGGGAATAGAGATTTTTTGATCGTTATAATTCACTTTTTAATTGATACAGATGATTGACATTTTAAAATAAATGTAAAAGTCTCAAAATAATTATTGACAAATATTATGTTTTACTCAGAATAAAAAAAAAACTTCGTGTTAGCTCCGACGCGGAACAGGAGTTTACTCCTTAAGTACAATTTTCTTGGAATGTATAAAATAGGTAACAATATATATAAATATAAATATCAATATCATTACATGTAAATGGAAAATTCTTTAATGAGAAATGCTTACAATATAATTATTTTCAAGTAATACACAAATGAAAAAGATGGAATTTACACAAAAAAATTAAAAACATTTTGTATTATCAGAACTAAGAAGTTAAAATTAAAGAGACTTCTTAATTTTGGAGGATAGAAGAGACCAAATATTCATACATAATAATATTTAATGGTTGCGTCTTGATATAAGCGAACGATAGTAAACTATGTGTGTCACGCTCCGACATTGCGATTACGCCATAAGAAAATGCCAATATTGGTTTCACACTCCGTTATTGCGATTACGGCATAAGAAGATAACAAATAAACATATTAATAGCTCATTCTAAAGATGCACAGAAATGTTGCGGGAAAATGATTTTGTTTCTTCTGTGACAGTTAGCTACCTTTTCGTGCATAAGGAATTAGTGAATAAAGCAAAAATTGGAAACGTTATTTCGAGAGGCGAAGGATTAAAACAGAGTAAATAGTAATTTCTTGCTAAGTAAACGATTTTGAAAATTAAAGTAAAACTTAAAAAATAAACATATTTGTATACACATCTTAAAGAAAAATAATATTACATCGAAATTAAAATTTCCATTTCGTATTTTATGTTCCAGCCATTTGATTTAGATAAAATAAATTGGCTAAAAATAACCTTATTAGAAGAAACTGCTGAATTCTTGGCTGATTTTCTTATATTAATTCGCAATATTTATATATTTATTTATTTGTCACTTTATTTATTGATTTATTATTAAAGTCATGTTTTGGTATGAAACACAAAACATAAGTATTTCACACAGAAACTGATACATCAATTCTGCGATGATGAGTTTCATAGCAGTGTTAGAAAATCATTTCAACGTCGATTGCTGGAGAAAATAGTAGTTAATTACTTATTTGTCTATTTGGGTTCATTAGTGTTATATGTAAAATTTTATATATGTATATATATATATGTATATATATATATATATATATATATATATATATATATATATATATATATATATATATGTATATATATATATATATATATATATATATATATATATGTATATATCCATACACATTAGAATGCAGCACACTACTTACATCTGAAAAATTTTACATACAACACTAATGAACCAAAATAGACAAATAAGTAATTAACTGCTATTTTCTCCAGCAATCGATGTTGAAATAATTTTCTACATATATAATTTTTCTTCTTTTATCTACCGTGTTTTTCCTTTTCAATTATGTCCCTGTCTATAGTTCTTTTGCTTTTAAATTATGAAACATAGATAAAAATTCTCTGAAACAAATTTTAATAAAATAAACTGTTGTCATATCCCATTTACACGTTTAAAAATATCTTTGTAATACAAACAACTTACCGATTTATTCAATACAATTATAGGTAACACAATATAAACAAAAACTTCGACAAAATTCTGCTGCAACACGACTTGTCCTGTATACTGTAACCAAGCTTCTGACGAGATGTGAGCGAAGGAAACATTTATAAATACCCATTCGCTTGCTTACAGTTTATCTTTTTCGAACGGAAATATCATTGTCCGTAGCAATGTCTTAAAATAATATTTATAAATGAACCGGGTTCACCACTTGTTGCACATGTTGTGACTTATTGACGCTGCGATGTTTATTAATAATATGATATTTTGTAATCATTTGCTCATTATTGGTATTTTAACGACCAATAATATTTTTGCATTTCAAGAGTATATCCTTTCTAAAAAATTTTTTCATAAAGGAATGTATATTGTATGTTATCAAGAAGATTTAGGTTCTTTGGATGTAATGTTTGTTAATGGTTTAGAGTCGAGATGTATTTTTTAATGTAAGCAAGTTGAACGGAATTATGTTTTAAATCTTTACTGTCGCACGATATTCAAATATTTAACGAATTTACCTGATGGTAGTGGCTACAAAGTGATAGTGAAATTTGCGTTCAGCCATTTTCAACGTCCATGATGCAGCGCCGTACATCTGCATCTTTAGATACATCAGAAAAGTATTCTTTATCTGAAGGAATTATTAGACTTTTTGATACACCGATCAGATGACACGCTCCCTCTTTATGTCTACCTTTGTTGTAAGTAACATAACCCAGGCAGATGAAGTTTTTAACAACGTGTAGAATCTCTAAGCTCCAGTTTCCTGAATTGATCCATTATTATCAGTTTTGTCTTAAACTCATTAATTGACAAAATATAGAAATGTCTTTAGTTTTAAACAATGCATTATTAAAATATTTTTCTAAGTGATAATTTTTTAAAAATATATTCAAATTACTTTAATTAGCACAATATTGAGCAACATGAAAATGTTAACTTTACTTTGAATATTTCGCCAGAAAAGAAGCATATAAATAAACTGAAAATATTGAGAAAATTTTATTAACAACCATTCACATACGTTACTTTATTTTAAAATTTCACCTCACCGATATCCAACAGATCACAGTAATTGTCACTAAAAATAATATTTGTGTGTCGAACACTAGAAGTCTTTTCGCACATATTTAATTAGATCTTTGAGTATCCGGTAAAAGTTTTAAAGATAATTTTTTTAAATTAGGTTTGATATTTGGGAACTGTTGAGTAGAAATAGAAAAACTTAAAAATTTGTGAAATAAAGCAAAGAAATTATAGGCAAATATAAAATTTTGGCTACGATTGTAACGAGCAACGAAGAAAGCTAGCAGATTATATTTCAACATTTTTTGTCTTGTCGTAGTGACTAGTCTCAAGTAAGCAGTTTAATAATATTGAAAAATATTTTAAGGGAAGGTTTTATAATTTAGAATTTTGTATTTTCACAAACATTTTATTTTATTTTGTGTTAAATCCATAAGATAAATGTTATTATTGTTTATTTTTTTTAATAGTTGTGTGCAGTTGTAATATTTCTGCACGTGTTGTGTTTTAAAAAGCTACTGTAAATTTCAACAAAAAATATTAGAGTTTCTACAAAAAGTTAAAGTCTGCTAAGTAAAACCATGTAGAAGATTTTTAGGAGTAAAAATGACGAGCACGACGCAAAAGGAGGGATATTCTGCATATGGCCATCTCTTAGGGAGTTGTTATGTTATGTGAAAAGAAAAACTGAAAAGAAAAATGTTGTATTGATCAATTGTATAATATACTCATATTACGTAACTTTTACCGTCTCAAACAAAGCATTGTAAGTTTAAATGATACAAAAAAACATAGCACCTTCGGTACAGGTATATTCGCTGTCGTAATATGGCATTTTACTGAATGATAATATTAGATGCTTGCAGGTGTATCGACTAGTGTCTAAACTTTCGAACTGCAAATAAAAATTACTCGTCTTGAAATATTGATTTGTAAAGCAGATAATGACAACGTAATAAATCTGTATCTTTGTACGGACGTACGTTAGAGACTCCGGTATTTTGATGAAAGGAAATGCAATTTGCAAGCGACAGAGCATTGCCTATTGAAACATGTAAAATAAATTAAGATTGCGTGTGAGTAAATGAGGGTATGAAATCTTCAACGGGCGGTAAAGTATTCAAAACAATTATGAGAATTTAAAGAGCGCTAATAATTGGCTTAAACGCCAAAAAGATTTTAATGCCTTTTTTATTCCCATTTTTAATAACTGAATGATAGATAGAGTCGTCAGTCAGTGTATATTCCAAAATGCCTTATTAGAACCAAACACGGAATACTTGTAGAAATCCCCTGGTGTATGTCCGTTCGTGTATCAATAACAGGTGTTTTTAATTTCAGAGGCCATTGGTTTAGGAAATTGAAATTTTTTATAGCTATTGGGAGTGAGCCAACTAAAAACTGAAGTATAAAAAAATTAACTTTCATTTTGAACATTTAATTTTGGGAGAAAGATGAACATGGAATATAATGAAATTAACGGTCATTATATGGAATATAGAAATGAGAGCTTGGTAAGAGCAAGTGCAAAAATATTTATATATTTTTTTTAATATCGGCTTGTAACAATATTTTTAAACAATTTTAAAAGTACCTGTCGCTCTTGCATTTCTGAAAAATATTGCTTGCTAAGTAATTATCCTTGAATTAAATAAAGACTTTTTCATTTTTATCATGATTCCATTTAACGTTATCCTTAAAATTGACTTGTGCCCGTACACAAACTTCATAATGCCCAGCAGTCACTCTCTGCGAAAGGCCATCACGTTATATCGCTATGTGCGTAATTGTTATATATTTCAAATGGGAATAGAAATACAGGAAATAAAATAGCTAGAAATACAAAGAATAACACCAGTGCTAGAATAGTTTTAACCACATGCGCCATAGTTGTTAACCCGAATTTCTTCCCAATCATCTTTTATATAATGCACATTGTTTGATCTGGTTCTATAAATAAGTGGCAGGCGTGAATCTGTACTTTCATACACAGAATACCAAATTGCATAATTACGGCTGAATAACTCAGATGTGATTTATAATATGAGCACGTCTCTTCTGTCATTCACGTTTAGAAACTCTGTATCTTCTTCGAAGAAACGTTCATAGTAGCACATATATTTCATTATACACACCTACTTTTTATAAAGAAGAAACCAACTCTTATAAATCTTCTATAGGTATTGATATAAAAAAAACTGCAGAGAGTTTGAAATATGAGTTAGTTCCATTTATCATCGAATAGAATTACTAAGTGAATTTTACGGAATAAATTCAATTGTTTAATATTTTCTAGAACAGTGCCTTTTATTACAATACATGTGTCGACCGGTAAAAATGGCTGAAGTTTTAGAGATAAGCTAATGTAAACTTTGTCTTTGTTTCAGGCCAACAATTTCCATGTTTCTTGCTTCAATAATATTTTATATATTACATGTGTCCACAATTAAATGAAACGACGTCATGTAGTATTATTTCTACTTTCTTTAATTTCTTTACCACGACCTAGGTTTCGTTGTATTACAGCATCTTCAGATGGGATATCTTTGCTAATATATATGAAGATGTCGTAATACAACGAAACCTAGGTCATGGTAGAGAACTTAAAGAAAGTAGAAATGATACTACATTACGTAGTTTTATTTAATTGTAAATAATGAATTTCTACAAAAGTAACGCCAAATATATTCAATATTATATGTGTGCCAAATTTAAATTGAATATGTTTTCTGCAGCTAACCTGTAATTTGTCTCGACCATTTGGTGAGTGGATGAATGTATAAGATGCAACAATTGACGATTTTTAATACCAATCTCTTGGAAACGGTTATGGATATAAACTTTAAATATATTACGTTACTTCCGACATACTAAATTTCAGATTTATACTATTGGTTTGAATTGAATTTAAGGGATGTCAAAGTAATTGCAAGGCACTTGGAATAAATGCACACCATCGTGTTTGGTAGTGTTGCTAATGGTGTACTACCGTGCACTCAGGTAATAAGACTAATGCGATATAAATATTTGAGAATTCATGTAATATTTTACTAACTTTATAACATTATTTATACTAAGCGTTGTTTCAGTTTTCCGATAAATATTTTGATAACGTAAAAGTGTTTGTCAATTTACTGGAGTTTTCCTGTCTCTGGAGTAGACTGCGTCACTTCGTTAGTTACCTTCTTGTTAAAAAAAATGTTCATCCCTATTTATAACTAGTCTCCCAGGAAATTTACAGCATCCATCCCCAAGCGTTGTTTTTAAAAATATCCCTTTGAAATAAATATTATTATTTTTTGTATAAAAATTATTCATTTAATTATATATGTTAGTGTATTCATAAACAAATTTCGTAGATTTGTACGTCATTTAGATTATATAGATAGATAACGTCACATAATAAAAGTGACCATTAAACAAGTGTCCACTTTTTACCACTGATTTTATATAAACAAATATATTAAAATGTTATTAAAATAGAAACCAACAGATGAAAACACTACATTATTTTGCAATAATATTTGCAAAAAATTAATATGCTAATTTAAAAATTTATTCTGGAGGCTAAGAATAAAACATATTTGTCCTTCGTACACTGTTTCTCTTTATACGTTTTCTTTCAAGGTTTAAAAAGTATGGGTAATTAAGTATTTACGAAATTCAATTTTCTGATTAGCGCTCCAACGGTGTTATTTTTCTTTCACCACGTATGACCGTGTCATGAAAGTTGTATTATTGCTTTTTTATCAAAGCGAATGTTGCAATTTCATTAAACCCAAAATTGTATAACGTGATTTTATGGTTTTTTATGTTAAACATTCAAAAAGTAGGCATATATTCACAAAAAAAGTTCCAATGGCGCGATCACATATGAATCAAAATGTGACTTTCCATATCGATTTTCAGACGCTTGGAAGGACCATTTCAAATATCATATTTCACACAAACCGGTTCGCCGACACTCTTGCCTAAATTATGACTAATACTTTCTATCCTCATCCTTACACATTTGCCTTAGTTCTGTACCACTTGCTCATCTGTATGAACTTTTTAATTTCACAGCTGTCATCGCCATATTTATGAACAACTTCGTAATGTTTTTCAACCTATGATGTTTTACGATTTTAAGAGTGTTTCCATGATCAACTTATTTTACAGCAAAAAAAATAGATTTTTCTATATATAATATGAGAAATCTTTAAATAATACATATTGAATTTTACTTATGTGATAATTCAAATATAAGAAAATGTGTTATGTTGCAAAAATAAAAAAGATTGTTTTCTACTTTTTATCGTGTGTACAAACAAAGAACTCAAAATAATTTATGTGAACCTTGTCTTCTTCGAATTAATTGGATAAATTATTGTGACGATAATCGTAGTCATAGTCAGAGTTTTATTTGATTCTGTTTCATGAAGTACACTCAGTCACGTCAATTTTAATAGAATAAATGCAAAAGAATATTCAAAGACAAAGGAAACAAAATAAGGAAAAAATATTAAGAAACAAGTAAATAATTATGCACAAGTATGCACAAGTACACAATAATTATGACAATGTCACAAGTAAATAATTATACCACCGAATAAGTTTTGTCTATTAGCATATTCTTCAGTCTGCTCTGGAAATGAACGCCTTCCAAAACTTTCATTGTTGCAGGCACTTTGTTATAAAATGTGGTACTAATGGCATAAAAAATTGTTTGGGACCTTGGACAGTCTATGCTTAATATTTCTAAGGTTATCCCTGAACTTAGTGCTATATTCAAGCACATCACAATTGAACCTTGTTAATATTATTTTGGCATACATAGTATTTTCATATATTTAAATACTAGACATAGTCATGATCTTCATGTTGTGAAACGCCTCTTTACACTAGTCTCTGGATTTTAGACCTGCTAAATATTTAATTCCACGTTTCGGAAAAATAAATATTCTATTTGAATCTGTCGCAGTACCCCCAAGAAAGCAAACCATAAGTCATTAAGCTGTAAAAATAAATAAAATAAACCGCCTTTGCGGCTACCCCACTACCTCACACAATCCCACCTTGTTTACGGCGAATGTGGTAGCATATAATTTTTGAACTGTCTTTGAGATATGAAAATCCCAATTTAAATTTTTATCTAGAGTTACGTGCAAGAATTTTACTTTATTAATTTTATTTAAAAATACATTTTTTAGTAACTCTTAATCAAGTCGTTTCCACATTTTTACCCTATCTAAAAGAAAAATGAATAACATTCGTCTTATACATATTTAGCAATAAATTATTTTCTTCGAACCACCTATATTATTTGCTGAGGATTTTTCAAGTTTATTAGAAAGGTTTTCATGATTAGAGCTTTTATAATGAAAGTCACATCACCTTTAAACATAAAAATGTCACTTTTTTTATGAAAACAAACACTGAGATCATTTATGTAAGCTAGGAAATGCAAGGGACCTAGCATCGATCCTTGAGGTATATCGTACTTGATCGTGTGTGGTTTAGATTTAGAATTTTTGAAATCTACCACTTGGGATCTTTCTAAAAAACATGATTTGATAAGTTAAAGTTCCTTTTCTTGTGCACCATAATATTCCAGTTTAAATAGCAGTATACTATGGTCCACGCGGTCAAACGCTTTTGACAAATCACAAATTAGCCCTATAGTTTTCAATGACTTATCTAGCGCTAATAAAATGCTTGCAGTGATTGCTGCAATTGATATGTATTATGGACTTTGCTTTCTGGAAATCAAATTATCCCTATAAGTTTTTCAAAGACTTTATTGAATACCGGCAGAATATTCGAACGATAATTTTGCACTTCACTCTTTGAACTCTTCTTGAAAAGTGATATTACCTTCGCCAAATTCATGAAATCCGGGAACGTACCAGTGTGCACACAAGCATTGAAAACCGACGTCAAAGGCCATACTAAAACTTTGTTCAATTCCTATATCAGTTTAAGGGATACATGCCATAGGCAAACTCATAATTTTGGTTTCATATTGTTAAACGCATCTTTTATTTGATCTATGGTAATTGGTTCAATTTTAATTTCTTTAAAGTTTTTGTTAGTATACAGGTTTAACCAAGCAGGGTCGGTTCATTATATGCAGATAGGTGTTTAGTTAATGTTTCCGTTATATTTAAAAAAAGTACTTGATGAAAAGTTTGGCAATCTAGCTATTATCATCTGTACTCTATTCTTCTGTTATTTGATTTTTTCATATATGTGTTTATCCTAAGATTTACCACTTTCTACTTTTATTATTTCTAAAACAGTTTTCATTTTGTAAGGCGCGTTAATAATGTTTCGTTTCCCATAATTAATTTTAGCTTCCATTGAAAATATCTTAAACATTTTCCTTTATTTCGATAGGTAAGCATTAACGTTATCATTATTGTCGATTATAAAGACATGTAGATTATAAAGGAAGAATAGTTATTTCGAGATAATCTAATCGCGGGTGTAGTACAGTCATTAAAACATTTTTTCTTGTTTATGTTTCAATTAATTCGGTATAAAACAATCAAATTTTTAAGTAATATGTTTAAAGAAATCATTTTGATCTACTGCGTTATCATTTTCAAATATTTTCCGTAATGCGCCTTTAAGACGCTCGATATTATTATTTGTGACATGTCTTCCTGTAATCTGCGTTCTGCATTTCTGCGTATGTTTAATTTGTCGAAACTAGTTGGTAATTAAATTTAATTAAATTACTTGTCCATAGTGATCAGACTCAATATATTTAAGCAAACTCTTATTTTCTACGCATGTTGCAGACCGAATCGTGTCTTTTGCATATTCATAAAATTGTCTAATTAAGAAAAGACTACCTAAAATATCAAAAAGGTGGGTTCATGAGGGTTGAAAAACTTTTTGGGAATTGGAAAATTAACGTTAAACTCCCCACATAACACGATTTCCTTATTGTTATTTTATGTCAATTTAAAGAGGCACTCTCCAAGTTTTTTTTACATAACATTAAAGCAAACAATAAATCAAAACGTTAAAGCTATCATATTCAGCACAACTTGCTTCAAAGTCCTTTTCTGCCAATATATTTAAAACATCTGGCCTGTTTCTGTTAGATTTTAAGTCGGGTTTAGCTAAAATAAGCGTCCCTACCCTGTAAAATACAATGGGATGGTTACTACTAACAATGTTATAAAATATGCAATTGTTATAAACTATGACTTTATATTTTTTAATTCATGTTTCTGTCAAGCGCAATATATAGTATACATTAATAGAATTGTTTTTAAGCACATATTTATTTACTATACTTTGCCTGCATAAGCCTAAATATTTTGTTGAGCTACGGTAATAATACGATTTTTATCATTCCTTTTAAACTTTGGCTTTGTAACTTCAAATTTATTAATTATATAGGAATCCATAAAAAAGAACTTTTTTTGTGAGGTATTAAACTACCTTGAAGCTCGATATAATTTGTTATATAGCGAATATTACACGACTTAATGTTTGTAGAAAAATTCAAATTAAATATTTTATATACACCAAACTGGGTTACGCCTTTATTATAAATAAGTCTATAACTTATGAATACTTCCATTACATTTAAATTAGGCAACCCCATCTTTACTGACAAATTTTGTCATCATATACAAAAATAGAAAGATTGGAAGAAATATACATTTTTTCATAAATTTAAATTTCATATTAAAAAAATAAATAAAAAATAATTACCTTAGATATTATAATTTTTTAAACATGCACAATTTTTAATGCCTTTGAAAGCTATCATTCGCAATATATTTACATTGTAAAAAATTAATATTGAAAAATAATTTTATTAATTAGAAATAC